>JALJCO010011803.1:0-215156 GCA_023101725.1 Atherinomorus stipes
CGAACAAAAACAAACATCTGACATCATGTTGTTGGCTACCTAATCAGGAGAAGAGCAGCTCTGAGTCAAACTGAAGTCCTGTTCTGTCGCAGTGCTCTCCCGCCTCTGGAAATATAATCCCCCGTTTTGTCTCTTTCCTTGTCCGACGACTTTTGGGGGGCAAAGACGGTTGTTTCTGTGGAGGTAATATTGTTTCTGTGGAGGTAATATCGGCTCCTGCTCGTCTCCAGCTGAACGCTTCTAACGGCTGGGTTCAGTCTCCGCCAATTTGCTTGTTCACTCCGCGTCATTGCGCCGCCCTGGTGGTGGCTGTTTATAAGGAAGGAGGTGCGTGTGCGCGTCCACGTACATGGACGTACATGCATGCGCGGCCGGACCGGCAATGTAAACACTGAGCTGGAGATCAACACAGGGAGGCGCTGTGTGACGTCATGCTATATTCCAGATGAAAATACATGTCTAGTTCTGTACATAAAGATTTTTTAATTTCTTAAATGTGAAAATAATGACTTTTCACTCATTGCTCCTTTAACGGCTGGTTAAAAAATAACCGTGTTTTGAACAACTGGGCCCTGGGAGGTAAATTTTTTTAAAAAAAAAAAAAAGGGCATAAACAAACAAACACTGTAACCTGTTAGAGGAGATGGGGTTAATGATGCTGCTCAAAAAAAAAAAAAAAAAAAAAAAATCAAAAGACAGACAAAGCCTACACTAAAAAGAAGCCCAAAAGGGGAAAACCAACATAAACCTAACCTAGGATTTTTACAAACCAAAAGGAGAATGAGCAGCACTGAAAAGCTAAAACCAATGTCTACAAATGATCACAAAACAAAGCTTATCTATCCCAACTCCAAAAAACTACAGTGTAAAAAGAAAAAAAAAAAAAAACACAACTCAAGGGAACCTGCCACCTAAAACTATAAACCAACAGAAACACCTGGAAACCAAAACTAAAGATGCCCAAACTAGCACAACATAACCAAGGTTGAAAAAAGAAAAACAAAACAAAAACAAACAAACAAAAAAAAAAACACACACACACACACACACCACAAAAGAAATAAAAGCTGTGTCTCATGTTGCAGTCTGCACACTGCGAAGTACGCAGACTACATAGGCTACAGAGTGTGCTATGAAGACCACACACTCTGAAACAGTAGACTGCTGAAATGGGAAATCCTATCCAATGAGAAGCTCCCATAGTACACCAGTCCTGTTGCCTAATAACTGCAGACTCCACAGCTGTCTAGTGACGCCATTCTTTCCACTTTTTCCTTAAGATACGTTGTAAAAGCAAAATGGAACCGGGCGTTTTATTCCTTTTCATTTATCTGTCGTTACCTGAACGTTACCACCCCATTAACCGCTCGTTAACACCTGAATAATGCCAAAACAAACAAATGCATTTTCTGAGGTAAAAACTCTCACTCAGTCTTTCTCAGCTCCAGTCCTCAGGACCCACTGCCCTGCATAGCTCCGATGTGTTCCTACTTCAACACATTCAGATGAATGAACTTCCTCATCAAGTTCTTTGCAGTGTGTTAACGAGCCATTCATTTGATTCAGGTGTGTGAAAGAAGGGTTGCCTAGAAGTTATGCAGGGCAGTGGGTCCTGAGGACTGGAATTGAGAAACACTGCTTTAACTCATTGGCTGCCAGACCTTTTCCAAGCAGAGCGCTCTATATTGCCAGGATTTTTAAGCATTTTCACTGATTTTTGGAGAGCCACAGAATGTTGTGTACAATGCCTATGCCAGGGATCCCCAATTCCGGTCCTCCAGGGCCGGTGTCCTGCAGGTATTATGAGCTGCCTGGCTGCAACACACTTTGTGACATGTGCAGAGCTTGACATCAAGCTGATTGGAGTCAGGTATGTTGCAGCAAGGGAGCTCCTAATACCTGCAGGACACCGGCCGTCGAGGACCGGAATTGGGGATCCCTGGCCAATGCAAACACTGAATGTACCAAAGGAAAGCTTAGACTCTTTTGTCAGAAAAAAACCCATTTGTGTCTAGCTTTTTCCATTCTTTAGTAATCTGCGTTGCAGCGAAAATGCTTGCTTTTGACCAAAAAGATGAGAAAACGAGCCTTTTATGCTGCAATGCACTTCAAGTGGAAGTGTCTTTGTTGCCAATATTTTTTTACTTTAGTGACACCATCATCTGAACAGCTGTTTACTTCTATGAAACAACAAATATGACACTGAAAAAAAAAGAGTTTTGATGGCAAAATAGTTATTCACTAGCTAAATAAGCCACAAGTTTGTTTCACAACATTTGACAAAAAACATCTATCCCTCCCTCCTTCTACTCAGCCACTTCTGCTTAGGTGCGCAAGCACACAACCCCCCAGTTAACGTTTGATTTGAATTAACGTGTTCAAACATAATTGGCAGCCAGTGACTTAAGCTTGTCCGCATATTTTAAAAGTTTCCACAGAGACTGTTGTTTCTAACCAGTCAACACTTTTAGTAGCTCATAAACCCAGGAATATATCCAAATAGTTCACTCGTAGCTTTATTGCTTATCCCTCCCATCATGTGCGCAGTGATTTCTGGGATAGACGAGGCCACGGTGTGTGGGTTTGAAGGGTGGATTCGGAGGCTCCTTCAGATATTTTTTAAATGGGACAGCATTTGATGCACCATGCAGCAGAAGAATCTGCACTTTGCAGTGTGAAGACTGCAACGTGAGACACAGCTAATGTAAGGGCAAACTGTTCGTTTGGCCTGTAAACGGTTGCCAAACGGTAGCTACGTTTACATGGACAAATAATTCATCTATCCGATTGAAATCTTTCCAATCGGAGCTTCCAGCTGTCCTGTTTACATGGACAGGGGGAAAAGTGATCCGATCGGTTGTATTTACTTGATGGACAGATATGTTCGTAATGCTTTTGACATGCGCAATGGCTCATAGATCGTAAGAAGAGGAGTTTTTTAAATTTATCATTTTTGACCGTCAAAATGCTCAAGAATCGGGGCGGTGATTAGCTCAGTTGGTTGAGCAGCCGCCCCATGAACAGAGGCTACAGTTCCTCAGCGCAGTCGGCCCCGGTTTGATTCCCGGTCCAGGTCCCTTTGCTGCATGTCACTCCCCACTCTCTCTGCCCCTTTCCTGTCGCTATACACTGTCATATAAAGGCCACTAGTGCCCAAAAAATCCTTTAAAAAAAAAAAAAAAGCTCAATAATCATTAACTCTTTCAGTGGAGATTTAAATAAAAACACAGCCATATAACGGGTCCATACTGGACCTGAAGCACATCATCATGAACAGATCCGCTATGGATCCGGGGCAAAGGTGCAGCTTTAGGTCTGCCTTTGCTCCGCCTGACATCAGAGTTTCCAGTCAGAACTCGGATCATCAGCGGATCCATTCCGTTGTGCAAGAGGACTCCTACATGACTGTGCAAGGCGGATCCGTGGCGAACAGCACAGCTGCCGCGGCGCTAGCCATTTGCTAACTGGGGTTTCCCAGCAAAGTCCTGTTGTGTTTTGCTTCCGCCGTCTTCCCTGAATCTGCTACGTCACGCAGCCCCCACGTGGTTCAAGCATGCGCAGAGACAAAATTCCACAGAAGTGATCGGAATAACTGTTTACATGGGCATTTTTTTCTGCTGATCGGATCATAAAAAGGTTTAAACCACCCCTCTCGATCGGATTGGAGGCCGATCGGATCAGCTAAAATGTTTACATAGCGCATTTTTATTCTGATTGGCGTTTGATCAGATCAAAATTGCGCCATGTAAACGTAGCTACTGAATGAAAGATCTGTGGGCCCTTTTGTAATTGCCAGCCAGCAGCTCCAGGTGTGATCGATCAGTCATTATGTAGATGAAGAGGGAGGGGTGAAGCAGGAGGATTTGCATGTAAAAATGAGACAGAGGTAGTTAACAAACAGGTGGCCGTAACAAATGGGTTTGACCTTTATTTTTGGAAACGTCACAGCCCTTTGTAGGGAATTTTTAACTAGTATAGGAGTGAATGTCTGCATTTATGGATGAATGAATGAGAATAAAGTTTATTGACTACCTTTACATTTTAAAGCACATTAACTGGGCACATTTTCTTTTAATGTTTTTAGTTCTTGCTCAGTGGTTGTCTCAGAAATATCACCCTTGATGAGGAGTTGTAACTGAGTGACATTGTCCAGATGGTTTGATCTGCATAAGGAAAGTGCGGTGTGAAAGCAAACAAACCAAAGGAAGGTGCTACATTTTTTTAAAATTCCCTGCTCAATTAAACCAAATCCTGGTTTGCTACATTTTAACAATGCGTTGTCTTTACTTATTAGATAAATATATCTAAAATTAGATCAACTCAACAAAACTACTGTATGCTTGACCAAGTGCTCCTTATACAGTCGAGAGCCCACAATGGTTTCCAGTTATCTCGTTTGATGGCAGCAACCCATTTAGCTCTTCGCTCAGGGTCAGCAAGCAGCCTGTAAAATTGAATCCCATTCCTTGGGATGCCAATTGAGCATCCAAAGGCAGAGCACAAATGTACCATTATTTTTTTACAAGCCAAAATGCTAGCCTGACAGCAGAGCTGATGGCAGTAAGCCTCCTTTGTTGATATTTTTTCCCACCCACGAAAGTCACCAATATACCTTTCAGGTCATCAGTGAAGGCACATGAAAATGGTCTACGCACCATTCTAAAGTGTTCATAAAAAATGAACCATAAAGAGATTCTATGAGAACTGTGCAACACAATATTATTTTTCCACAATAGTCTATCATAGCCCCTATTAGGACAGGAACTAAAACACATTTCTTTGCTGATGATACAGTCATATATGCCATGGCACACTGAATCTTTAGGATAGCACCCTTAATCCCAGAGTGCATATATTGTTTATGGCAAAGGCATTGATAAGCTTGTTTGCTTCTGTCGCTAGCACTGTCAATCAAGTCTCAGAGTTGTAAATAATGGTTTTTGGTGAAATATATAAGCAGCATACTCATGTCACTGTTCTCTGTTTTCTCTCTATTTCCATATTTCAGCAGCCATGGGAGTACTCATGTCAAAGAAGCAACAGGTGGACAAGGTCCAGAAATGCAGTGCTGTTGTCTCTGCCTTCCAAGCGGGTATTAAGGACCGCCCTCCTGTTGCCAAACAGGCAGAGGGTGAAATGGAGGAAGGTGAAGGGTCTGCCAAGACTTCTGTAAATCCAGAGGAGAAAAAGACAGAGGAGGCGGAGAAAGAGGGGACAGATAGTAATGCTGGTCCATCAACGTCCCAACAGGCTTCGGCTCCTGTAAGAGATGAATGTAAAGTCAACCAGGAAGCTTGGTCAAGGTTACGGGACGGGAAAGGAGTGGAGCCGGAAGATCTCGACAAGAGCCATCAGCTCACGCCGCCTGCTTTTGTGCGACCAAAAAGAGAAGCCAATGATGACCAACCTGTTGATGTGGAACTGGAAAAGAAAGAGCAGGTATTAAAAAAAATCTAATATGGTGGAATGCAAATGCCAGCCTTTGCAAGGTAAACATTTGTCACGGCACTGACTACATGTCAGGCCCACACCGTGATCAATCCACTCCTCTCTTTAACAGGTGGAAAAGTCTTTGTGCTACATAACTTAGGATTCATAGAGTTTTGCTGAACTTGCTATGCTTTTCACAGCTGAATTTCTGAAAGGGATGGTGAGATGTTGTTTTGCCAATTTCTGCTGCTGAATTTAGTGGTTAGGCCACAAGAAAGATTTTGTAAACAATTCCATGACAATTACTCACAAGGCAAATTCTCACAACACTAACAGAAAAAGAAACAATTGTTCACAAATTGTTTCGTAATCTATATCAACAGTGAAAAAATGATATATAAGTATATATAAAGCACATATGCAAACATGTTCACATATTAATTTGATTGTGAAAATACAAACAAACATGCAAGCAAAAACAAACAAACATTGCTGGCTGGTTTCTTCCCAAGTCCCCAGGAAAGTTATGTGAGTCTTCGATGCTCATGTATATCAGTTCTGCACCCGTGAAGATGTAGAGCTTGAATACCTGTGTTTTTTCCCACCTACTCAACTTCCCTCATGTTATCTTTTCCTCATCTGCAAAGGTGCTTCCTGCATGGCTGTGCGGCCTCAGTCTGCCTGATCCTCTCTGTATTTATATATTGTAGTTTGTCTGGAACAGGTTGTACTGGAATGATGAATTTCCCCCCAGGGATCAATAAAGTACCTTAAAATTGATTTGATTTGATTGCCCTGGTAAGATGCATATAAAAATGCGTAGTTCTATTACTAAGGTCCCACTTTGTTTCACACACTGGTGAGATAAAGTTAAAAGGTTTTTGACCACTTTATTGATGCAGCTTGTAAATTCTTTTAGTTTGTCTTGCCTATCATTGCATTTGGGCTTTTAGGGGGTTTAAACATTTTTATTTGAAACATACATTTTTTTTTTTTTTTTTTAATTCAAACTGAGTCAGGCTTCCATCTGTTCTTTGTTAATACCTCTCCAGCTTTAGAGAAGACCCTTTCACTTGGCACATAAGTAACTGGAATATCTGTTGGCAAGCTTGTGAATATCAGGATAAACTTGTCTTTGAGTTCCAGCATTTCAGTGGGTCATCTTCTCCCCTGGAGAGGTCAGACTTAGCCGAAGAAAGCTGAACCTTCACTACTTTCAAAACATTAGCAGAAAAATCTGAATATAAGGTAGTGAAACCCGATGTATGCATTTTGTCCTGAGACAAAGCAAGGTTTTTTTGTTTTTGTTTTTTTGTATAGCGCATTTTATGTACAGGACAATTCAAAGTGCTTTCCATAAAACATAGCAACATAAAAAGCAGTACAGCAGGATGCAGAAGAAGCATTAAAATAAAACTGACACTTCTTCAAAAACTTTGATTACTGTAGGTCACTAAGAGCATATTTGCTCTTTTTCTGTTTGGATTAATCTGGTTAAACAATTTGTGAGAAATTGTAACTTTTTCTGCTGGTGTTGTGATCTTTTCTGTTAGTTTTCAGAGCTATTGTCTTGTTAGCAATTGTTCTTCAACATATTTAACCTTGTTCTCATAAAAAGGCAGTTATGAAATCCCAAATTATATATTTCTTTAGTTTTGCATAGCATTTGGCACTTTATGTACGTGACACCATCCTCAACTCCAGCTACTTGACTTTCATTCTAACAATGTACTGTACAATATCACGACATGGCAAAAAAAAAAAAAAAAAAGTGACATGCTAAAATTAAACAAATGCCATTTTTGTGCATTTTCCATGAGAACGTGATGCATATTTGTATTGCTGTTGCTTGCAGTTTTTCATTGTTTGCGCTAATGTCTGTTGGCGTCATTTTTTTCAGTCTTTGAGACCTTAACTTGACCCTAACCATTTCTGTTACTTGATTATATTATATATATTATATTAACTGAGGAAATGGCCATCTGAAATTGCTTCTCCTTCTTCTGCTTTGAGGAAATCAGTGTTCGGAGTGCTGGAAAGCTGATTTGAGAGGTCCGTAGTTGCTGGCTGCTGGGAAGGTTGAGAAGTATTTTTACATTCAAATCCATTTAACAGAGAAATAAGCATTGAATAGCTTACTATCATAAAGTCAAATCATAACCCAAACAATCTTATTACAGTGAGAGAACTTGTTAAATACTATATAATAAGAAAGTTAAGATTTATTTAACCTCTTTTAAAATGATAGAGGATGTTTTAGCAAATTTATTTTATATCCTTATAAAAACTCAGTTCAGTTTTTTTTGTCACTGAAGTATTCACACAGATTCCATATGATTCAATATGATATGTCAAAGCGCCTATAATTAGTCAATAGAATTGAACAGATGACTACAAGATGTCAAAGATTCTTTATGGCAACAACAAAATATATTTTTCCCTCCCTCACATCAGCTGTTAGGACAAAGCAGTCCTGGCAGACTGCAGAGGTGCAAAAATATGACTTTGAACTGTTTTTTTTTTTTTTTTTTGCAAAGCCATTTTTATTTTTTCCCACATTGGCTGTGATATGATGTTGGTGTGTGTGAGGGCTCTTCACAGCCAGCATCTTGTGGGCGGGCTGCTTTGGCGGGCT
Organism: Atherinomorus stipes; assembly: GCA_023101725.1. Taxonomy (NCBI): domain Eukaryota; kingdom Metazoa; phylum Chordata; class Actinopteri; order Atheriniformes; family Atherinidae; genus Atherinomorus; species Atherinomorus stipes. The sequence goes on from JALJCO010011803.1 coordinate 8,066, forward strand.
CTGAGAGGTGACTATATCCAGGTAGATGCTGACAAACAGGGGAGCGAGTTCACAGAAGCACTGACACCAGCAGCTTTGCTATTTGGCTCTGAGTAAACATCACTTGACAACTTGATGCACCGATGCTCACAAAAGCGAGGAAAAATGGCAGTTTCTGCTCTGCAGCAACAGTCATAGAAACAGAATATAAATAAATTATTTTGTCATGATTTGGGGCTTTGATTGGTCACACTGAACAGAGGACTACAATTGGATGTTTTTTTTTTCCTTGCTAATGTTTTGTTGAGATGCTATTTGTTGCATAAAAAGTTAAATTCTTTGACTCTCAGCCGTTTATTCCCCAGTCCTTTTTTTATGTTTCTGTGACCATCAAATATGATTGAATTGCCCCAGTCTAGGAAATCTTAATATCATTTAATTTAAATGTGCCGTAGCTTTAGCCCTTACCAAAGGTGTCTTATCAACACCCTGTCACTTTAAATGTGCAGAGCCTAACTCTGCCAGCTCCCTCCAGGACAGACAGTCTGGTAATGTGGGATGCTATTGCCATATTTAAATGGCATTGCGTCTCTGCCCTCTCTCTGACATCCAACTTTTCCCCTCGCCTTTGAATGAGGCCATTTGGGACAGCTAATGCTCTTGTCTGGCAATTTTCTGAAATCTTCCATAATCCAGCTCGACTAGGAGCAACGAAAGGCAGTTGTTACATCAAACACACATTTTTTGGTATTGTGCAGCAAACTGAAGTCAGTGTGGCTGCCTCAGATGTTAGTTTGGATTCTTTAACTGCTTCATAAGAAGTTTAGATGGAACATTTTCCTGCTTTTACAGCTTAGAAGTCTGTCGTAGCTCTCATTCTGACTGTTAACTGTGGAGGAAAAGTGGGTAAGTCTTTGTATGGATGACCAACTTAGTGCATCTTTGATGTTAACAGTGAAGTCTGAAGATGACAAACTCTTAACTCAATAAAGAGCAGGGTGTGTACATATCAGTCTTGTTCACCCATTGAAAGAAGTAACCCTAAAACAAAAATCTTTATGGAAATGGTGTATTCTGATTCAGGCTTTCTGCTTTCTCCACCCAGCCACCGAGTGATGAGATGTGCGACGTTTGTGAAGTGTGGACGGCCGACGACCTGTACCCCTGCAGGATCTGCACACGGGTGTTCCATGACGGCTGCCTGAGGGAATTAGGCTACCTGCGCGCTGAGGCCTTGCAGGAGATGAGAGATACAGCCCACACTGTCACTGGCTGGAGCTGCTACTACTGTGTGAGTCAGCACAACTCACTGACGCCATCATTTACTGGACAAGAAAACATGCAGCCTATTCAAATGCAAAGATACTAACTAAACAAATGAATAAAATGCCATGTGAGTCTCAGCATTTACATTTTAATGTTATTTTTGAAAACACTTACAGGTGCTAAAATTTAAGATCAACTCAACTCTTAAATAATTGCATACTGAAACATTAAATTTACAGGTGTTTTACAAGAAATAATAATGTAAATGGTTTATTTAACTCAACGATTTTAGATCCTTTGGATTTGGGTCACATATTTGGCTCTTTGACATGTTCCTGACTCACTGTCCCTTTTCATGGATGCAGGATGAACTTTGTTGGCCACATAAAATGTGATCTAGAAGAAATCTACAGCTTGTTTTTTCATTATTATTTGGGGCTTGTTTTAAAGTGATACCCTGTAACTTTTGTCCACTAGGGGCACTAAATCTGTAACTTCCCACAGGCCACACGACTGTCGCAAAATTAAACAGTCTCTATCCGTGTTTTGGAATCGTGTTTGCAGACCACTTTGATCAACTGACAGCGAAGTCATCAAGCCATAAAGCAAAGCGCTCCAGGTCACATGATCCAATGAGAGACAGATCAGCTCCTGCAAAAGTAACAATGTCTGGTTTTTGAGGAAGGCAGCCCCCTTGGAGCATCAATATGTGTCAAGTGCTGTATATTGACCCCAGAAATGATCTATTATTACTTACATTAGGGTATGCTTGGGTCAGAAGTTACACGGTATCCCTTTTAAGGCAATTAAAACACAGTTACTATTTTTGTACAATTCTGAAATATGGAACAGTTTTGAATCAGATCCCCACCATCACCTGCTTTTTCTGATATGCTGCCATCAGCATGCTAACAAGCTGAACTGTTGTTTGTTTCCATAACAAGAATGGAAGTATCGTTTAGTTTTTTTTGGAACAAATAGAGTCAACTTGACACAAATCTTAAAAAGCATATTAAGTAGTAAGTCAGTCATAGTAGTCAGTTCAGTGTTACTAAATGTGAGCGGGTTTCATAAATGCATTCATTTTAGTGGATGTTAATGTCTGTAGATGTGGTAAACCTCCATGCTGGGCTTCACATTTAACATAAATGACACTTACTCAACACTGATTATGACTAACCAGCATGATGATAGATGAAATAAACCAAGTTACCCTGTTATAGCAGTTTGACAGTGCATCTGAAGCCCCTTTCAAACTTGCTCTAGAAAGCAATAATAGTGCAGACTTTGTCTTTTACACCGTTTGCATTCAGACATGCGCTCTGCTCTTTTACTTCAGAGCAGTTAGTAGACATGTACCGGGTCGCCCCCATGTCATAAGAGCGGAAATGTTGCTGCACATTTTTTTGGCTGTACACAAATGAAAATGTTCTGGACAGGGAAAGGATGGCTGTCGCTGTAGGTGCGACAATTGAACTATCTGCAGAATTTCCAGAAAACTGAATGTGGCGGGGATGCACCAAGTCTGCGAGGAAGCAGCATCATTTAAAAATCATCTCTGGTTAAAGAGCAGATGGATTTTACCATAAATATTTTGCAATGCAAGTCTGAAAGAAGCATAAGTGAATTGACTTGTATTCTGACATATGCATGACGCTAACCAAATTCCTGCTAGCTTATAGTTAGTGTTCTCTATCCTGTATGCTAGACTTCATTGTATTTTTTAATTTGTACTTCCTTGGTGTTTGTGTTGAGTCTGAGTTTTTTTAAAAGTCAGTTGTAAACATTAGCAAACTGAATTTTGAATCTACCACTTCCTTGTGTATGACACTTGGTTCTTTTGAAGTTTGGATTCAATTTTCCCCAAACTGTTCTTTACATAATGAAAAATCTGTAGGTTGCATAAGGTGACGGAGAAAATTGGAAATGGCTTAATTGTTAAGGTGAATCAGTTTGATAACAGTTGCTAAATCCAATATGCTAACTGATGCCACCTACAGTAGCTAGGACTAGCTCTGTATGTCAGCTCAACAGCTGGAAAATCTAGACAGAGAGAAATATTGTTTTTGACATCTGTTTCCTTTAAGCAATTATGAGTTTTAACAATAATTACCTACAGCTGAGTAAGTTGCCAGCTGTCATTATCCTTGGTGAGATACTGTAAGCCATGCGGCCTTTAAACCCCCCACAGCAGCTTGTCAATATGCTGATAGTTGTGATGAAGTAACAATTATAACTACAGCTGATATACAGATTATATTTCAGGTTAGAACTTTTAGATAACATCACCGGTGGACCAAGGAAGACCGGTTATGTGACAGGGACCTAGTTAGCATACAGTTCTGTGCCTTATGGATAAACTAGAGGTATTGTCAAGGTAATTCAGCAAAGTCACCTCATTCAAAACACATGAGAAGCAAACTGCCACTACCTTACACATCCTCCCTGTTTGAAAAGGAGAGGAATCCCTCTGACAGAGATCTCCAGGACATACTTACTGGGACTGCACAAATATGGGACAGTTTCCCAATGACATGCTGTCATTGTAAATATGTTTCAGGTAGAATCCAAATAAATCAAGGCATTATTTTAAATTAACAGCTTCTCATCTGGAATTCAAGGCAGATGCCAATAACCACAACTCTCCAGTGATCTTCACCCTTTGAGTGGCTGATGCAATCCGTTTTTAGTCAAGCACTGACAGCTGAAGAGTGTTTTTGCTGGAAAGCTATTGAGAGTAGGGGGTTCGGGCTTTGCTAGCCCTGAGAGGCTAAATCATTTGCCAGAACTATTCAACAGGGGGGATGTTTTTACACTCTTTGGAAGGGGACGCTGAAAGCTCCTTTTTTTTGGGCTATTTTGGTGTGTTAAGAAGACAAAAAGATGGAGACAAATCACTGATGGAGAGAGAGAGAGAAATGTGTCTGACTGGGAATTCTGGTCCTCTTAGAGACCTGCTATTTTGGCAGCCTATGCCAGTCAGCTGTTACAATCCCCCCACCCCCACCATGGTCAGATCTGACATTTCATTTAATTTCATGCTAGCTAAACGGGCTACTGTGTGCAGATGGACTAAGTTCTCTTGAAAATGGATTTATAGTCTACAAAGTAGACTGCTGCAAGTATGGCTGAGTCCCAACCAGTAAGAGGGGGTTCATGCATGCAGCTGAATCTTCATCACTGGCTTCATTTTAATGGTGCAGTTCATCCCTAAGTGGGTTAAGGGACTGAGGCACAATATGATGATCACAGAGTTCAGAAACACTTTATAACTTAACAGACATTCAGTAAGTCTTTCTTTCCTGTAACAAAGAGAAAGAATTAGACAATGAAGCAAATGGAACGCATCATTATGGCCCAAAGATAAATTTGGCTGCTTCCTCATAAAGACATTTTTCATAGTAGGCAGCATGAAAAGCATGTGTGTAATGGCTAGCACTAATCATAGCTGCGTTTCTGGAGACTTTGACAATGAAACAGTGACAGGACCTTTCCTCATGTGTAATGCAGACATAATTACTACAGCTATGCATCCCTGCTACATGTCAAAATACCTGCAGTGAAAAAGGGTCTATTAACATGATACATTTTATGCAAAGTTTAATTTACTTAAATAAAGTATTCTTTTCCATTTAACTTTCTTTTAATATTAAATTTTATCCACTGGAGAAGTTTATTATTTTTTAAGTATGTCAATTGAAATGGAGTCCAGTCAATTTCGGCAGTAATAAAAAAAAATATTGCTGGTGACGACGATACTGGAGGTACAGTATGAGCTCAGCCTACCTTGAGGTATCAACACAGATACAAAAATTATGATACTGGAAGACTGGAATATAAATATTGTGTTAAAAAGATACATAATACTGTGATTTAATCCCTAATGCTCTTTTTGTTCAATTTTAAAAGTTTTCTGTCAGCTACTGTATCTTAAAGCCTGGGATATACTTGCTGTGGACGCAAACGTTCACGCAAGTGGTCTGCGTCGTCTGTGAATATACTTGCTGCAGCACGTTGCGGCCGAAACGCTCAATACCGGAGGCCACCGCTAGGAGGAGTACACAGCACTTCATGAGAATGTAAAAAGGTCAGTCTGCCGGTCAGATTGTTTTTCCGGGGCATACATGAACGACCCAGGTGTATGTGGAAAATGGACACGTTATTGCTCTCGAAGAAGAAACGATCATTTTACTTTTGCTACTGCTGTGCAACGGGGAGGAAATATCATATAAGTGTCTGTAGTTTCGGACCAGGTCCGACAGACGCTCTTCAAAACTACTCGCCGACGCCATTGTGTTCGCCATTGTGTTTACCTCTGACCTCGTGTTCACGCTTTTTGTACGCACGAGCACCTCTAGCGTTCAAGTCAATATTGCACCACGCGCATGCGGCACGTTACCTCGCGTCAACGCGAGCGACCTACGTGCCGTAGGTACGCTGGGAATGCGTGGGCGCCATGATGCGTACGCGTCGCCAACAGCAAGTATATCCCAGGCCTTAGTGTAACTCAATAGGCAAAAGATAGTAGACATCTAATTCCAAGCTAATTTACTCTGGTAGCAATAGTTTTTCAGGTTTCTCAATATTATAGTAATACTGTTATCATGAATACTTTTGGTCATAATAATGCATTTTCTATTCAGTCAGGTTTTTAGTTAAGGGTTTTTTTGACTGTGTGTATGAATGTGTTCATTTACGTCTTTTTATGAATGTTCATATTATTCTAACATAAAGCATGTTTTCTTACCTGTTAAAAGTATATCAATAAAATTGTCCTTCTTCATTCCTTCCAATAGTCATATAAAAAAAGTAAAATTTTGTGAGGACCCTTATTTAAACTCTACTCTAAAAAAAAAAAAAATAATAATAATCAGTTTAATTACACACTTTATTATACTGAGTATTTAAGATTCTGGCAATCCATTATTTAGTGTGAGAAAGAGAATTTCTTTCTTTTTGTATGTTTCCTAAATATACATAAAGACATACACCAGTGTTTCCTAAACTGGCAATTAAATGCAAATAATGTCTAACAGAAAACAAAGAACATTTAGAAAGCAGTAAAAATGTCTAATCAAGAAATAGCTAAGAAATGGAAATATGACTTTTTAATTGAAAAAAAAAAGAAAGAAAAACCTTTTGGTATTAGTGTTATCTTTGCTGCTTAGGTTAACAGACACAGCTGCAAGCTGCAATCAGCTCCTTGCAGACAGACACTGCAGGGGTGATATGAACTTCCTCACACGATGTGATAGATGGCTGTTAAAGAATAGGTGGAAACTAGATATATTCTTGCAAAATATGAAGTCATTGGATTAATGTTTGAATTTGCAAGATGAAGCCAAGTCCATCACTCACCCTTAAGCTTTCATTCAACACCAACAACTCTGTAGAAAAACGTATTGCTGGATAGATTTCATGAGGAGCATTTAAAGGCTTGCTATTTCTTTTAAAAAGAAAATAAAATCTGTTTATGCTGCAACTAGGCAAAATGTTAAAGTCAGCAGTTTTTCAGACCAGAGAGGAAAAAGCATCTGAGAAGGCACGGATGAGAGGAATTACAGAGTTTGGCAATATAACATTTTCACCACTCAAGACATAATCTAGTGACTACATCATCATGAGCTACATACCCATCTAATTAATTGTTGGCATGGAAATAAGTCCACTTGCAGTCTTGAAATCAGGCAACTTCAAATGTGGGTTATTTCAAGCTATTTTCTGTTCTTTTTTCATGATCACACCACTGATGCTTTTAGTTTTGATGTGATGTTCTCAAATAACTGTTTATGCAAGCTGTCAGCATAAGATTAGAATGCTTGGTTATTTTTATCTTTTATTCCCCGGGGTTCTTTTGTGTGCTAGAGAGCATATTTTCCAGATGCTGTCAGTAGGTGTTGCATAAACCCTTCAATCAGTTCAAAAGTTCTTCTGAACACATTGTTGGATTAAAATATTATTTGACTAACAACAGTGTCAACAGTGTGAAAGCATCTATTTTAAAAAGAGGACTTTGATTGCTTTTGCATACATTGGATGTTGCCAGAGATGATGCTTGATGAGCATATTAGATTACTGAGGCACAGAAATTATGTCTCGTAAAGAGCAAGCACAGGAAGTTGTTTCCTATCAATTCTTTCTTCCTGGTATTTCTTAATGATTGGCATACACGGATAAATTGAGATTTCGTGAACTGTTGAGAGAAGTATTACTTTACATATACTGTAAGGTTAACATTCATTTTTCTAGTGCAAACACCACATTTAGTTTCACACTTATATATTAGGATGAATTTAAAGCAAATATATTAGAGTCAACCATTAGCTAGAGGTGATCTGCAAGTTTGATGAATGATGTGTGTTTGAGTGGTGGGAATTGCAAATGACTCATGAAAAATGCAGCTCTGTGGTCACTTTAGGGCCACCTTGCCAGTACCAAGTTGGACCCCCGTGGATTTAATGTGGTGTTGGAATAAGTTGGCATGATAGCATCGCACAGTTGCTGCACATCCACGATGAAAATTCTAAATTTCTCCACATCCCAAAACTGCATATTGGATTGAGATATGGTGACTGGAGGCCACTGGAGTACAGTGATCTCATTGCCATGTTAATGAAACTGGACTGAGATGGTTTGAACTTTGTGACCAGACACTTTGTATTTCTGTCAAATAGAGGCATTTGGGCTTTTACAGTTGGGGCTCCTAAACTGTGAAACCAACTGCTTCAACTCCTTAAACAAGCTCTTTAAATCTCATTCTAAAGAAAATTTATATTCACTGGCCTTCAATTCAATGTGCGAGCTGGATTTTGCTTTCATTCATTCATTCATTCATTCATTTGTTTATTTTAATTTCTTAAATATTCAGGGTTTTTTTTTTTGGGGGGGGGGGGGGGTTACTGTTACTTTTTTCTTTCTACAGTTTTACTTCTGGTGTACAGCACTTTGGCCAACTGTAGTTGTTTTTGATTGCGCCCTATGAATAAATATAAATTTGAAATTTGAAAACTGAGCTTGCTGGAAGAAGCGATCAGATGATGGGGGAAATGTGGCCATAAAGGGATGGACATTATCAGGAAAAATACTCAGGAATGTTATGATGTTTAAATAATGCTCAGGGGGACAAAAGATTGCCAAGAAAATATTCCCTAAACCATTATACTACCACCACCAGCCTGAAATGTTACAAGGCAGAATGGATCCATGTTTTAATGCTGCTTATTAGCTCCTGACTTGACTATCTGAATGTCACAGCTAAAATGGCCAGGCAATATTTTACTAATCTTTTATTGTTCAACTTTTGGGAATCAGTATAACTTGTAGCCTTAGTTGACAGGAAAGGCACCCGCTGTGGTCTCCTGCTTCAAGGTTTGATATCTTGCGATTCAGAGATGATATTCTGCATACCTTTTAACCAATGGTTATTTGAGTTACTGTTGTCTTTTCATCATCTCCAACACATTCTCATCTGAAATCAACAAAGCATTTTGTCCAAGGAACTGCCACTCACTGGTGCTTAAAAGAGAAAATAGCCATTCTCTGTAAACCCTAGAGATGGTTAAGTGTGATAATCCCAGTAGATAAGCAATTTCTAAACTACTTAGACCAGCAACCATACCACATTTAGAGTGCCTTTCAAACCCTCTTCCCCATTCTGCTGCTCCCTTTGAACTTTGAGTTGTTTTGGCCATGTCAACATGCCTAAAAGATTGGCTGATTAGCTATTTGTGTCAACAGGTAATTGAAAAGATGTTGTGAATGAAGTCAAGGAGTGTACACAGTAGATATCTAAACTTTGCAATCCATCACATTGAAGCTTTGTTTGGATTCTTATGCTGAGCTGGCTCCCCCTGCTTGGAATGAATTCATGTTTGGCAGCTGAATGAATTTTTGTAATAAACTGCAGAAATTGGAGAACAAACACAAAACAATCCAGAAGGAAAGATTAAGGATTTTGCAGTGTTACACCACTTCCTTTCTGCTGTTCTGTCTGTATTTGTAGCTTTCATTCAGTCCAGATATTTTACACCATGTTCTTAGACTAAAATGATTTCAGGTAGGGTGCTGTGTACCAAACTTGACTGTTTTAGACATTTGATACATGTGATACTGAACAAGTATTTCAGGCTAAGGTTTTGATGAATTTATAATGACCCTCTGAATAAAATATATTGGTTGGCCCTGAATGAATGAATGGATAAGTGATGGAAAGGGGGGATCAATTTTGTGAGTTTAGCCCCGTTTTCACCAGTGAGTCTCGGTCAGAATGGGAAAGTTACTGTAGGAGGAGGATGATTCGGTAAATCCAGATGTTTATAGCGTTTCCACAGCCAACCTCACCTTTACCCTGTAGGTGGTGTGGACAGAAATGAAGAATGAGAACAGCTGACATCCAGCAGTTTGTTTTATTTCTTCTTAACTCAACTCAACTTTATTGTCAAATGTGCTGCATGGTAGACATACAACACAGATGAAATTACAGTCCTCTCAAAACCTCAATATGTATTAGTGCCATTTGGTACAATGTTCTGCAGAATGTAACTGGTGCCTTGGCGATGATAAAGTGAAGTGTGCAGTCCTGAGGTAGGTGAGTTTGTGAGGGAGAGGGGGTAGCATCCCCACTGCCTGGTGGAAAAAGCTGTCTCTGAGCCTGCTGGTTCTGGCCTGGAGACTCTGCAGCCTCCTCCCTGACAGCAGCAGGGTGAAGACACTGTGGGCGGGGTGGGTGGGGTCACCTGCATTCCTGGTGGCTCTGCAGGTGAGGCGGGAGTGGTAAATGTCCAATAAAGATGGGAGGGGTACACCGACAATCTTCCCAGCTGCTGCAGGGTCTTGCAGCAGGCTGCGGTGCAGGCTACGTACCACACTGTGATGCTGCTGGTCAGGATGCTCTCGATGGTGCCCCTGTTGAAGGAGTGCATGATGGGGGATGGGGCTCTTGCGCTTCTCAGTTTCCGCAGGAAGTGGAGTCGCTGTTGGGCTTTCTTGGCCAGGGACGTGGTGTTGGTGTCCCAGGACAGGTCTTGGGAGATGTGGACACCCAGGAACTTGGTGCTGCTCACGGCACCGTTGATGATCAGTGGAGCATGCTGGGCGGGCTCTCTCCTGAAGTCTACCATCTCCTTTGTCTTCTCCATGTTCAGATGGAGATGGTTGTCGTTACACCACGTGACCAGGTGGCTCACCTCACACCTGTAGTTTGTCTCATTGTTGTTGTTGATGAGACCCATCACGGTCGTGTCATCTGCAAACTTAATGAAGAGGTTGTAGCTGAATGTTGGAGTGCAGTCGTGGGTCAGCAGAGTGAAGAGAAGGGGGCTCAGCATGCATCCTTGGGGGGCACCCGTGTTCAGCATGATGGTGCTGGAGGTGTTGCTGCCAACCTGAACTGCCTGTGGTCTCCCCGTCCGGAAGTCCAACAGGCAGTTGTAGAGGGAGGTGTTGAGTCCCAGCTGGACCAGTTTGATGATGAGCTGCTGAGGAATGATCGTGTTGAATGCTGAGCTGAAGTCGATGAACAGCATTCTGACATGTGAGTCCTTGGTCTCCAGGTGGGTGAGGGCTGAGTGGAGGGCAGTGGAGATGGCATCATCGGTCGAGTGGTTGGACCGATATCCAAACTAGTGGGGGTCCAGAGTAGTCATGGACCACATCAGGTCTGCCCTTCCCACCAGCCGCTTGAAGCACTTCATGATGATGGGGTGAGTGCGACGGGGCGGTAGTCGTTGTGGCAGGTGGGGGACGACTTCTTCGGTACCGGGATGATGGTGGTGGCTTTGAGGCATGTGGAGACGACAGCTTGTCTCAGCGAGATGTTAAAGGCCTCCTTCCACTGAAAACCCGTTTAACTTGCTCCTTCTGAAATACGGAGGGTTTCCCCTTGTTTACTTACACATGCTGACTTGCTAGCGTTGCGTTCCCCCCAGTTGGCTGTGCTTTCTAATCAGAGAAACAATACGAAGAAAAGAGCGAATCGGGAACAGCCTCGCACTTCTACGTCACATTTCAAATAGCGTATCCCACGTGGGGTTTCTATCTGTCCATTGGAAGGCAGGTAACCCTCCACTACACACGAGAAGTAAAGACTGCACGACTGTACCTTCGGAGTTGAGAAGCTAATTAGCTAACTGTTTACTAGCATGGCGGAACAAACTTGTTTGTCGGCTCTATTTCCTGTCTGTAACAAAATAAGAGCGGAGGGCGGAGCTTCCTTCATACACTGATGGGAGGCAGCCAATCAGACGGAAATTCATGAGAAGGACCCGGAAAAGCCTGCCGTTGGACCACAAGCCTCTCTTCTAGTATACAAATACAGCTGGATACAAAGCAACCAGAAGGTTTTTTTAAACAGAAACGATGCAGAATGCATTCAATAATAATGGAGAACACAGAAATATTAATGAAATGACCATGGAAGTACAACTTTAAAGATTTCTGTGAAGAAGTCTGTGAGCTCCGCAGCACAGTCTCTCAGGATGCGACCAGGAATCTCGTCGGGACCGGTGGCCTTCCTGGCGTTGATCCTCCTGAGTGTTCTCCTTATGGTGTCCGAAGACAGTGATAGCACCTCGTCGTCGGAGGGTGGAGGGATCCTCTGTGCTGGAGTGCTGTTGTCTGCCTTAAAGTGAGCAAAGAAGTCGTTCAGCTGGTTCAGCGGGGGGGGGGGGGCATGTAGTTCATGATGGTCTGGATGCCCCACCACAGGTTCCTGGGGTCTTCGCTGTCCCTGAAGTGGTCGGCGATCCTCCTGGACTACTGTCTCTTGGCCTCTCTTCAGGTCCTCAGGCTCGCCTCGTCCCCAGCTCTGAAGGCAGCTTTCCGAGCCTTCAGCAGTGGCTTTAAATGACAAAAAAATCAACTGTAAATTTAATCACAGTGCTGTTGCCACTTTACATGGTGCCGAGGTTGCACAGGAAGTGATGATTCTTTTAACCACACTGTGGATTGTAGTGTATTAAGCTCTGCCTTTTTGGGTTGGATCAGTAGGATCGGTACCCTATCGGTAGGGTCACATAATAGTAGGATGGGACAGGTCAGATACAAGGGTAACCGTCCCAGACCTACTGGTGGAAATGGGGCCTTTGTGTGGGTGGAGCAGAGAAGAGGACTCAAATTTAAAAAAAAAAAAAAAAAAAAAGATTAAACCAGCCACAGGCAGTCAGTCAAAAACTAACTTTTATCAAGGCCTCCAATTTTCAAGCCAACCAGAGTTTGTTTCTTGCAAATGAGTGTTCACAATAGTCCAAATGAACCATAGTAACCATTGAAGAGGATCAGAAGTGGACCAAACAGTGCCAGGATTGAAGAAAACTTAATACTAAAACACAGGGCTAAGGCCACATCCACATTTGTCCAACCTTTGTCTTCACAACAAACCACTACATAAAAAGCTACAGTAAGCATTCACTCTAACCTAAGCACAGTTGAGCCATGAAGTGTTACTTTTGAATTTCTGTGGCAGTATACACATACAGTATCCTTGAATTGGGTGGAGTAAATAATAAAATTGTAATGTCAGCAAAGAGTCACACCAGCGACTTATTTCAGCATATTTTGTTAGTTGTTAAAATATATCCCTCGCACTGTTCTAATCTTATAACAAAACCCATTTTACAGCAATTTGCTGAGGTTGAAGGTGTTCCTTTTATCTGTTTGTTCAAGAGTGGGCGTTTGTGGGCGTTTATAGTCTGGCTTTTATGAAAGCCTGAGAGTATAAAAGGGTTTAATAACTATGTGAACACAGAGGAATTGATTTTCCCCAGTAATCCCAAAGAGACCATCAATTTTTATTATACCATTTTGATCAATAATGTATGAAGAATGTATGAAATTCACTATTTCCCGTAATTTACCTCACCCACAGATTTATTAAAGTTTAGACCCGAGGGAAATGCATGCGCATTTTTACACTTTTTACTTTCTTTTCAAACTATGGTTTTTAGAAGGTGGTTTATTATTTTAATCTAATTAAACTTTGTTTTTAATTAAACTGAGATAAATGCCAGTTGATGCCTGCTTTAGTTATCAAGGAGAATAAAAACAAGTCATCTGAACATAGTTTATTTCATCATATTAAGACCAGCAAAAAACAAATGACCATCAGTACATATCTCAAAACTTTCCTTTTCTTTTATTCTTTCTTTGCTTATTACACTACTTTAAAGAAAGTTGTCAGTAAAAATTAACAGTTTGAGGGTAACTTCAGGTCACCCATCCATGACTTGTATGCAATTTCTTATCTGTCATTGAGAAATGCTCTTCATTCTAATAAAAGAACATGTATAATTCTTTGCTCTCATCTCACCCTATCGTGCAGGACAATCTGAATCTACTTCTAACAGAGGAAGAGATGTACAGTCTGATGGAGACATTCAAGCAGTGCAAAATTATCCCAGGTACGTCTTTGAATAGTGCTTGAAAATTTCAGTTGTTTTTTTCAGATGTGTCCATAATCTTGGTTGTATTTCTTGTTCCTATTTCATCATGTGAGCTCAACACTAATGTGAAGGCTCTGTCTTATGACCACATAATGTAGTTGATATCGAAAATGGGTTGATGGATTACCATGTAAGCATACAGATAGGCTGAACAAAGACAATAAATGCAGAATGCCATTGCCACTAATGCACTTCCCCATTTCGCTGTCTTTGTCTTTGATATTTCTGGATGTACACTTAACAGAGTAAGTGCTTACTTTTATAGTGTTTAAAATTTAGTCAAGTTGGTCAATGCTGGATGAAAAAAGGACCAAAACTTTGGAAAAAGAGGCTACTATAAAACATTGCTATGCCATTTGCTACACTTTGCTTGCAGAGAGGCTGACAAGTTAAATAGTAAAGTTAAAAGGAAAAAAAATCATCTTACAAACGCCTTAAACGATACCAACTGCTGCTATGAGCTAGCATTAGCATCACCACCGGTACCAATTTATCTTCTCCCTACTCGCTGAAAAATGGTTGATGGTTCCCCATCTGCTTCATCTGCTTATTTTTTATTTTTTTTTAAATTGAGATATCATGTATAAATAAAATAATTAATGAAGAAGATGTGAAGCAATATTGGCAAACTGACATGATAGAGCTTAAGCTACCACTGCGCAGTTTTGCTAAACTGACAGTTCCAGTCTTTGTAATAGATTACTGTAAATGTGATAGTTACTTACTGGTGGCTAGATACAGTACCAGTGAGATACTGTAAAATGTTTACAGCACCTCTACTGTATTTTCTTTTGCTGTATCACTGTGTTTTTCCTTCAGGGGTAAACACAGTAATGTTTACCACTGATGTTAATAATACTGGTTATATAATACCAAACAACACGATAAGACTTGTGTGTTATTCATGTTGATCTGTACATATGATCTCACTAAGAATAAACCTGCACAGATTGAAGCAGAGTGTGTCACAACACTCAGACGAGAAAGTCATGGGATTAAATGGACATTAACTCATGGTGCAGAACAGAACAGAGGATCCCAAGTATATTAGTCTTTTAAAACAAATCAAATCCAGATCTTTGAAAATACTGTAATGCACAAAGCATCAACAAGCTGTAGTTTTTTCTAGAATAATACAAATTGCAAACATAGGGTGTTATATGATATTATATAAGGTATGTATTAAGGTATACTGATAATATAATAATAATATTTAGATAATAATATTAAGATAAATAAACTTTATGACACAAGTTTTGTGTTAATCCTACTTTGCCTGCAGCCCAGTCGGTTTCTAAAGTAGTGGTATCCTACAGTTTGGCAGAACAACAGTAAGTGGGAGGTGGTCTTGCCTTTGTTGAGGATGATTCATCACAAGCTAATAATATCTTAGGTGACTAATTTTGTGTGATGTGATGAATTGTTTCTCGCTGTTATAGAGTCATGCCTGGTGTCAGATGAGTTGCTGCAGTACCGCCACTTTGCATCCAAGCAGCAGTTTGACAAGGACTTGACTGATGAGCAAGAGGAGGAGGTCTTAGCCCAGTTTGCTGCTCTGGATCCTGAGAAGAAGGGTCAGATCGAATGGTCAGACTTTCTCTACTTTGAGTCTCTGGCTGTTTTGAGGAAGTTACGCACTGAGGTATAGTATTTGGTTGAAGGAAAAAAGCTGAACATAAAAGCATAATTGTATGATGCATTCTGTGCAGCAGTCCAGATGCTTTCTTAAGAGCCATGCCACACTTCTATTATTTAATCTCAGAAATATGTAATCAGTCTTTTCTTTGTTTCCCCTATCTAGATGCATTAAAAGGATAATTTGGTCCTCACAAAGTTTGAAAATTATCTTGATACAGCTTACATCAGGAAACCAAAACGCAGGCGCTGTGCATGTTGTGCACATTCAATACATGCAGTACGGAGATGCTCTTACTGAGCAAACTGGGGAGCCTAAGATTTAAAATTTTCAAATAAGATGCCACAAAATCTACTACAGATCAAACAGTCTCATAGCACTGTGAGGTGTTTAAATGTACCACTTTGGGCTCTCCTTTATTCAGCATATGAACTGCAGTAGAAAGAAAGTCTCATTTTTACCAGTTTTGTTTTGTATTTATCAAAGGAGTTATCACATTTCCTTCCTCAACAATATGGAATCCTCAGCTACAGACAGGAGTCAGCAGCACCTATAAAAACTGAGAAAATGAAAGAAAAACTGACAGACTTTAAAAAGCATTAAACCTGACATCTCATCCTTGGTCAGATCTAGACCACCTCAGATTCTGTCTGTCTGTGTGGGCTGATATTTGCATGTGTGTGTTGAGGGGTGTTTGGAAAAACAGACCAGTGATTCTTAATCTTTTTTTTTCTTGGAACTCCATGCCACTAAATATTGACATCTCAATAAGCTCACCCAGTAAGCTTATCCCAGTGAAGTCAGACTACATACTGCTCGAGAAATACAAACAGATTCTGTGTGTTACAGTTTGTGACTGGACAATTTGTCTGGACTGTCACACCAAACTTAAATTTTGTGTAACAGGAAGAGTTGCCAGGACAAAGATTTTTCCTTTTAAAAAGACTAGAAGCACATGGCAAGAAGGGCTGGGCAATATGGACCAAATATCATATCACAATATATTTGTTTTAGATGACGATATACAGTATATATCGGTATTTTTACCCTAATTTGTCTGTAAGTTTCATTTCATATCAAACAGCTTTTTTTTTTAGTATTGAAACATGTTAATTGTAAAGGCATTGCTCCACTGCAGTGATGAAACTGACAAAACACTGGTTTGAAATGTTTGTTCAATCGTAGTAATTAAAGATAGTTGGCTGGTTTTTTATGATTTCTTTGTAAAAGTCTTGGAGGACAGTTAGGGGTGGGAAAAAATATTGGTGCACTGATATATCGCGATATTTTCATATGCCAAAACCATATCTATATTTAAAAATGCGGTATCGCTCTATTTTACTAAAGGAAATCTCGCAAGATATCATCTTTTTGTTATGAAATCTCATGACTTTTCACGAAATACCGCAAGATTTCATTGTTCTGTCACAAAATCTCGTGGTATTTCGTGAAATCTCATGAGATTTCATAACAAAATGATGATATGAGATTTCATTAAAATTTTTGAATATAGATATGGTATCGGCATATGAAAATATTGTGACATTTCAGTGTTTCATATTTTTTCCCTCCCTTATTAAATAATCAGGTGACCCTTTTGTAGTCAGACGAGGTGCAGCTGGATCATTCCGAAAAAATAAAGCAAAAAAATTTGCGCAACTAATACCGCGATATAACGATATGTGTAAAAATACATATCTCTCATGTAAATATCATATCGCGATATTATATCAGTATATCACACAGCCCTAATGGCAAGCATTTCAACCCAAACATCTCACATCAACTGTCAAGGACAGCAGTAGAGGGGTGATGTTTGGGGCTTGTTTTACAGTCACAGGACAGCTTCCTGTCATTGAGTAACTCAATGATTGACCATGTCCATGATCAGAGTTGACCATGAACTCCTCTGTATTGCAACATATTTAAGAGCCAAATGTGATGCAATCCATCTGAAGCTGCAAATGGGTCATTCAACAGATTAATGAGCTCATCGTTAACAGAAAACAATGACTTCATGATGACTTTGATATATTCTGATACATAAAACCTTAAGATTAAGTGAGGTTGCTCTTTACTCTGAAGTCAGAGTGAATTTAACTTAACTTGCTAAAGAAGGGTATTTTGGACCAGGAATGCCTGCAGAATTTAAATTCAGTTCGCTGATATTATTGTTATTATAGTGAAAACAAAAAAAAATCTGATTTTTGGCATTCCCAAGCTCTGACAG
Source organism: Atherinomorus stipes (assembly GCA_023101725.1). Lineage (NCBI taxonomy): Eukaryota > Metazoa > Chordata > Actinopteri > Atheriniformes > Atherinidae > Atherinomorus > Atherinomorus stipes. The sequence continues at coordinate 25,614 of JALJCO010011803.1, forward strand.
CTAATTTTATGGTGATTTTGTAAGCATGCAACAGTTTATAATATTGTTTTTTGCATATGGCTTCGGGGATTAAATTTGGATTTTGGAAGACTGTGTGTGTTAGGGTAAAGCAGTGCTTGCATGTTTTATCAAACAGTGCCATTGTGACAGAGATCGATTTAAGCAGATGCCCTACAAAAATGTGAGCAGAATTAATGTGATCAATATTAAAGTGTGAATTCAGCACGCGCTCTCTAAACTTCCACTTCTTGGATTTCTTCATGTTTTTTCCTAGAACTCATTGGCACGTCTGTTGACCGCCAAGGAACGAGACAAGGCAAGATCAGTGTTCCTCGGTCTGGATCTGGACAAGGACGGCATGATCACAAGAGCAGAATGCCGCCAGGCTCAGCAGTCCTGGTTCCAGAAGCTCAAAGACTCTCAGTCCTGCAACGTGAGGTGAGGACACCGTATGTTACTTCTAATGGCAGGAGTTTAGGGAGTCGGGATCTCATCTGCATGCAGACAGCAACTGGCAGAGGCAAAAAGGGTTGGGATGCTTTGAGAATACAGGCAGTGAGAGAGCGAGGCTCGATAACGAGCTCTGCTCTTCTCTCATAACATATGCTTCATCTGGTGGACATAAATCACCATGACAATGTCCATTTTCATTGCCATAGAGTTGACCTGCACATTCTTACCTAATGAGCCTCGCTGTTTTAAAAAGTAGGGATACTTTGCAAAAAATAAATGAAGCACCACATAAAAGTTTGGGAAGTATTTGTACTTAATTGAAGATGGTTCAGAAACAACTACTTAAATGTTAAAACTAAGGTATTTTTGTCATTACTTGAAATATACTCTTTTTTTTTCTTTTTTTTTAATTTTATTTACACATCCTTAAGAAAACTTCAGAAACATAAAAAAAAAAAACAAATATATCACATGTGCAGGTGAGGTAGAAACCCATTACAGGCTTATTCAAAACCCCACCTAGGAAAATCAAAAATAAAATTAAAATAGTAACAAATATGAAAACAATACGGTGTGAAACGTCAACAAAATATAATCTACCTAATTAAAATTATATACAAACATTAGAAAAATATAGAATTTTGGAACAGCACACATTGAAAAAACGTAAAGCAATCAAGCTTCTACAAAACCAAACCTCTTCAACATCAAAGCTTCCTTAAGTTTCAGTTTATATCTAGATAAGGACAAAGAATCAGTTAATAAATATGAATTTGTATTCCATAAAAAAGGGATACCATGTAACTTTCTGTAACTTCCCAGGCCTCACAACGGTCACAAAATTAAACAGTCTATTTGTGTTTTACAGTCATGTTTGCAGACCACTTTGATCAGCTGATAGCAAAGTCATCAAGCCATAAAGCAAAGCACTCCAGCTCAATGAGAGCTGGATACACTCCTGGAAAACTGGAATGTCCAGTTTTTGAGGAGGGCTTCCCTCTCGGAGCACCGACATGCGTCAAGTGCTGTATACTGAACCCAGAAATCATTTAATTTGACTTAAATTAGGCTAATGTTTGGGTAAAAAAGTTTCACAGTATCTTTTTAAATTCAATGTAAACAACAAATAAATCAATTCAGTCAGAACATTCGGTTTGACTTTGTTTATACATCTATACAGTCATCCTCAGAATTATTCATACCCTCCAATTAAAGAAAAGGCTAAATTCACAATAGAAATAGAAATTCAAATAGCAAGAAATTAAAGAAACTAATAATAAATAAAAATTTACAAAATTATAATTTAGTGAAATAAAATATTGCCTTTAAATTGTGGTTGCAAATAAAGATTGAAGAAAAACAAACAAACAAAACTGTCCGTGACACATTAGAGCACCTTTCTGATTAACAGTGGACCAAAATACCTCTCAAGATGCGTAGAAGTCTTTTTGAATTTTCAAGAAAACACCTGATTGCAGTGATTGCCTCAAAGTGTTGCTCAACAAGATTTTAGCTTCGGAGCCCCATCATGCTTGTTTTATTTTTGGGTGTTTATATTAGTATTTCTTTTGAACCACAATTCAAAATCAGTGACATGATTTTCATAGAATTTTTATGCATTACTGCTTTAGTCAATTTCAACTAATTTCACTGTCAGTTGATTTTTTTCCTTCTTTAATTGGAGGGTATGAATAATTTTGAGGACGACTGTATGTGTGTGAACATAAATGAAAAACCAGGGTATTGATAAGAGTATGTACATATAAATATAAACTGAAGAATGTGATTTAGACCACATGTTACACAGCAGTATGGAGTGCATGAGGGAGCGGGAGATGTAATGGAGGCCACAGCTCTGGGGAAATAGCTGCCTCTCAGTCTGTTAGTCCATGTTTTTACTGTCTGATAGTGCTTCCCTGATGGAAGGGGAACAACCAGGCAGTGTTTGGTTTGGTCAGTGCTGATGAGCTTAGCGGGTCTCTAAACATCCAGCGTGCGCAGCAGGTCAGGGAGCTCTGTTCCTGTGATACTCCGGGCCTTTTTCGTGACCCAAGCCAAGTCTTACTTGTTCTGTGCTGTACAGCTGGCGTGCCACACAGTGACACCCTGACGGAGGATGCTCCCCCCTGTGCTGTTATAAAGATTCACAAGGATTTTAGAGGAGAGATTGACCTTCTTAAACTTCCTAAAGAAAAGCCTTTACTGGGCTTTCCTCACCAGGTATTACTGTAGGTGTTCGGAGACCATGAGTGTAAAGGATACATTGATCGTTTGTATAAGTAATTACCGCTGCCAAGGAGGTAATGTACTTATTAGTGTTTGTCTGTCTGATCCATTAAAGTTACGAATGGATTTGGATTAAATTTTCAGGGATTGTTGAGAATGTCATGTGGAGGAACTGATTAAATTGTTTTTGTCTGTGTTCTCCAAGCATTTTTCTAGTTGTCAGGGATTTTCCCAGAACATATCTTATGTGCATACAGAAACATAATTATATTTCTATTATGTGGACCATTTACATGATGTGTGATTTGGATATCATCATCCTTGTCTTTTAAGATGATGAACGATAACTTATCATTTATGATCAGATAATAACACTTAAATGATGGGGCAGATTTGAAAATGAAATCACATTAAAGTTAAGCTTTTTCAGTGCTTCTGTTTCAGTGGAACATGTATTTTTTTTTACATGTTTTCTGGCTGTGAAAATCAGAAAGCACAACTATGGCCCCTCAGAGATACACTTCAGCTCAAAGTTCCTCAGATTTGCTTTATATTATCAACTCTGCCATCTATTTCAGCCTATCACAATCCTTATAAAACTAATATTGGCAGTCAAAATGTACGACTTTCCACCACAGTGTCCCTGTAACTGTGTTTTCCTGTCTTAAAACAGAAAAAAATAGATGATCCAAGGCATTGCTCCAGCTTGGCATGAAAACTGTATCAGAATAATAATAATTACTCGCACCAGCAACAGTGGCAAAAATCAGTAAATGAGTTAAACCTGGCCTATTTAAATCAAGCCAAAAAGAAACACTTCAAGATGAGAATTAATTAAAAAGCATATCGCTAGCTTTTTCCTTTGCAAGACGGGAGCCTGAAGCTGTCTGAAAATGTGATTTTTAGTAAAAGTGAACTGAAGCAGACAGTGCAGAGCTGTTAGTTTGCCAACTATAAACTGAATAAAAGGTGTAAACATAATAACATGAATGCACCAAGTTGGGCAACCCAGTGCAACATTCTGACAACAGAGCCCACCTTAGTGGGGCTTTTTTTGTTGTTGTTGTTTTTTTATGAGACTAGATCAAAGGAGAGAAAAATATGAGATACCTTTCAACTAGTACTCAATCCAGTGCAACATGACAACAAAGTACAACCTTAAGTCGACAGCTCTTTGACAAAACCTCAACAAAATGTAAACATATTACACTTCATAGCACATTTTTAGAGTTTTTACTGTTTTTGTACCATTGAACAAGTGTGTTTAATATGCAGTTGTGTGAAAAAGTGTTTGCCCCCTTCCTGATTTCTTATTTTTGCATGTTTGTCACTCTTATATGTTTCAGACAAACACACAAATTTAAATATTAGACAAAGATAACACAAGTAAACACAAAATGCAGTTTTTAAATGAAGATTTTTATTAGCAAGGAGGATGTGGGTTTCGATTTTTTTCCCCCTTACTCATTAAAACCTTTATTTAAAAACTGCATTTTGTGTTTACTTGTGTTATCTTTGTCTAATATTTAAATTTGTTTGATGATCTGAAACATATAAGCGTGACGAACATACAAAAAAAAATAAGAAATCAAAAAGGCGGCAAACACTTTCACGCAACTGTACATCTCAAATCTCAACATATTCTCAACTTCATATCTGTGCCATAACACATTCCTCTCCACCACTGTCTAAATATGTATGCATGTGTTTGTCTATTGCTTAACCTCTTGTGCTGTCATACCATTCCATACTTCTCACCTATTCCCCACAGCCTCATGGGATTCTTCTCTCCTATGAATTGTGGGTGAGTGTGACTCAGCACTGCATGGCTCTCCTCTTCCTCCTCACTTAAACAGCCTCCAGCACTCTGCAGTCCTCAAGTCTTCTCAGACAAACCCTTGATTTAGATTTTTAAAAGCAGAGCGATAGCAGGATGCTTCTTATCTCCAAACTGACACTCGTTCTGAGCATAAATCAATCAAAGATGCACGTAGCCCTGGATGGAGTTTAACGAGCAGAGTGCAAGCTCTTCATCTCCTCGGGTCTTGTTATATGGAGACAAGGATGAGATTCAGTCTGGCGTCTAATTATAGGGATCAAAAGAAAGCCTTTTGTTCTCTTTAGAGGAGCTTCTATTTAAAAGCCTCACTTAACAGAGGACATTGTGGACGGCTGGTGGTTGTAAGTGTGCACGCTGTTCATCAGGTTTACACCCAACTCTGTAATGTGGCCTCATTCATGCTCATTTAACAGAAAAAGTGTATATACATAAGAAAACACTGTATCCTTAGATGGCTGAGTTACATTTAAAACAAAGCAGTAAAAGGCAGTTTCACAAGGAACAATCAGAATTTATTTTGGGCTAAACAGTCACCCAAAATAAAGATTTATTCATCCACTTAAAGCAATACTATGTAACTTTCCAACCTTAAAATCTGTGTTCTTGACTTGTTTGATGGCACAGTGACATTCATATGTACATTTCTTCTACAAAGCAGCGTCCCAAAGCTGAGAAACCACACTAACAACCTCTGCTTCTGGGACAAGGTGTGATGTTGCCGCCGAGTTCTACTTTATGGCTCGCATCACACTCCAGCAAATGGACATCAACACTCTAGCTTTTTTTAATGTGCACATTGGCTGATTCAGCAAAGAAACCCACGAGTGAGGAACAGAAGAAAAGAAAGAGAGAAAAGGATACAGCATGAGATAAGATAATCAACAGGGGTTGACTTTTACTGTCTGGAGAGAGCTCACAGTTCAAGTAGGATGCAAGATGGATGCTGAATTCGTTGTTCGTTGATGAATTGGGTCACATCACTGAGAAAAATGCAACAAAAAAAAAAGCTCTGTAGTGCTTCTTTCAGCTTTAAATGCAGATGGTAACCCTGGACACATGCCAGCAACAGGAATTGCTTTCCAGTATGCACATTTATGAAATAGTGAATGAAATTATTAAAAGAAAGAACTTTGACCAATGTGGAAAGCAGCTGTAGGACTTGGTCCACATTTGGGGAAATGGAAGCAACTTTTTCACATTGGATCTGGCAAAGAATAAAATGATGCAACTCCCTTGCTGTTTCTTGTCTGAGTGGGCAAATACATTCACAAGAATGGTCGCTGTCCTCCCAGACGTCATGTGCTTCACTAGTAAATGCAAACATAGCTGCAGTAAAACATTCCCGCAATCAAATATTTGCCAAAGCTGGAAAACAGGCTACAGTTCTGAACTGATTTAAGGTCAAATTATTTTTACTTACTAAGGCCTCACCCACACGAAGTCAAACTCTGGCCTAAATTCACAAATTTTTCGCCAAACCAGCCTCTCATCCATTCGAAGTCGGCATTTCGGGGGTCTGTAAGCCATCTTTTTTTTATCCTTCAGGGTGGGAAGATTTTGAAATGCCGTTTTTGCGGTTCCATCACTAAGCTCTGACCACATTTTTTTTTCTTACACGCTTCGCCTCTAAACATGCATGCGCTACACTCAGCGTCACAACAACAATGGCTTCGTACAGGGTTGAATGGTTGCTGCTTGTATCTGTTCGCACATTCGTACTTGCCACCACCTTTTCGGTTTGGTTGTTCAACCTTCTTCTTTTTTGGGGGTTTCTACAATCATATATCGGCACATTCACTTTGGTTGTATACATATTTCTGCGCATGCCCAGTATTTCATCGCCTGTTTTCGCCTATTTTTGCTTTAGCACCACAGCGCCACTTACAGGCCTGGCATATATTTTGCAGCGTTTCCATGCATTCATGTGGTCGGTCACATTTATTTTACGTCTCCATCTTTAAGACGAACGGTCCGGAAAATATGAGTGTTTCGTGTTCGTTTTGACTTCGTGTGGACATGGCCTAAATGAACAAACAACTAAACACCAAAACCTCCACTACCTTCTTTGCGAAACGAAAATGTATTTGACTTGTTGGGGTATAGTTTAGACAGAGACAATAACTGATAAGGATGAGAAATTATTCACAAAGAATTGATGCTGCATTCGGGTGCTGGTACAGGACAGATAATCTAATGGGAACTGCTGGAGAAGATGAAAATGATGAATCCACAAATACCTTTTCACTTTTGGCCCAAAGAAAAATGACCTACTGACCCTGAGTGTTTTTCATGTTTGCCGTTGACTGAGACAGCGCAGAGTGACGAGATGAAATGGGCTCCCAGGACTGAATGAGGATTTCCAACAACTTGAAACAGGAAAAAAGACAAAAATTCCAAATAAAAAAGAGGCAGCAGAAGCAAAACACTACGGAGAGAAAATGGCAGAAAAGCTTTTTTTTTCTTTTCTTTTCTTTTTAATACTGAACTGTAAGAAATTTGGCCATGCAATTCCTGGGGTAAGCAGACTGGCAGAGGCTGACGAGCAGGTCCACGCTTATGAATGAGGCAGTAATCATCAGTACCATGTGAGCTGCATGAGCAATCAGGCTGGAAGCCACACCCAGGAACAGGATGAAGAAAACACCACACTTGTTTTGTGCACCAACAGTCAAAAACTCAAAGGTTTGTGTTTCACAAATCCATGAACCAGAAAATGATGCAGTCTCAAAAACTATGTGCAGATGCACCGTTTATCACAGTAAATAGCAGTCACCATGCCCAATTACTGCAAATAGAATGGAAATTATTCAGATGCTTTTGCCCTTTAATGCTCCTTTTAATGATTTGCCCTTTTTCGTTCTCATTTTCTTTCAGTGCAAGGACCTGTAATGCTCTTCATGGGCTGTTGTGACAATTACTAATTGCCTGACATACTTTTCCTCTTTCCTTCTGCACAGTATAAGTCATGTTGGCCCCATATGTGAGAGCAGTCCAGCCAGCTCTGGCAGCGACATGAGCAAGACTGATGAAAGCAGGTTTGTCCTCTTATGCTGAGTGATTGTATGTGGAAACAATTAAAGCTCTTTTCTCACAGGGCTTCACTAACATTTAAAAATGCTTTGCTCACACTGTTGTCATAACACTTTTCCCACATGGCTTTATGATCCGACTGTGATCCCTTTTGTAAAAAGACTGGAGGCCCTTCTCAGGCAGCAGCATTCATTTTGAGTAAAACGATGCAACCCTGAAGGCCTCTACAAGGACAACGATGAACTGCTCGCTTCAAGCCCGTAACTGTCCTTGCTAATGACTAGACTCTCTTTAGAGTTGTCATAAGCACATGAAGGCAGTGTCTCTCTGGGATAACATGACTTTGGAGACTTTTCATGCTGCATTACATGATTTTGCAAAATGGAAAATCTGACTACAGAGAACCCTGATTAATAAGTAAGCTACAAAAGGAAAAAGTCTTATTACGTGAAATACTGATAAGCGCATAATGTTAAATTTCTGTGGGAGATTTCTGTAAAGCAGAAAGCGAAACCATGACCTGTTGTTTGCTATTATGGTATTCAGTGTTGTATGACATGGTGGTGTATGCTGTGTAAGATCATAGTGAACATACTGTTCATTTACTTTGATCACCACAGAGGAGAATATATACTTAAATATTTTAATGTGACAGGATATGGCTGATATCTGTGTATAATGTGTTGGCTACGGTGCTCTTCTAAGCATTTATGTTTTCTATGGACGGATCTTATCCTGTTAAATTATAAAAACCGGTGTAAGTTTGAGATCCCAAGCAAAATGTTCAGATTTAGGGTTTGGATTAATGTTTTATTCAGCACAAATCTCTCCCTCTATACTAACTAGTCTCTGTAATCCATCCCAGCAACATGATACTGCAATTACTGTGGTTTGACTGTAAGGGCTAAAACAAAAAGGTTTTGTTCCCACCAGGCTGTCAGAAAGTATTTTTTTTAATCCACACTGCAGCAAGATTGAAAAGTAGAGAAGGCACAAACTAGAGATGGGATTTATGGCTCTTTGAAGGAAGCTGGATCTGGAGGAGCCGTTCCTTCTAAAGAACCATTCAAAAAAACTCACTTGTTCTTTTTTTATTCACTAATTTTTATTTTAGAATTCAATCTTTATCAAGAAAATAGTCACTGGTAGCAATTTATAAGGCAAGATTTGTATCAGAATAAAACTTAAACACCCCAAAAATATACAGTACTTGGCTGGTGGGAAATATTCTGAATTATTGGTCATAATTTTCATTTGGCTTGTGTTTTCATTCTACAGGTTTAATAATGTGGCTCCATATCCCTGCTTTCACATTGAGTTCACTATTTTGGATTTTTACTCACCAAAACAATAAAAAGCTGGCTACAATTACCTTCCATGTACAGTAAATATTTTTCACACAAGGACATTTTAGTAATGCAAAGAAACTCACACAATATAAGAGTAAAGGCGGATGAAAAGTTTCTCAACGTTCATTTAAAGAGTCGTTCAGAAGAATTGACACGTTCATGAACATCACACCTCTGGCATTAACTGTTATGCGAACGTTTTCCTTAATCCCTCTGCAGATCTGTGCCTTTACATGATCTTGTCTCACTGCCCCATCGTATATAATTACGAGACAGGCGATATGTGACAGGATTGTGCTTTTCCGTGTTCAGTAAACAAACAATTAACACTAGTAGAGTCTATAAGTGTCTCAGTGAACTCAGAGTACCAGTGCTTGCATATTATTAAAAGCACTTCATACATTTTAAAATGTGATGTTTTAGTATTACACTATAAAGAAAAACAATCAAAACCTGTTTTTGTCTTGTCACTATAGAAAACTGTGAGTAGACTGATGAAAAAAAGATTTATTCAACATTTATGCGCTACATTGTATCAAAGATGAAAAGTAGGGATGTTTGGTGCTCGCTGTTTTTTTTTGTTTGTTTTTTTTTTACCAATATCCAATATACCGATATTGTCCAGCTCTTAATTTCCAATATTCGATATCAACCAATACCAATTCATACAGTCAACTGTGAGGTTGTATCACTGATATAATTGGGTTATGGGGTTTAGCCCTTCCTAGTTTTTCAATAAATATGAGAAAAACAATAAACTGAATTATGAAAACTTTGAGTAGATTGTTTTTTTGTCATTTTCAACCAGCTCATAGTGGCTATAGAGCCAAACTTGCACTAAAAATAAATAAAATGAAATGAATAAATACACAAATAAATTTGTATTACTTTGTAGGGTTACAAGGGTGGGAGTGTTTGTATGAAGGGTTTTATGTATGTTTTATACATATGTTTTATGTTGTAATTTATTCAGTTGGTGTTTATAGATGGGTTTCTGAGCAACGTCACAGATAGGATGCGCACACAACCAGGGGGCAATAAAACAGAGGAAAAGCATTATTGAACTATGAGAAGACGTGTGTTTTACATACAAAACTCGACTTTTAATGCAGATTAGGTCAAGATATGACGTGGCAGTGTCGGGGAAATATAATGTTTGAGTCCTGGTATTTGTTCGGTTGCAAAAATCAAAACATTAATGCATGTGAACAGTTGAAAATGGTGAAAATAGGACAGTAGGCGTGACTGATCTTCACAAAACCCTCCCAGATAACTTATTCCGGTTCAGACTATGATTTATTTAGTCTTTCACCATGGTCACCATGTAGGATTAAACCACGGCGGAGGCAGAAATTATTCCCGTATTCTAGTCGGAAGACTGTAATACCAGCATCACCGCCGCGATCGGCTGCATGACATAAACTGTAAACACTGTGTGTGACAGCCATCCTCTGCTGCTTAGGCACGAACTTAAAAAAGAAGAAGAAACTGATTGTGGAGCCGTTTACGAACGTTCACGTGGCATAACAACGCATCCCGGAGATTTAATACGAAGTACGGGGGTCGTAAATCAGAGGGCGTTTGAGTTTATACTGTTAGCTTGCTAGCAGTTAGCTAGTCTGTCTACTGTCCACCACGATGTCATACACAATAAAGCAGAACGTTACACAAGCAGCGAAACGTACCGACAGCAATGCGTGTTAGTCCCTAACAGTTGGAATCAGCTCCTTTCCAAACGTAGTGATGATGTCGTCTTTGCCTGGTTTAATCCCAAACTAGTGAAAGTTGCTCCTGTATGGAGGAGGTGAGGACGACACCGGAGCTGAACTGAACCTGCCGCAGGCTGCAGATTGTTGTGGCCTCTTTTGGTTTTAACAAAGAGTCTAAACGGAAGTTTAAGCCGCTTTCTAACTCAGGTTTTTCAGGCAAATTTCAAATGAGGTCCAACACGAATAATATCCATGTTTTAACAAGAAAAATGCCGTTTCCGGGTGATGACTCTCTTGCCAAGTTAGTGCAATCGTGATAGAAATATAACACAGCAACGCTGCGTCGGTATTTTGTTATTCGTCATCAAAATACAGATTTATTCGAAATAATTTAAAACACAACGATCTCTGTTTGTTTCGTCGGGTTACTTTACATTTTTATAAATGATATGAGTGCGTGTTTGGCCGTAGACTCCAATACAAAACACAGGCTTTTTGCCCCCTGGTTGCACGCGCAACTGCCAATGTTTGTAAACAGGAAACCCATGTATAATGTATGTTAGCCCGTAGTCACATGACTTTAAAAGGAATGCTGGGATACGAAGTTCTTCCAGAATAACAGGGACTTTCCTACATGCTGGACTGCTGCTAATGGAATGAGATCTCGGAAGATTTCATTACGGTACAATGAGATCCCGTGCGGTTTTGTTAGTAAAAGTATCGGTCCGGGAAACCCAATACTGATATTTTCTGATATCACATTTTTAAGCTGATATCAGCAGATGATTTTGGTAGGCTGATAATATCGGACATCTCTAAGAAAAAGCTACATTTTGTCTAAAGTTTGATGTTCCAACAAAGTTGTCTGCTTTTAGTTTATCAGTTTTAAAGTCTGACTTCTCGATAACAACTCAACATCATTTTTGTGTTCAACAGGCCAGTGACCTGGGCAGACTTTCTAAGAGAGAGTGCCATCTATATTTTGGCTGCTCGGCCCAATAGTTGTGCCATGCACATCCGGCTGCCTCTATAGTCCAGGATCCTCCACTGTGGCCAGGAGAGGGAGCCTGATGTCATCCACGGCACAGATGAGCGGGGGAAGTTAAACATGCTGACACGATGTCATGAGGATGGCAGCTGAGGAAACTGGTTGAAGCACTGAGGGCTAGTAGATCAAGCCATTGTCAGAATCTCTCCTCCTCTGCATCACCACGACACTGACAACACACATGATGACTGACACACTGACGATGCAAGTGACAGTAGCTGTCACAGGTCCCAACTCCAAATCCTGGCATTTTCCAACACATTTGAGAGACAGGATGGGGAAGACAACCCACTCAAGATTAGTTGGTTTGTTATGTTTCTGAAATCATATCAACACAGACAGGAAGCAAAGATATTCACAGTGGCACTGTGTAAGTTACATAACACACCTTTTCAAGTGGGTATGCATTAATGTGAGACGCTGTTACTCTTTCAGATACAGTATTCATGTCTTTGGGCCTCATTGTATTCTAATAATTACTTCATACTACTGTAATGGGATTGTTGTTTGTCACTCTACATGAAGGCACATGCAACTTTATTACTGGTACTGTTTCATTTCTGTACGGAGATTAATCCCGCTGCTGCCATTATCATAACTTGCACAAAAGAAGAATGAAAGCTACGCATACAGTATATTATAAGAGAACTGCTACACATACCAGTATAAATTATTATGCATTAAAAGCTGTATTTATTCCTGTATCCTCTAATGTATCCTCTGTTTCTCCCATTTTCATCCAAGAATCTGTGTTGTTCTTAAATACTAACTGTGAAAAGGAAGTAAAGATTAATGAAAGCTAACCTCGTGTAGTACGCATTGTTCCTGTTGTGCTCTCAGAACTGCACTATGACAAGGTGGAAATATCGCTCCTCCTGCTCTAATGTTATTAATTGCACATTGGGAATGAGACAGTGGAAATGTTGTAAGACGTAATGTAAACACTGTATTGAAATGCTGAGACAGTGATGGGACTTTTTTTTTTTCCTCTATTGATATCCAGAAAACATTATGGAAATTCTTTAATGTTACAGATTGTACATGAACTTAAATGCACATGAAACTTCCCTTTGAGTCACTGAAAATATACTGTAACAAGTAGGACTTTGTGTAGTGTTATGCCATGTAATGAAGGTTATATGCCAGGTCCTTGTAGTGAATAAAGTATAGTAATGAAATTAAACTTGTTGCTCTGCAGGATATGTCACGGTAATAAAAATAAATGCATGGCATTTAGACTTCTTTGTGAGAATCTTGAGGTTTTTTTTTTAATTGGGCTTGTTTGATTTATTTCAAATGAATCTTTAAGCAAAAAAATATCGATAAAATGACACATGAAGCACCTAAGAATGGTAAGATGCTACGGCTAATTAATACCACAATATTAATAAAATGGTTTTTACACTGCCTTAATTAATTTATTGACTATGTCTTAGTTTATTTACACTATTTCAATCTTAATAATGTATAAAGATAAAGTTAATAAAACAATTTCAGTGAGTACTTAAACTTTGGATTAAATTAGCCACTTGGAAATATGTTTGGCCTCTATGTTTGGTAGTATATCCTCCTCCCCAGCTTAACACAGCTCTGATGATGAGTGCTCCCAGAGGAAGCTGCAAACTACCCCCACCATCTACAGGTGAAATAAATTACATTATTAGAGAGCAAAGTTTTTGTAGTGTACCACCGTTACAATGAAAACCTTTTGAAAAATAGAATAGGGAAAAAATGTGCATCAGAAAACACAGCCTAACTTATGCCTTTGTTTTGTTTTTCAATAATATAAAAGACCTGCAGGGACCATGGAAAAGCTCCACCACTGACTTAATGTTGCAGGGATTTTTGTGTCCCCGATACGTAATTTTCAGTATTTACAGTACGTGCCAGTGACATGTAAATAAGTGTTGGGGCCGCCTGGTTTTAGATTTGGTTAATTGTAAACCTCAGTGCATTAAGGTGGTTTTCTTTTGTTTGAATAGGAAGACTTTTAAGAAAGTCCATCTGTAACATTATCTTAAAGAGAATATATCATTATTGAGAGAGAGAAAGCAAGGCAGACGGAAAGTGTGGGAGAGAAATCATTTAGATGAGGATATTATGTAATAGTTTCAAAACAAGTCCAGTAATAATGCTCTTGACCAGGCGAATGGCTACATTAAATGCTCAGTTAAATTTGAAAGTGAGAAAGTTTTTCTAAACAAAAAGCGCATTATTCTTTCCCATCTTGAAGCAATGATTCTAAATTATTCCTAAAGATAAAAAAGCAATACATCAAACAAAAAAAATATTTGTCTTTTTTTTGGGTCAAATCTTAGAGGTATATTTAAAGAAATATTAAAACCAAAAATAAAGTACCGGTAATTAGCTGAAGGGATTATAAAAATAGTCTTTTTCAGTTGGACAAATAATCTTTGTTTGAGAAGTGTTTGATTTAATGAGCCATTTTCTGATGTTATGATGCATTTGCTTGAGAAAGTGACATTATGATTATTACTTTGCATATTATATGACTCCTGCCAATGTAAACCTGCATGGTTCTTGGATTTAATCAGTTTCCAGCAGGGCTGTTATGACATATTATGCCCTTTTCTTGCAAGGCGAAAAATGCCTTAGACATGCTGTGATCAAGGTAGCAGAGACACAACATCTCCCTTTTCAACCACAAATTTATATCCCTAATTGTAACAGATAGTTTAAGATGGCAGAGTGGGCTGCTTTACTCCATTTTACAAAAAAAAAAGTTACCTTATTTGAGATCAGCATTCAGCTTTATGTGACCATGCAAACATATACAGTACTGGACACAAATTACAACCAATAGCCAAGTACTATAATATAGTACATGGCACACATGCAACAAATTAAGCTCACAATATTAACATGTAGCTGCCAGTTACAGGTCATTCTCATGTTTTGTGTACATTTTCCTAGGCTAACATTAAAAATTGTTCCTTATTTGGATGTTTTATCATTATTATGGTGAGGAAACATTGAACAAAGTTCTAGTGGAGCAATATTAATTCGTTAGTTCATCTCCCAAATAAAAAAGATACTAGTACACAAACTTTTGTGACTTTTTTAAAAGAATCTTTTTCCATTTTTGTTGAATCCATGAATTCAACTGCTCAGCGGTTTGTGGATGTGCCTGATTCGTCTGCATGATGCAGCACAGATTTTCAACAGGAGGCAGATTTGGGCTGACGCAAGGTCAGTCAAGCACACACAGTCTGTGTCTAGGAAATAATGCTGTTGGAAGCGGTGCAGGTTGAAGGCTGGTATTGTCCTGCTGAAACAAGGTAAGGCCCAAGGCATTGCTTTGATGGTAGCTGACAGCTCTCTGGTATTCCAATAAATGCCTGTGCAACAACACAAGTCATCCATGCCGTGCATCGCTTTATCACTAATGTCAGTTTCTGCACCTTCTCTTCATAAAAGCTGTTATTTTCTTTTTGACACATCAAATGAGGTTTGAAGAAGCAGCAATAAGAATTTATTTGACCACAGAACATCTGCCTGCTGTCTGCCCATCTGAGAGTAACTCATGCTAAGGCTCTCGGGTCTTCCTGTTCAGAGGTCTGGAGATGATACATGACATCCTCCTTATGTAATCCAGATTCAGTTACCTTTCTGGATGCATAAGTTGACCATGTTGAGTTTACTCAGTGTTCTCCCATGCCTGTGTGGCGAGTGTGTAAATGTACTTCCCAGACTGTCTAAACCTTTTCATAATATGATTCATTTATGGAGTTCGGCACAAAGTGTTGAGCCTCTCTCGTCTAGGAAGACAAAGCATTTAGTGGAAAATTTCAATATGAAAACCTCCCTTTCTGAAATGAATTTGTCAGGAGGGACATTCATACTTTACACCAAGCTATCAAGATGATTATATATCAATAACAATTGCTTTTTCACAAAGGAAATACCAGCCTATCACAAGTATGTTGCATGGCCATGTTTGAGAGTTAGAGGGCGAGGGAAAGTAGTGAGTTTTTGAATAATCTGTCTCCCAGTGTGTAATCCAGGGGGGCTCAGTGCAAAGGTTATCTTGCATGTCCTCCGGAGGGTGTATCAGGGCCAGCTGCTGGCTCCTGCTGTTTGATGGCCTCAGTCAGCAGGGATGAGTGATGCTAACAGTAGCAGTGTGGTCACGGCTCTGGGGAGGCAGAGGCAGGATGACGCCACAGTAAAGCCAGTGGATCTGTACCATCATACTGTTAATCATGTTGTCTGTGAGCCATACATGAGTGTGTGAAACCGTCTGGCACTTGTGTTTTGACTAAAGTTTCTCAGATTTTGGAGAATCAGTTTGAGGAGTCCAAATTAAAAAATCTGGAGTTGTGTTTTCTTTATTTTCATGGACTGGTAGGAAGTGATTTTTTTAGCATGCACTGTTCCATTAGAACTGAAATAGGGTGTATATTTTCCTTTTATTTATTTATTTTTTTATATAACAAGTTCTTCACCATTTAGGATCCACAATTTTTCAATTTTGTCAACATGGCCACCTGCTTTTCAACACATCAAAAGTAACAGCAAGCCACATCATCCAGCTCCATCTATCCAATCACATTTTAAGATCCACCCCCACAAGCTTGCAAAAATCTCACATTCCACCTCCACCAGGGAGGCCAGCCTCTTCTTCAAAGCCTACTCAGTCTCTGCAGCTGATATGAGCCAATTACTGGTGTCTGGTTCCAGAGCAGTCAAGTTTGGTGCATTGCTCTTTTTTTTTCTCTTTAATAAAATACTAAAAAGACCTCAAAGTTGTTCAGGATGCATCTTTTTTCTACTCTTTCTGCACAGAAACAAGCATACATAAAGCTGAATCAGGCACAGACGTCATTTTCAAAAGATTGCTAGTCATCTGTGTGGAAGCCAACAGTGTTAATTGTATACCAAGGCATATGAAGGGAATTAATGTCTGTAATTAAACACCCAGTGTAGACTGACGTATATAATTGGGACCATGTCTGCTGTGACACCATTGATAATAGGGCCATAGGAAATGTATATTCTTCAGGTTTAAATGGTCCAACGCTGGAGTTATTATTCTTTTTCTTCCTCTTCTTCTTATTATTATCATGATCATTTATTTATTTATTTTTCAACTAGCAACTAATTAAGTGCAAAAACCCTTAACATTCACTGCCCCTGTGTCTGGGAGAGTGTTGTGGATGAGCATTAATTAGAAGTTTTAAAAACTGTGCATAACTTTTATTTATTAATGTAGCCATTTATCCAGTATTTGCTGCAGCATTGCGTGACTGCTGGTAATAGATGGTGTAAGGTAAGGTAGAAAACAACGCTACATGATTTAGTTTTCCTGTTCTGTCATGATTCTAAATTTGACCTCATGCACCAGCTGAAGACATCAATAACCAGTGGCATGGCTTTAGGAATGGCAATCAAACACAACTTGCTGTGTATACTTACTGCAGGTCATTTGGTCAGACTCACTTTTATGTTAGAATATAAACAGCTATATAAAGTATTGCTCCGGCCATTTTCAAACTTAAGTCGGGAACTGCTTTCAGACAGCTGCATCATAATAAATATAAATATATCATCATGACAAGACATTACAATGGGATCATTTCCAAACATGAACCATCTGTTCATCGGTTTCATGTATGCAAGGACTCTATTTGACCCATGCTGCCATCTAGTGTTGGGTGTATGAAATTGCACCTTACTCTTGATAGATGGCGAAAATCATCTTGTACACATTATGAAATCATAGAAAGATCATTCATATTAGATTATTTAGAAAACATTAATATTTTACGGAAACCGGTGCGGATAGGTGATCAAATGCTGCGTGATTACATACATTTTAATCTTTTTTCACGTCTATCTTCTTTTTTCCTCCAATTTGATCTACTGCGCATGAGCAAACGGGGGCGGGTTTGTTTATCAGGACTATTTAATATTATGTTTTCGGTTCAGATGAGATGGAGTTCGCGACCTCACACCGGTAACTGCGACGATAAACGTTTTGCAGGTAATAACCAAAATGGATTAAGCAGTCAGCAGTCGGTGCTATCATCTTTTAATTCTCACCACCTGCGTTTAGCAGCCAGGAACACTTTGATGGGGTTTACAGTACGGCTAAACCAGCCGGCTACACAACTAACGGATGCTAGGCGCTACCCTGCTAGCTTTAGAAAGAAAAAAACATTTTACGTTAGCTTTCACCTGCCGTACAATTAGCATCCATGAATAACGGTGTTATATTGTAAGACCAGTTATTATTAAGGTTTAACTAGCAGTAAGTCACAGTTTAAGCTTAATAAAAACGTATATTATTTATCAAGAACGAGGCAGAAGGTGGATGCTTAGCCTAACGTTTATTATCATCTCACTAATGATATTGTAATGACAAAGGGAGGTGGAATTTTTTTTTTTTTTTTTCCCAGTTTTTCAAGGCAAAAAAAAACAAAAAAAAAACATATCCCTGGCCCTCATCACTGAATAGCATGAATGGATAGCAAGTATACGAAACCCCAGCCTAAAAATTGTCACAAAAGTGTTGCAGGAATTTGTTTATGTGATAAAGGAGATTATGGAGATTATTATTGCTAATGCTTTTAAACTTTGAAAGCCTACAGTATTAAGGATCTTATATTCTAGCTTAAACGTAAACCTCCTAATGTGTATTTGCATTTGTTTGTTTGTTTGATTTTTTTGTTTTAATGTCTTTGGTTTAACTTTACACAGTGTCAGATTAATTTACGTTTTGCTTTTCAGCAGTGCTGGACTCAGTTTCTCATTGAGAAGCATGTAATCCATCAATGTTAATGCTGTAGTGGTCTATTTGTCAGTTTTACGCGGTTAACGTTTACACATGGCAGTGGAGGCTGGCAGAATACAAAATATGTACATATCTTTATAATGATGGACCTGAGTCAGAACTTTGGCTTCTCTGTTTGTTTTTATTATTCTGTGAAATGAATGCAAGTTGGAGCTGTTCACTAGTTTGGTCATTTCCTCCCACAGCTGTGGTATAAATAGTCAGTGATAGTTTAACAGACCTGTGCTCTGGACAAAATGGGCCAATCGCACAAACACAGCAGTCTTTGTAGAGATAAGATATCATGTTATAACATAACATGTTAGCTAGACTCTCATAATATGGATGCCAAGCTGGGGCATTGAATATACCACTGTTGTGCAGTTCTTACTTCAGTAATCATACATCAAGCAAACTATTCCATACTGTGCAAAGATATTAAAGCTGTTGATAATAGATTAGATTAAACTTTATTGTCATTACACATGTACATGTACAGGGCAATGAAATGCAGTTTGGCATCAAGCCAGAAGTGCAGTATAGTTGTAGAAATTTATAGAATGTACTACGTATGTGAAAAATACTGATATAAGGTATGAATAAATATAAGGTACAATATAAAAATATTTAAGTAGATTATGATATGCAAAGTGAATTGTAATAAGTACACTATAAATATACTTTACAGGTTGTGTTATAAAGATTAAAGTGCAGTAGACAAGTGCAAATATGCAGTTATATGGATATGAATGATACTGATATAATGTACAGTAGGAGATGGGAACAGGACTGAAACACTATTTGTGTTATGATGTGTCAAAACTTTCCACACAATTTTAAGTCAACAGCTACTTGTAATTTCTCACTACCACACTTAGATGAACTAATTCTGCTCTTGTGGTTATTGCAAACCATAATGACATGAGCTGTATCATAATGGTTTATAGTGAAATGTCTTTTCCAGCACTGCTATCTTGCCAGTGTTCCTACAGCAGCTATAAATAATTACATTATTTAAAGCAAAGGCTTTTCCAAGTTTCTGGTTTGCTTCACACAACTGTCTTCTTGACTTTATTCATGCACAGTGACCTTGTAACTGCCTACAAGAAGGCAAAGCCATGGGGAATACAAACAGCGAGAGGGCCGCAATGGGCCAGGGGGAGAAGGCTCAGCGGAGAGACAGCCGAGGAATCAAGGAGGGGGAGCGGCCAAAAATCCTGATGGACAGCCCCGAGGATGCGGATATTTTTCATGGCGAAGATATGAAAGTATGGACTAATGCCCTCTCACAGGCACAAATCTAGTACAGTCACATTTTTTTGTGCTGTTGACTTATTCAAACCCAACTTAAACATAATTTCTGCAAACATGACTGCTTTGTCTTTCAGGCTCCTTTAGAGAAAGAGGAGTTTCTTGCATGGCGCCAAGACTTAGAGGCAGATGATAAAGGGCCAACTCTAGATCGACCAACAGTCTTCCGCTGGACTGGAGATGGAAAGGAAGTGTTCCTCTCTGGGTCCTTCAATAACTGGGTCAATAAGATTCCTCTTATTAGAAGGTGAGGGCATGAACTAAACCTAGTGAGATGCTGTGTGTTTTAGCTTTGTACCATTTTTCCTCTCTTTTTACTATTTTTCTTTTATTATAAGAAGGTGAAGAAGGTCCTTATCAAAAATTTTTCCGTGGTTGCAGAATAACACCTTCAATAAAACACATTTTTATTGCTATTGTCAGAGAGAGTTTGCACATTGTATACATACAGTATGTGCTTTAAAATCTAAATATGAGGATATTACAACTAACTGTTCGTTGTCATTGGCTGTACATCTTTCATGAGTTTTAGATCAGACATTTCGTTGTCATTTACAGGTTGCAGAGAAAAGTTTCAGTAATGACTTGCACCCAGATTATGTCCTGCTATGCAACTGCAATCATCTAGTCTTACTTATATTGGTATCTTTCAAAACACAGAGCATTTGCTTACCCTCGGTTCTCCCTTGTCCTCTTTAATTGCAGCCTTCTTGTTCTCCACTGAACTCTGGCAAAGCTGAGGTCTGAAACAAATCACAGTAGTCTATAGAAACAAGCCCAAATTTGCACATAATAAGCTGATCTGGCATCTCTGCAGCCTAGGGAATGCATTTAGTCACAAAATGCTGTAAAAACTCTGTTGGGGTGTCATAGTATGATGAAGCTCCTCATAGCTGAATTCCATTATTTGCTTACACCAAATATAAACTTATTTGGAGTTAATGTGATCAGAAAATGCTGTTTTAATGGCAGTGTCTTAATTAGAGTCAGGTGTTAAATGGCAAGAGTGTCAAACTTTTGCCCTACATTTAAAAGGCAACGCTTATCATCAGAACCCGATGCTGTACACTCAGACAGTGTTTATAAATCTTTTTCTCGGTTCAGTGCTGAGTCATGTCTAAAAGCTGAGACAAAAAGCAGAGCCTCAGTGTTTCAGGTGGTACAGGTTTGGTATTTCTTACTGCACTGCTGTCGTGCCTGCAATACACACTGCATCCTGCTAAAAACTGCAACTAACAACGTGTGTTGTTGGTCTTTCCTCTCCATGTTCATCATCAACAATGCATCAGTAATTACCCTTTTTTGTGTTTCTCAGTGTCTTCTTTCCTGTTTTTCTTTTTGATAATTTGCTACAGATAGTCTCATCTTTGGAATACAGTACTAGTTTGATTGATTTTTTTACATTTTCGCTGTATGGTAAATGAAGGCTTAAGCCAGTGCGATAGAAAATGCAATATTCTCAATAGCAATCTACTTGGAAAAATACTAAAACATTGTTCATCACGCTCTTGAATACAGTGTAGAGATTTTTTTTAAATGAAAGAACAAATACATGTGAGTTAGGTTAAAAAGTTATTTTTGAACTGAATTGTTGAAAAATACAATTTCTTTTTTTTCTGTCAAAGTCAGAACACCTTTGTGGCAATTGTTGATTTACCTGAAGGGGAGCATCAGTACAAGTTTTATGTGGATGGACAGTGGACCCATGATCCAACTGAGGTGGGAGGTTATCTTATTCCACGGGCATTTTTATTATAACACACATTTTATACTGGATATATCATTCTCTGTAATTATTGCCATTCCTTTCTAAACAAAAGATGTTATCTCCATCCATAGTAAGGCGTGTTTTAATATGTATTTGCAAACATCCTGTGTCTCTAGAAAATTACAGTCACAAATCATTAAAGCGATTCATCACTTCTCTTAAACTTTATTAACTGTTCAATGGGGACAGGATTAAAGGATTCTAGGCTCACTTTTAATTATTGAAAGATGCTTCAGGGGGTTTGTTTCACAGCATCTTATTTGTGTATAGAAATTTCACTGCACCTGGCTTGCCTCTAATTGAACCTTGTGAATTAGATTTTCACGTTTCCTCACAGCCTGTCATAACCAGCCAGCTAGGCACAGTCAATAACATCATCCAGGTGAAGAAAACTGACTTTGAGGTGTTTGATGCTCTGATGGTGGATTCACAGAAATGCTCTGACATGTCAGGTGAGTGCTGCAACCATTTTTTCTTTCTGTGATGGAAAATCATTGATGCAGAGCCCACAAGCTGAGATTAACACCCACCAAATGCAAAATATAAGCAGCTTTTCTGTTTGTTTATTAAATATAGACTTTTTGCTCCACTGGCGAGTAAATATTTCAATCACAGTAGTCCTGTAATAGTGTGGCACAGACATGCAGCTGTTCAGTGCTTTATTCCTTCACTGGTATTTCTTTAATTCACTGTGGACTGGCTCATCCCACTACTCATGTCAAAGCTTCAGTTAGTTGATATAGATATTTAATTTTTATGGGATAAAAGTGCATTTATGTTTCCACTGTTGAAAACATTACATTGGTGGTGTCAGTAAAAATTATCTGCAATGTTTCAAATTGGGTAGAGGAATTGGCAGACTATGTTCACTGGAAGGGCTTAAACTATTAACCTCTTACCTCTCATAGCACCCTAAGCTTTCTGAAGGGATAGTGAATGATCTTTTACATTGTTACTTTTTTTGTACTAATGCAAATAGCATAAAATTTAGTCAAGGTGTGTAATTTGGCTTGACTCATGATATTCTAGAAGATGGGCTGTTTAACTCTTTTTGTAAGGTCTCTAAAAAAAAATACAGCTCATTTACTGCTTCGTGCCAATCCGTGCCACATTGACTTGCATTGAAAAAGACCTTACTATAATCAAATGCCATTTCAGGATAAATTTTTGGGATAATTTTTACTCTTCTCGCGTAAATGGGTATGACTAGTTGCATGTTGCCATACGTTGCCATGGCTATTATTAGCGATCTGACATCAGTTTCAGACTCTGGTTGGTGGCGGTGATGCTCCGGTAAAAAGTTTTTTTCAGCCACTGAACACACCCGACACACTCACACAGTCTTTCTTCAATAGTTACCATCTTTACGGTTATTTTCTTCATCTGCTTCTTCCTCTGCTGTTTTTCCCCTACTGTTCCTCTTCTTCTCTGGTTTTTCTTTTTGCTGATCGTATGTCGGCTTTACAGCCCAACACCGATCGTGCTGTTTCTGGTGGCATTGCTCTGTTTTATGCATCAAGTGACAGATGTAGACCCTGGAAAACAGACCAAATTATGTACACAACTGCTACAGAAGACAAAAAAACTGTCAGTCCATCTGTGTATCAGTGTTCTACGTCGAGCGGGCCTTTACACTGTTTCTGTTTCATCACGTTGTTAATTAGGATGATAAATCATTGATGTGTGCAATAACAAATATAAGTGTATGAGAAACTGAAAGAGTCTGATTGTGTCAGTGTCCAATAACCTGAACATCTTCAGAGTTCTCGATGTAAATATTTTGTTATTTTAGAGTTAGAGCCCAGGTTTTCTATTCAGACCAGTTAAAATGTTTGAGATATAAGATTCTGTCTTAGTCATACTCTTCCACTCTCTTCGTCAGACCTCTCCAGCTCTCCTCCTGGGCCATATCATCAGGATTCTTATGTTCCAAAACAGGATGAAAAGTTCAAGTCTCCCCCTATACTTCCTCCTCACCTCCTCCAGGTTATCCTCAACAAAGACACTGGAATTTCTGTAAGTCTCTGAAATTAATTTAACCCAAGTTTTATGCTCATTAACCTAATTGCTTTTCTGGTTTAAAAAAAAAAAAAGAATTCTGAAGTTGGTCTTGTGTTATTCTTTGAAACAAAAATGATGCTCCTGTTGCTAATTGAACATTTATCTGAAATTGTGCAGAATAAACATTGTTTGTTGTTGTTGTTTTTCCATCCAGTGTGATCCTGCATTACTTCCAGAGCCCAACCACGTCATGCTGAACCACCTTTACGCCCTTTCTATTAAGGTAAGGCTCCTGATCAACTGAACAACTCTGTAAATCCCACGTATTTAGTGTGTTTGATAGTTTCTCACACCACATACTGCAGCAGCTGATGCGGGAAATATGTCTATGACATCCACAATCACGGAATCGTGGATGAAATCACAAAATTGAACATTAAAAACAGCATTCCTTATTAATGCGGAATATAATCAAACTGAGCAACAGTTTGTGTTTGATCACTTTTCCTTGTTTTTTGTGCATTTACCATGGAAAAGTGACCATGGTAACTTTTTGTCGTCCATGGTCTCCATCCTCTCCCCTGATGACATGTTGGCTGTGCCACCAGTTAGAGCATAATGTTGATGTTTCCAAGTGGAATGTGATCCAAAGTCTGCACATGGTGTTTTACTTTTAAAATTGACCAGATTCTCTGTTTTTTATCAACCGATTCCTTGTCTGACGATCGGCTCTGCTGTAGGTTGATGTGGTTTCAAAGCATCAAGCAGCAGAATACAGGGTAAAGCAGTTTCCTCACGACTATTATTTGTCTGGTGATCTAATCTGGACACATAAGGATACGTGTGAAGACCCCCATCTTTAAATGAATATTGAAAGGCCTGTTCTGAATTCTGTATTCATTACTAAGAACTTTTGGCATTTTTTGTAAAACTGCAAAAAAAAGAAAAAGTATGATTTTGACAGTGTAACTGACTGTTCTGATGGGCAATAGAAAAACTGTGCCGTGTTTTTGCCTTTAAAAGTGCCAAAAAAATTCATGTTTTTAGTTATGACTGAATAAATTGTCTATATTTTATTACCTTGTACACTGTCTTAGTGTTGAATTTGCTTAAGATAATTTCTAAAAATATTCCCAAAAATTAAAACCGGAAAAACACCGAGTATGGGAAAAATTAAAACATAATTTTAGAAAAAGTAAAATGGATTTCATATGGCCCTACTTGAGAAACGACCAGGTTTGTCAGGATTTTTTTTTTTCCTTGAGAAAGTTTGAGCTGCTACCACGATGAGTAAGCCTGCATGTATGGCATGTTGTACAGATCGTATCTGTGGAATGCTAGCAATGATAAGCTGTTTAAGGACACATAATTGCCCTTCTTACAACATTCTAACCGGAAAACCAGAAAAAAACCCCAAATGTCCTCGTTGGGAAGGTAGAAATATGGATAAGAGTCAGACCACATGGTGGGAAATGTAGAACAAACAAGCAGAGTTGTCATTGCCTGTAAATTTCCACCCAAACCAAACAAGATTTTCCATAGGGTTGGTGCTATTTTTGACTTTTTCCATTGAGCTGTAGTGATAACTTTGGGTTTCAGTTATGTCATTTTCTCAAATTACATAACCGGAAGAAGGATTTAAACTGTGGCACAGAAAGCAGATAAAATCCTGTAGTATCATCAAACAAAAAACAAATGATATTTTCATATATATGATTGCATTTTACATGCATGAGTATAGATATGTAGGAGGGAGGTGGGTGACTTAAGCAACTAGAACAAAAAGGTGTTGCTTAGGTGGGATAACAAATTACAAAAGAATAGATTAACAAAAACCAAAAACCTTGTCAGAAACACGAGTGACTAAGTGAGGGGAGGCAATGATGAGGATCTGCCAAGGAGCATTTAAAACCAGGAAGTGTTTAAACCAAGGGAGATAACGACTTGATGGAAAACAAGTAAAGCAATCGGAAACCAAACCACTGAGTCAAGTCAAGTCAACTTTATTTGTATAGCGCTTTAAACACAGCAGCTACCGATAACAAAGTGCTGAACAGAGGTAAAAACAGAAATTAAATCTCGCAGTGAGAACATTAAAACAAATATCAGACATAAAAACAATCAACACAATGAACAGTAAAAACAGTATAAATATCAGAAAAAATACGACTTAAAACAACAGACAAAATCAGAAGAAAACCATTCATGAAGGGTGGAACACCAGGGCAAACAGGTGAGTTTTAAGAAGGGACTTAAAAAGTGCCAGAGATGAGGTCTGTCTGATGTACAGTGGCAGCGAGTTCCCCAACTTTGGGCCTGCCACAGAAAATGCTCTATCCCCCCACATCTTCCGTCAAGACCTCATTACATCCAACAGCAGCAACTCAGCCGGAAGCACAGAGAAGGTAGAAACCTTACTGTAAAGGAATACAAAGGACCACTGAATATACAGTACAGGCCGAAGGTTTAGACTCACTCCCATTAAAGAAAAGGCCAAATTCACAATAGTAATTCAAATAACAAGAAACTGAAAAAAAAAAAAAAATAAAAAATACTAAATTATAATTTAGTAAAATAAAAAATTGGTTTTGAATTGTGGTTTTAAAAAAGAATAATAACAATAATGATAATAATAATAAAAAAAAAAAAAAAAAAAACTGTCTTATAAGAGCACCTTGCTCATGAACAGTGGATTAAAATACGTGTCAACAGGTCCAGAAGTCTGATTGGATGTTACAGAAAACACTTGAGTGCAGTGATTGACTCAAAGTGTTGCTCAATAAAATTTTAGTTCAGGAGCCCCATCATGCTTGTTTGCTTGTTTTATTTCTTTGTTTTTTATATTTTTGTAGAACCACAATTCAAAATCAGTTTCATGATTTTGTAAAAAAACAAAACAAAAAAAAAAAAAAAACAAACTTCCAAATTTAGTTTTAGTTTCAAGTTATTTTACTGGCAGTTGTTTTTTTTCCGTCTGTAATGGGTGTGCATTTAAACTTTCGGCTCATACAGTACACCACCAACAAACATTAAAGAAATATGCTCGCTGATATGCTGCTTTTTGTATGATGTCAGAATAAACCTAAAATGTACTTAAACCTTTCCAGGTGAACTTATTTGACTGTCTGTAAACTTTTGATTGCACACATACAACTATTCAATGCTTAAGTATTTATTTCATAACATGCTGTGTCCTAGCAAGATGGTTAACCTAATAAAAAAAAAAAAAATCAATCCATCAATCAACTGCAAAGTGTTCCAGTTCAGTGACAACTTGTATCTGAACAGTCGTCCTCATCTTACTGTTGACATTAGACATCATCAGACCAAGATGGCGCCTACGTAAACACATGGCACGCTATTGGCACTGATACATTTTTATATTTTGTACCTACCACTGTTGTTGGCTTTTGTTTCAGTGAATAGTTTCAGATGAAGTGGTTACTATTTCATAATTGTATTTATAAGCCCAACATTTGCAATATACTGTAATATCAGTGAAGTAAAAACCTACATTTTCAGTTAATTTCACCTCTAGTAACATTTCAGATAACAAAAAAAGCTAGGGTGTAACAATAAAAAGAGTTTAACAAGTCAAATCTGTGGGCAGAAAAAGTATAAAAAGCAGCACAGTCATTCTTTAAAATTATAGCTCAGGGTATTTTTGCAATATCCCACTATAATATCACCCCATCAAAAGATTCCTGGGCCACATAGTGTGTAAATGTAATTAGAGGGCATGATTAAAGGCTTTTTTGTCAGTGCAAGCTAATGCATTTATCAAGTCACTAATTTTCTTTAAACCTGACCTGACTGTAATGATAATGCTCCACCTGCCATTAATGTGTATACTGAATCTGCACCTTCTTCAGCTGAAACCACTTTTCTCGTGACGTTTACACTCATGTAAGCCATAAGAGTTGATTTTATTGTTTGCTTTTGAATTTGATTATTTTTTCTCCTTGATTTTTCTTTTTTCTGTTACAGGATGGCGTGATGGTGCTTAGTGCGACACATCGCTATAAGAAGAAGTATGTCACCACTTTACTATATAAGCCCATCTGATTGCAGACTGCCTTTCATTCCAGCCCTGTGTGCTAACTGTACACTGAGTGTACAAAATATTACCTCCACTTTTTTTTTTTTTTCCTTAAAATGGAGAGGCCGGACAAAGCCAGTCTCGTTGCCATCACAGGTTCCAGCTGTTAAACTAATCCTGAGATGATGGAAAAGCTCTGAATGAGATGGAAGCAGGATTAATGAAGGACTATGTGCAAGTTGTTAATTCCCTACAAATCAGGACTGATGTTTACAGGGTGATGTGGTACATCTGGAGTGGCATGCACAGGAAAACATCCATGAATATGAATATGCTTCAGGATGCTGTAAAGTTAATTTATTTTTATTTGTTTGTTTGACAAACAGAAAGTTTCAAAAGATCACCCATCATCTGTCTATTCATATATGTGCAAAGTTAAGCAGTGGTGCTTGGAAATTGGTTAACCTCGAGGAATTTGTTTCATTTCTGCATAAATCACCTATTAAGAGATTTTCTAAGATGTAAAAGCAGATTGAACTCCAGTTACAGAAATGAAAATATTACTACTGGGCATTTAGTTATTGAGGAAAATGCTCCAATATCTCAATTAAGTCTGGTGTTTTGTCTACAAAAAGGCTCTTCATAGAAGATGGAAAAGAGAATTCTACATATTATTTGAAAATAAAAAAAAAAAAACAGCCAATCGGGAGAAGATATCTTGCTAGCATTGTTGGAGCAATGAAAAGAGATCAGCTGTAAGGACAGAGCTTAACTCACGATCTACAAGGGATAAATTTATGAATTTAAAACATTTTTGTTTAGTGATTAGATTTAGACGGCTCATGTAAGTGGAGAAGTGACATGAGCAAAGAAAGGAGATAAGATAGAAAGCCTACACGCTGGGGGTGAATGAAAAGAGTCAGGTGGTAAAAAAGGAAGAAAAAAAAGACAAAAAAAAAGAGGAAGTTTTAAAACTTAGTAAAGGAGTTTAGCAGCATGGGAAAATGTATGTGACAAGGAGTTGCAGCAAATGAGAAGCAGACTTTTTGAACTTGCGTCTAAGATTATTTTAGCTTCAAAAGTAAATGTTAGGGTATCTTTAAACACAAGTTCTTCTAGCAAAGAATGATCTAAACCATTCCTTCTTTTAATTGAAGCACAATAAAATGTAGCTCAGCATCATATCAGGCAGGCATGGATTTAGACTGGTGTCAGTTTTTTTTTTTTTTGTTTAATTTCACATTTAAATCGATATCAGGCTCTTAAAGTAAAAGATGCAAAGTTTAAGTTAAAGTCCTGACTTTAAAAAAAATCATGCTTGCCTCATTTCTTCAGTAATATTCTCATCTGTTTTTTTTTTTTTTTTTGTACAACCTATGATGTTTTACGTCTTATTTGTGGAGAAATCTAGAGAATTCAACAAGGTTAACCAACCACTGAGCATCACTAAAAGTGGGCAACAGCTCTGAGATATCTTGTACACTCTTTGTATATCCAGTTATTGTGCATGTCTGATTAGGAAGGTCGCTATCACAATCATTCCAGTCCTACATAATCTGCCTTTACTTGTTCACGGACTTCCCCTTGTGGTTTTCCACAACAAAACCCTCCCTCTGTAGAAAACAAAGGCAATAATGATGATGGGGTAAGATGCTGAAATGATTGTAATCACAACAGAAACACATATAAGGAAATGTGATGCTGGACAAGTCTGACTGAAAGACCTAAAAGAAAGGTCACTTTCATCTGGTTGAAAAGATAAAAAAAAAAAAAAAAAAAAAAACATTTCAGTAAAGAATGAATGTCCAGATCGAAGACTGAGAAGATGCACTGCAGTAATTTTTTAGTTTTCTTTGCTATTAATGTTTAACTTATGTAAAACATGACAGAGTAGATATATTTTATGAAGTACCAAGTGGTTTATCTTTGTTTTTTATGTTAACCGTGATGTGGTTCCTTTTGTTTTTAAATGCTATTTTTATAAAGTTGGTTGCTGTGTCCGGGGAAATCATTTCCAGTAAAGACAGGAGCAAACTGTTTTGTTAAATGTTGAGTTTGTGCACTTACAGAATGACGATGTATCAGAGGAACAACACTGAGCTCCCTGAGCACTAAAGCAGATGTAGATGTACCATAATAAGATGGTTAATCCCTGCTGACTTACTTGTCTGTGTTTCCATTAAGTGATGTATTATGCCAATTCATGTTTGGTTTAAATAGAAAACATGTCTGACACTTGAATACAGCAGTGCTTTTTACTGTTTCTGCTCTGTAGATTTTATGAAGTCTGAAGCACAGAAATGTTTTAAGTTAAATTGACTGAACCAGTATAAATGTATCATTGCCAGATTAAGTTATTTTACAGCTTGCAGATAAAAACATGATATAGTTTAGGCATGCAGATGCTGAGGTCTCATTTGTTGCACTAACATGGTAATGATTTATTGATGCTAAGATGCTGGACATGGAAGTTGAATGCAGTATTATTAAAGGGGTCATATTATATTTGTTGGGTTTTCTTTCATCTTCAGCCTAGCCACCAGTTTTCATGCCCTCAAATTAATCTCAGAGTACAGATGTAGAAAAGTATGGTTTGTTATTTATTTAAAATGATTTTTTTTTCCTTTTTTTGTGCTTCCAAAAGGAAGAATGATTGAAGATTCATCTGTAAAATTATTTTTTATCTAAACCCAGCCTGTTATTGTGTTTTCTGTCATTTTACTGACGCCTGCTTCCTAAAGCGGGGCAGAGAAGTGTGGGGCAGAGTGGGCCCTTTTTTTTTTTTTTTTTTTTTGAGATGGTGTTTTAAATGAGCAGGAGCTAAAATAGTGTTTGAGGAAAAGAAATATTTTGGCACATGTAATCATATAAATCTATTTTAGTAAACCACCTAAATAAATGAGCATGAGTAGTATAATATGGCCTCTTGAGAAATGAACCCTGTAAATAGCAATGTTTTTGTTCAAGACATGAAATAAAAAATACAATGAGAAATTCCTTTTTCTTTACTTTTTGTTGCCTTTTTTATAATAGATATAATGTTGCCACTATTCTGACTGACCTTTGTGTTCATAACACATTTGATTTGTATGTCCATGCTGCTTTATGTTACATCCTCTTTCTTAACTGCTTCAAATCTGAGAGTAACAACTGCAAATAAGAATATCACAAGCATGTTGGCAGCTAATAAACAGGGAGAATCCTACATTTATATCTACATGTCTATGGGGACCGCAATTGAAAATGTATTTATGTAATTTTCTTTTACAAACCCATATTCCAATGAAGTTGGGATGATGTAGAAAATGTAAATAAAAACAAAATACAATGGATTTCCAAATGCTTTTAAACCCACAGTTAAACCTCAAAATTATTCATACCCTCCAATTAAAGAAAAGGCTAAATTGACAATATTAATTCAAATAATGAGAACCTAAAGAAACTAATGATAAGAATTACAAAATTATAGTTTAGTGAAATAAATTATTGCTTATTATGGATTTTGGTTGAAAATAACTTAACAAACAAACAAAATAGTCCCAGACATATTTGAGCACCTTTCCAGTGAACAGTGGACCAAAATACCTGTTAACAGGTGCAGAAGGCTTTTTGAACATTGCAGAAAACGCCTAATTACAATGATTGACTCATATGGTTGCTCAACAAATTTTAGCTTTGGAACCCCATTATGTTTGTTTACTTGTTTTATTTTTTTGTGTGTTTTTAATATTTTTGTTGAACCACAATTCAAATTCAATGTCGTGATTTTCATATAATTTTTATTTATTACTACTTTTGTCAATTCCAACTTATTTTACTGGCAGCTGATTTTTCTTTCCTTCTTAAATTGGAGGGTATGAATAATTTTGAGGGCGACTGTGTGTTTAATAGAAAACATGACAAACACAAGAAATGTTCAAACTCAAACTTTGTTTTTGTGCAAATATTTGCTCATCTTGAAATAAATCCATGCAACATGTTCCTACAAAGCTGGGACAGGGCTGCTGTATGTTTACCACTGTGTTTACATCACCTTTCCTTCCAACACTCAATAAGCATTTTGTGGACGCCAATTTTTAAAGCTTTGTAGGTGGAATTATTTTCTATTCTTGCTTCATGTACAACTTCAGTTGGTCAACAGTCTGGGGTCTCCATCATCGTGTTTTGGCCTTCATAATGCGTCACACATTTTTAATGGGTGGCAGGTTCTGACTGCAGGCAGGCTGGTCTAGTGCCCGCACTCTTTTACTACAAAGCCACGCTGTTTTAACACGTGCAGAATGTGACTTGGCGTTGTCTTGCTGAAATAAGCCGGGACGTCCCTGAAAAAGACGTTGCTTGGATGCTTGGCAGCATTTGTTGCTCCAAAACCTGCATGGACCTTTCAGGATTGATGACGCAGTCACAGATGTGCCCATGCCATAGCCACTAACAAACCCCTATGCTGTACCATCACAGGTGATGGCTTTTGAACTTTGCGCTGGTAATCTGGATGTTCTTTTTCCCCCTTTTTCCTGGAGGACAAAACGTCCATGATTTCCAAAAACAATGTGAAATGTGGGCTCATCAGACCACAGCACACTTTTCCACTTTGTGTCTGTCCATTTCAAATGAGCTCAGGCCGAGCTAAGGTCGCAGCGTTTCTGGATGTTGGTGATGTGTGGCTTTGGCTTTGCATGGTAGAGTCTTAACTTGCACTTGTTGATGTAGCCACAAACTGTTTACTGACGATGGTTTTCTGAAGTGTTCCTGAGCCCACGCAATAAAACCCTTTACACAATTATGTCGGTTTTTAATGCAGCGCTGCCTGAGGAATTGAAGGTCACAGGCATGCGATGTTGGTTTTCGGCCCTGCCGCCTATGTGTAGAAAGTTCTCCAGATTGAATCTTTCTATTACATGATGGGCTGTAGATGACTGAGTCCCGAAATGTCTTGCAATTGAATGTTGAGAAATATTTATCTTAAACTGTTGGGACTAGTTTTTTCATGCAGTTGTTCAAAGTGGTGATCCTCACCCCATCTTTGCTTGTAAACAACTGAGCCTTTTGGGGATGCTCTTTTACCCAATTATTAAAATCACCTGTTTTCAATTAACCTGCTCACCTGTGCAACGTTCCAAACAGGCGACCTTTGAACATTCCTCAGCTTTCCCAGTCTTTTGTTGCCCCTGTCCCAACTTTTTTAAAAACTTGTTGCAGGCATTAATTTAAAAATGGACAGATATTTCCAAAAAAACAATAAAGTTTATCGGTTTGAACATTAGATATCATGTCTTTGTAGTGTATTCAGTTGAATGTAGGTTGAGGAGGATTTGCAAATCTGTGTATTCTGTTTTTTTTTTACATTTTACACAGTATCCAAACTTCTTTGGAATTAGAGTTTGTACTGTATATTCACAAACCTCTGATGAGAGCCAAAGGCCATGCTGATAAGCCAAAATAACAAATGCTGTGAATTGTAGCCAGTATATTAACAGCGTCTGTTTTCATCAGGTTACCACTGAAGCCGGTGTCTATTATGACTGCTTAAAGCAATTCTTGTATTGTACCTTTCTGACCTAAAATCCTGTGCTTTGACTTGTTTTGATGCTACACTGACATTTTGCACATTCCTGGAGCTGACGATGCCCTGCAGCATCTTGAGACTGAGAAACTGCACTTCATAACTTTTCTTTTTCCCAGCCTGGAGCATCATGTGACTGATGTGCTTTGTTAAACTAACTTTCAGGCCACACCTCCAACCAAACCTGCATGCACCGCAACCAATCCTCAATGTTTTTAGGATCACAGATGAGCTGAGAAAGTTTGTTGAGAAAACTAATTCAGATTGAAATATCAAGACCAGCATGGGAACTGGAATACCTACTGTATATGTCCCGTCGGGGCTTAACCAGTTAAAATAACCAACTTTTCTAGAAATTTTCGTTTTCTCTTGTTGCCATTTTCAAATATTTTGTTAAGGAAAGTAAAGTCAGAATTATGGGCAGAAACATAGAAATGCAATCAAATACAATTAAATGTTGATAGAAAAACGCAGTGATTTCCACAAAAACACAGACAAAAACAGGTTTTCATATGTGAGTGAACCCAGTGGCCTCAGGTGCAGCAATGACTGTGCTACAGGCAACTACTTTATATTTGCATTCACATGTACTGTCTTCCGAGGTTTTAAAACTGGGATTCTTACATCAAACACAGAGTTATTGATCTAATCAGACACCACAGTAAAAATGGTGACACAAGTATGGCAGTTGCTGTGTGGAGCCTTGGTAAGCAGATATAAATGTCTCATTCTCAGGCAATGACGGTTTAATAAAGTGATCAGACACTCATAGACAGAGTTTCTATTTATTTGTTGAAATTTTCTGTTGTTGACCTGTGGATTTTTTTTTACACTGTGCACCTGTCTGCAGGTGACTAATCATAATTTTGGATAAAGTGTTTCTATGTAAGGCTGAGTGTTTGAGGGGCTTCAAGTCTGACAACAAATCTGTTAGAAAATAATTCAACCTTTTGAAAACAAGCTTCTGCATCTTTATCTCTAAAATCTGGAGGAACTTCATTGCAAACCCAAATTTGACCAGTGAGCCCCAATCCCTTTGAGAACATCTAGAACAATGATATAAAGAATTAGCAGCTGCTAGAACCACACAGGAAAGGTCTTACTGTTGGAGACTTTTGTCAAGCACTTCAATAGGATGGCTTAAACTTATTAAGTTCTTTGACTTCTTTGAACTCTGAGCCCTGGGACGTCTCTGGGCAGTTAAAGCTAGAAAATGTGCATAATGAATGTTGGTGTGCCATCAAAACAAGTCAGAGACGCATATTTTTAAGGTCTAAAAGGTATGTTGTGTCTTTAAAAGATATCCAGGAGGAACCATCACAGAACGTAAATGGATACTCTGGACAGAAGAGTCACTAGTCTTTGTCAATTTGGAGGAAAAAGAGCACTGTGGTCTCAGAATTAAAGATAAAAAGAACTATCAGGACTGTTATAAGCTACGTCAACAAAGCAGGTTTGTAATGGTGGGGGGTTGTATCAGAGCCTTCAGAGCATTAAAGAGCCACAAGCTAACTTTTAGCAGTTTTCTTGGTGACGCACCAAAGACTGTTAAAAAAGTGGACGCAGTATCTGGTCACGTCTGAATCAGGGGAAAGTGAAGCCAGTTGGGCGTGCCCCACCATCGCCATCTTGCCGTATCGCATGTGTCTTCACTCCCGGAAAATACTAAAATAGGCAAAGCGCGGCCTCGGGTAAAATGATTGACAGCCAACGTATTCTAGGTTAAATGCAAACCGAGCTAATTCGAAACTAACGGGAGCTAACGAAGATTAGCCTCCTATGCGGTGGGGTAAAGGTAAGGCATGTTTGGACTTGCTGTTAGCTGCTAAAAACCACCATTTTTCTTCTCTGCTGCAGACTGAGACCTTACCGAGAGCAAATGAGCTAATAGGCAGCCACCGGCTGGCAGGCCGCCTGCTCTATGTCAATCTAATTATGTGTAATTTCAAGATTAAAGAACATCTAAATGGATGAGTTATTAAAAAAATGGCCTTTTTAACATGGGAGTCTATGGGGATTTGCTTTGTTTTGGAGCCAGCCCCTAGCAGATGAAGAAAGAACTACAATCATTAAACTTAACTTCGGGGCTTCATACTTTTCCAGCAGAGTTTGCCTCTTAGACATGTGCCCTATCAACAGCTGAACTAGCATCCCTCTTGCATCCTACCTGTACTGTGATTCACTCCAACCAGTAATAGAAAGTCTTGTCTTGACTCTTGTTCTGTCCCTTCCTCTCTTTCTTTTCCTCTCTGCCTTCGGTAATGTTTCCTTGTGTTTCTTTACCGAATCTGACAATGCTTGTTCAAAACACCCATTGTGTTCATATCCGTTTGCTAGTAAGTGACCAATAATCGTCTGCAACGTCACGGCCGCGTCCCAGATGGTAAAGTTATGTAGTGCAGTTTCTGAGTCTTGGGACTCGAACTCGAAAATGCGTAAAATGAATGTAGGTGTGCCATCAAAACCAATGAGAAACACAGATTTTTATGGTCTAAAAGTTATGTTGTGTGTATTCGATGCAGAAAAGTTCACTGAGACTTTAAAGCAAAATATGTTGCCTTTAAGCATACTCATTTTTCAGAAATACCCATGCATTTGTCAACAAGACTAAACTAAACCGCATTCCACACACTACAAAGACCTGGATGAAGAAGAGGAAGAGGATAGAGGTACCTGCCTGGCCTGTGTGCAGTCATGATCTGTCTCCAACAGAGACTTTGAACAATATTGAAATAAATATAAACTATATACATAAATATTTAAACATGTTTTCAAGGACAAATAACACCTAAAATGTCTAAAATATACCTTAGCAAATAGTCTAAATTTAGGTAAATTACATAACAGATGTTTACTTAGAGTGTTTGTCGGCACCCTTAGTCCACAGCTACATAACTCTAATCTAGAAAGAAGCCTATATGACAACATGTCACGAGGTTCAGAGCCCACAGGGTGTGAGAATGGTTACCAGATTTGCATATGCTTCTTTGCGTTAGTGTCAAGAGTTCGTGTGACCCCGTGTTGTGTGAACAGCTGATGGACAGGGCCCCACACCTGACGTATAAAGAGGCCTAGTTTTAGACTCGGAGCCACTGTGCGACTGACCTCCTCGCTTCGATGATGAATGCCTTTCAGACCATCTTTCTCTTGGCT
The DNA here is from genome assembly GCA_023101725.1 of Atherinomorus stipes. NCBI lineage: Eukaryota > Metazoa > Chordata > Actinopteri > Atheriniformes > Atherinidae > Atherinomorus > Atherinomorus stipes. The sequence continues at coordinate 61,897 of JALJCO010011803.1, forward strand.
GTAGGCCTCTCTGTGGGTGAGTAAATGAACAAAAACTGTTCATCCGTGCACATTGTTGTGAACAGACCATTATCCTTGTACAATTTAAACCACGACTGTGCCCTGTTGTTGTGCTGCAGCCCACACTTTGGACTACAAGGCCCTCAACCAGTTTAGGAGGATGATCCTGTGTCTGATGCCCGACAGCTGGCCTACCTTTGACTACACGGACTACGGCTGCTACTGTGGACTGGGAGGCTCTGGTACACCTGTTGACGATCTGGACAGGTCATGATTTATACGCTTTGTACTCACACTATGCTAAAGCTAACTGTTGACTCTGTCTGAAGGCTGTTGGTTGACTCTTCCCCCTGCAGGTGCTGCCAAGTGCATGACCAGTGTTACAGCGATGCCATGCAGCATCCTGAGTGCTGGCCTATCCTCGACAATCCCTACACCGAGTTCTATGACTACACATGTGATGAGGAAAACAAAATAGTCACCTGTACAAGTGAGTGACTGAAAATAAGTCTTTTTCTTTTCTTCTTTTCAATATTTTAGTGTTAGCTTTGTGCTAATAGGAAACTGAAACTTATTTATTCTTTCTTACATTTAGACAAAAACAATGAATGTGAGATGTTCATCTGTGAGTGCGACAGGAAGGCTGCAGAGTGCTTCAGCAGATCACATTGGAACCCCGATCACGAGCACCTGCCCAGCGACCAGTGCGAGTAAAGCCTTCTACAAACAACTGGATCAATCAAGCCTCCAAGCTTTTATCTTTTGAAAGTATGGGATTGTTTATCAGTCATCCCTTGTTGGACTTACGTCTGTGATCCTTTTTTCCCATCATAAATCTTCATGTACTGTTTATTATTTGATTGGCAGTTATTGGCTGGTATAGTCTTAAAACGTGTCATCAATAGAGGGCACTGTTCTCAACCTTTTATCTTCTGGCTTGCAGGAAGAAATCAGGAAAGTAGTATAAGGTAAAAGTTATGTGCTCTGATCCATGACAGCTGTTCTGTGTGCTTTCCAGAGCTTCGTCAAATTAATAAAGGGCATGTCTTCTTAAAAAAAGCTGAAAATGGTTTTGATTTCATCTTAAAAAACCTTTGGGACAAATGACATGTTTCTTGATTTTCTTAAAATTAATCACTTCATGTATTTAAGGCTTTTTTCTGTTTATTCTGTAGTCTGTAATGGTGCTTAGTTACATAAGTTTGACTTTCTCTGTGGAAAAGCACATGATGGCATTGATTTTATTTATCAGTTTGTTCTGTCTTTGTGTCTTGCTTGTTCAATGGTGTGTGAACTTGGCTGTAATATTCATTTGTGTGTACATGCTAAACAAAAGCATCTTCAAAATGACCAAATAAATGTAAAATCATATGTCATTTTCTTTGCTTTCTCTTTATTTCAATGAAAACATAAAAAAAAACTTCAAATAGAAGCCAAACCCCCTTCAGCAATAAGTTTCAAGAATGACAGACTGCATCTGAGACCTGAATTTGGCTTTACTGCCAACATGTGACAACAGCCCCACATTGTAGAACCAGATAAATAACACAGTGCAATCAGGTACAAGGTGTGTAAACCCATGTGGGAACAGCTCACGTGTGACATTCCAACTGATACAACTCAACTGTGACAGTTCCCAAAGGTGAAAGTGGGGTGACAATAGCCCGGGGGGGGAAGAAACTGAAGAACAAACACGTTTAAAAGAAAGGTGACTAAGAGGAAATGGAACTAGATTTACAGTTTACCACTGTGGTTGCTATGGTATCCGATTATGACTCCACCCTTGCATGTAAACAAGCCCACACATAAACTGAAGAACACACTGGCCTAGATGCTGCTATGGTTACGTGCGCTTTGCCAAACCCATCATGTACAGTACAAGAAGTAACAATTCCCAGCGTGTTGTTCAACTCTCCCTGCAAGGTGAGGGAGTGTCTTGAACAGGCTGTTCTATTCAAAACTATTTGGGCTCCATAGCCCAGGAGATCCTTTACTTTGTTGACTGCCTCTGTCTGGTATGCATGACGTAAGCGAAGAAAACTCACACTGAGAACTTGAGCCTGAAAGTAGAGCAGTTGTGTGAATACAGATGATTTATACTCATTGTTTGCACGCTTGGAGAAAACTGGAAAATGTTAATAAAAGCTATACACGTGGAAATACACATCAACTCATGTAAAAAAATAAAATAAAATAATGTAATATTATTCACATTTCAGTGGGATAGTTTCACTGAGCAATGAGAGTTATTCAAACCACCCAATACATTTTTTTAAAAAAAAGAAAGTCCATGCTTCTCTAAAACTATCCCAAATGTTAAGAAAATGACACAATAACATCGTAACTGTCAAGTCTGACAGGCTTTCCACTAAATTCACTGGTCTACTTAGTTGAGCACAGATCTTTCCACTCTTTGTACCTGCTTGACAAACACCTCTGAAGATACTGAAGATCAGCAGAGTTCTGCACGCAAGCAGGCACGTGTGGCCAAGCAGGTGGCTGGAGCTTTGAAAGTGTGGGGTAACAATGGCTAGTGTTGCCTTGGCTAGCACTTGATCCGCCTTTTTCCATGCACACTCTGTAATTCTGCCCCTTGTTGTCATCCCAGTAGGGCGTAGAGCCAGGTCCTGGCCTGAAGGAGATGCAAAATTCAGTTCGCTCCTTTGGATCTATGTTTGGAGGTAAGCTAATGTCAAAGGAAAAAACATCCACATCCAAACCACTGCAGCTCTGATGCTGCAAGAACATGCAAGGAATGTCATGATGACTCCTCCAAGAGTCAAAAGTCACCTTTACGTGTACAGTTTTTTTATTACTAACGTGGGAGACGCATACTTTGCCGCTTAGGGTGTGCTCTGAGACACTACAGCTCTCCAGCTGTACGCTCCTCTCTCGCAGACGTGCAAGAAAGGATTTGAAGTCCAGTGCTGGAGGAGGGAAACCCAGCTGCAACTTGTGACGCAGCATTTTGTGCAAAGTCGACTGTTGGCCTTCGATTTGAGCCGGTGAACTGCCCATCGGTGGGGTAGAAGCAAAGGAAGGGGGCTCCGGGGTGAAGAGATGAACGGCAGTGAGCGCTAACCCTCTGGCATCTGCAAACACCACACGTTTCTTGTTCGAGCTGCTGCTGCTGGTCCTCCGGAAACAGCTCCGCAGCTTTGAAGGCACGCGAGACAAGGGCAGAGATGGCAAGGAAGAGGAGAGATGGGCAGGGTGAAGGCTGGCTCTACGATAAAAGTCTGTTGGAGAAGGGCAGCACTGTGTGGGCTTGAGAGGAGAAATGGACAGTAGCTGATAAAGGGGCTGGTGCTGAGTCAGGTTCAGACACTTAGCCAGGTCCACTGGTGTTACAGCAGGCTGAGGGTGACTAAAGGCATGAAGAACTCTGAGAAGGAAAACAAACAAACAAAAAAACACAATAAGATTCACCTGGCCAGAGTAATGTGAGTAGTACGAAACAAATAAAGACAGTCCCCTACCTTGTGCAATTCATCTTCACCCTGCAGATCTTACACCGTATAAGTCTTCTGCCTCTATCAACGGGCTGCAGCAAAGTCAGTATGCTCTATAATCAGAAAAGTCAACATTGTAAACACAACTTATACATAAAATCTGACAGGATCAGTGAAAGACAAGTGGATGAAACACATTTACAATCTTTAAAGGGAAATATACTTACAGATTGTGGAGCGCCATATAAGGGAGCAAATCAGCAAGAGAGGAAAAGCAAGAATTGTTGTTGCGGTCTGTCTGCTCTCTCCTGAGCCTGTGTTTTGAGTTTGGCCATAAGGCTCCACCCTCTGTGACATTACATTGCTCAGGTGAAGAGTATAGCCAATGAAAGGAAGCTGCTTTGTTTACGTCCTGCCCCTCACAGCAGAGTTGAATGAGAGGTGCCATCTGAGAGCTTTCCCTTTATGGAAGTCTTCCACTATGATTAAACATCAAATGGATTTAAGATCAAGTTTTAATCTATTTTAAGCATCTTTGAGTGCTGTACTCTCTTTGTAATTGGGAAGTTTGCTCTTAGATGCAGGGCTTCCTTTTTGAGACAAAGAAAGAAGTGTGAAACTCACTCATAGCAACACATGCTGCTGTTCTATTAGGATGCATAAGAAAGCCTTCAAAATCAGCTTCAAATACTGTATGCAAAGTATTGATGTAGTTATTTAACAAGCCATGTTGACATTATGAAATATTGCAAGCCAGACCATAATGTTTTCTTCAACCTATGCAAGTAATTTTAATACTTGAAGTACAAGATTTAGTGCTAAACCTTAACAATGAAACAATGTTCTCTAAAACCAACAGAGCAGCTATAAAAACCCACATGAAACAGCAATAAACCAATCAAAATTCAATAAATTGAGCACACTGTTGTTGAGTACTGTTGAGTAGAGGTTGCCCAAAATTGAGCGTATTATTCAGCTTCCTCTCTGGATAGTCAGCTCCAGCAACCCCAGAGTTACCAGGGCACAGAGCAAGCCTTCTTCAGTTTCTTTAACTGCCTGACTCTGACGCTGCCCCAAAGCAGATTTAATTTCAGATGGATAGAAAACATGCAAGAGGTGTGTGTGTGTGTGTGTGTGTGTGTGTGTGTGTTTGTCTAACTGTCATTTTATTGAAACATTGTTGACTTTAAAGCACTTTGTGCTACTTATGTCTGAAAAGTCCTTTATGAATAAAATTTCATTCATTCAGTCATCCTGTATGTACTGCAGGTATTGTACATTTTCCTCATGTTAATTTACATAACATCATCAAGCCATATGTGTTCATTTCATGTTCATGTTTTTACTTTTGGGTGACACACGCAAACAACTGGCCACACGGATTGTGCAATGTATCCCTTAGGGTAGGGGGTTGTGCAATAGCTTCATGTTTTCCCTGGTGTTTTAATCGCAACTCGTGTTTGTTTTTGGGTTTTTTTTTCTCTCTCTTTGTGTTTTTATGAAATTTGTTGATGTATGTCGGTCCATGTACAATACAACATGTGAGACTATTAGAAATTTCCCTCTGGGACAATAAAGCATATCGCATCGTTTCATATCACATTGTAAATTTAGAAATGTAACATAAAATCAAAACTATAAGATTTTGAACAACTTGGAAATATGGATGACTTGGACTACTAGTACATATCAACATAAACTTGTATACCTTTTGAATGGAAAAGAGTCAAAGCAGGGACTCCTTGCATCCAGAATGTAAAGCTGGGGTGGCTCTAGTTCAGGTTGAAGAACAGTTGTCTGTCAATGGAGGGCTGACGGATTGAGTCCAGGCTTCCCCAGGCTACAAGCTGAAGTGTCCTTGGGCAAGACACCAAACCCCACGTTGCCTCCCGATGGGCTTATCAGGGTTTGAATGTGAATGAGTGATTGTGACATGTAAAGTGTGTTTAATCGACATGTGACTGGAAAAGAGCTTTATAAGAGGAGTCCATTTAGCATTTAAAATAGCAATGGATTTTTTTTTTCTTTTTTGGTAAGTTTACTGCAAATCTATTTCTCATCTATTCAGAACAGGTTACAGAAGGAGAGGCTGTTACAGGACGTGGTGGATCCGTGTAGAGACAGTTAACCTGGGTTTATTGGCTTGACTAAAATAAGACTTAAAGGAGTAGTACACCCACAGAATGATGTAACTTTATTTTCCACTTACCCTCATGGTGAGCAAGACTCTGGAGCACTTTTTTAATATCTCAAATGCAGCCGGCCCCCAACTTTCATATAATGGAGTTCGATTGTGCCTGAGCCAAAAAAAGTCCACAAAATATTGTCAATATTCCTCCATACTGCTTGTCCATTGTAATCCAAGTGTCCTGAGTGGGTAGCGTCCAGAATTTACTCGAAACTACACCATTTAGTATATTTTTAGAGCCTAAACAGTACTAAACTGCATCTCCTGCGAGCATGCCGATGCGCGTTCATGAAACTACGGAAGGCGCGGCAGACAAGATCGTGTGTTCCCTTTTTCTTTCTTTCTTTGTTTTAAATCAATATCCAACCCCTCTTGTGTTTGTCCCGGTTTGTCTGCAGCTCTGTCGCTTTTATCACAATGTAAACAGCGAATTTTCCTTTTCTACGCTTGTATTATCGGCAAAGTAGGCTCTGAATGCAGAGGCTTCCGTAGTTTCGTGAATGTGCATATGCACGCTTCGCATAAGTAAGATGTACTACTATTTAGGCTCTAAAAATATAGTAAATGATGTCGTTACAAGTAAATTCTGGACGCTACCCACTCAGGACACTTGGATTACATTGGACAAGCAGGATGGAGGAATATTGACAAGTTTTTGTGGACTTTTATGGACCTTTTTGGCTCGGGCACAATCGAACTCCATTATATGAAAGTTGGGGAAACAAGAAGCCTTCCTGATCGCCGGCTGCACTTGAGATATTAAAAAAGTGCTCCAGAGTGTTGCTCATCATGAAGGTAAGTGGAAAATAAATTTACATCATTTTGGGAGATCCACTGAATTTTGTGTACTATGTATGTACCATACAAACTGAATGTACCAAAGGAAAGCTTAGACTCTCTCTTTTTATCAGAAAAAAAACATTTGTTTCTAGCTTTTTCCATTCTTTAGCAATCTGCAGTAGAACATGGGTTTGTTGCAGCGAAAATGTCTGTTTCTGACCAAAAATCTGAGAAAACTAGCTTTGAATGCTGAGGTATGCTTCAAGTGGAAAAGTGTCTTTGATGCCAATATTTTTTTTACCTGAGTAACACTCATCTGAACAGCTGTTTACTTCTATGAAACACCAAATACAACACTGAGAAAAGAGTTTTGGTGGCAAAATAATTATTTAGTAGCTGAATAAGCCACAACAAGTTTGTTTCACAGCATAACATTTGGCAGAAACATAGAGCAGAAACGTCTCCTCTACTCCTCCCTCCCTCCTCCCGCTACCCCCACCTCGCGGGAAACAACCGCGTGCTGTAGACTTACTTTCATTTTCAGCTGCCGCACTTCGCTGCTGTATTTCCATCGTGTCTTCGATCGATCATGTCTGTCTGTCACCGATCACTTTTTCCACAAACTTTCCTCCTTCATCCACCTCCTAAACTGCTTCGATTACAACCGGTCGCCATGTTCTCTCACCCTTGCAACAGAATCCAGCATACTTCTTGGGCTAACAGCAGTTAGCTCTAACAACACAGGAAGCATCATAGAATCACATCACTTCCTGGTAGGTTTTTTTTAAGCTTGTCTGACACCGCCATCTGCTGGATTAGATGAAAACTACCGAAAAAAATTATCATGAGCTCTTGGTACTCTCTGACAAGCTCCGCCAGAGATTAAAATAGGTCCGCCGATTAAAACCCTTAATTAACGTGGAAACATGTGATTGACAGTTAACGTTCGGATTTGAATTAACATGGAAACACGTGAATGGCAGCCAGTGAGTTAGATGAAAGGACGAACAAACGGGTACCACTGTCCTGTGAGTTCAGCTCCACAGATTGTGGTTTGTATGTTTCTGGGTAGCGAGCTGCTCTCCTCAGCTGTACTGCAGCCGTGCGCAAAGCCTGTACAGTGTGGAGATACCCCCCAATAAATCATGGAGCTCTAACTCGGAACTCAGAGGACAATAGCACTCATTCGTTCGTCTTCAAGTATTGGTGAATGAAGGAGTTGTGCTGCAGATAATGCCTTATAGAGAGGCCCTCTCCTGCTGCCCCATTATATGGATATACGCCAGAGGACGACTAATTTAAAAATCGCCCAAAAGAGTTAAAGTGATACAGAAATTTTACAGGTAATGAAATGCATGTATAAACTCCTAGAAATAAGATCCTGGTTGAAAAAAAAAAAAAAAAAAAAAAAAAGAACATTATATTTTAAGACAGCTCATCATCTGGCATTATATAATTTGATGTTGTTTTGCGACCTTTTGTCATTGCAGGGATTTCTGGCACCCAGAAATGCAAAATGCCAACAGATTTTTCTGCTTGTGCTGCTGTAAATCTATTTCTAATTGATTCAAGACAAAAGGAAGGATTATTACATAACAGGGTGTGGTGGATTGGTGTAGACCAGAAACAGACAGCCTGTCACATCAGATACCTTAATTAAAAAAGAATGTTAAGGCAAGCCAGGATCTGGCGTTACATAATTTGATTTTATAACCTCTGCAATCATGACCTGGTTTTGTCTTATTTTTGTTTTCATGTCAGAGTGAAACCTCCCAGTTTGTTGAATTCAAGTACTTACAGGTACCTTGTAAAATTCGCTTTTCTTATCTCTTGAAATACTTGCCATGGTTTCTCACAGTCATTGGATAGGCACATAAAAAATAACCAAAGAATAAAAGACAGTGTTTGAGTTCATTCAAACAAATAATTTTGGTTTTCAGGGAAGATCCATAAAGTTTAACCAAAGATCTGCAGTTGAGTTTCACTCAACAGAGAAGGTAAACAATAGGAGTTTGACTCTGTCTCCACTCTTTTCTTCAGCCACCAGTGGTAGAAACGCAGTGATATCAGCATACATTAACATATATTACATCACTATCTTCACAGCAAAATAAGTATGTCATCATCTTTAGATAAACACACTGAAAAGTAATTTCATTTACGTTCGCTCTTGGTTTGTGAACGTTGCTCTGTGTGAGTAAAGTGCATCACGTCTCCCAACTTGCAGTCTGAGTCACCAAGAAAGAGAGAGCATAAGAGAGACTGTTGACATAAGCCACCACATGCAGACTTTCACAGGTGAGGTCACCCAGTAAAACAATGAAGCTTTTAGACATTCACCACCTCCTCCTGGAGATTTATCTGTCTAACGTGTGTTGTAACCATATAAAGCCTTATATCACATGAAAGAATCAGTGGAAGAGAAAAGCTAACCTTGATGGGTTTTTTTGTTCTTCTTTTTAAATCTAATTCATCTCATAATTGACCTTTTGATGATGTGTATAATGTAGATTTTAGTCCATTCAATGGAATTAGGTGAAGTCATTCCCTTTTTTTTTTTTTTTTAAAGCATCAGATGCGCATTATTGGATTTTTGGCCGATATCCGTTATGCCAATATTTTACAACTCATTTGGCCAATAACCGATTCCAATACAGATATAAAATCTGAAAATGAAGTAACATTCATTTCTTGTAAAAATTAGAAAAATACTTCTGCTGTAGATCCAGTAGTTGCTGGAGACGTCAATATATCGCATGGTGGGCGTGGCCTTTCGTTAACCCATGGGGCATGGGGACAACATAAGATAAAAACAAACTAACAAAGAAACAGCTCTGCAAGCTTGTCACCAAACAGGGCCTGTTATCTATTGGCTAATTATATTGGTTGATATCTGAGCTGATATCAGGTTGATATCGGCCGATTTTGATATTCTGTTTTAAAGCAAATATTGTCCGATACCAATATTGGGCCGATAATATCATGCATCTCTAATGATAGACAGTGTTTTGGAGCACACTAAGGTTTCTGTCTGATTTGCAGAAACTGGTTTGCTGCCCCCCCCCCCCCCCCCCCCCCCACACACACACACACACACACACACACACACATATTCTTTTTTTTTCAGAAAAAAGGTGCAAAAAGGGATTTTCACCTCACATTTCAAAAAGATCTACAGTAATCAAAATCAACAAACAAAAGCCTGTGTTAACATAAGATAAGAAACCAACAAGTGCATTGAGAATCAACACTGAGTACCTCCAAATCTTTTCATTTGTCCCAGCATTTTGAATAAATGAAATAAAAGGCTTCCAGATTGCTTCAAATCTGTCCAATTTGCCCCGAAACACATACATAATTTTTTTTTTTTCCAGCAGAAGAGTTGATGACATTTTCTATCCATTTGTCCAGTGTTGGTTGATGTGATTTCTTCCAGGAAAGAGAAATACACCATTTAGCATTTAGTAGGCCAAGATCCAAAAGCATCCGTTCATTTTTCGGACAGTTCAACTGTACGGAAACTGTTTGTCTTTTACCCCAAGAGACACAAGTTGTGTCTCTTGGGGTAAAGGCGAGTCCATTGTCCCTTCTTCGGAAATAATCTTTTCAATTACAGCCTTGAACTCTTTCTGAAAAGGTTTATTTTGCCACATTTCCACATGCAGGGCAAACATCAGGTATATATGCATTTGCTCTGGGAATATCTGCTGGTGTGACATAAACTCACATCAACTATTTAAACTATATTAAGCGAAGATTAGGATTAATAGAAGCCAGAAAACATGCCTTCTGCCAATCTTCTTCTGACAGATCTAAAGACAAATCATCGTTCCAGGCGTAAGTCTTTCATTGGAACCCTCAAAAACTTAAGATATAATTAAATTATAAAATTTGAAATGACACCCTTTTTTTCTACCACCTTTTCTCAGCATTTTCTCTCATGTTGTTTGGGTCGGTTTTTACAGACTGCTCTGTTTTATGCTTTTGAAATTCCTGATATAGAGGTATCAAAAATGTATTTTTGTTGAGGTGGAATTTGTTTTGAAGCTCTTGGAAATTCATTAAAACCTCTGAGTCAGGCAGATACAGATTTTTGACTAGTCTTATACCACTATTGTACCATAACTTGAAGACAGCATCAGTTTTACCAGGTGTGAACATGGTACATGAATCATCCAATAGTTTAACATCTCTCCATTTTTGAGAATTTCTTCTCTTTCTTTCTTTCTTTCTTTCTTTCTTTCTTTCTTTCTTTCTTTCTTTCTTTCTTTCTTTCTTTCTTTCTTTCTTTCTTTTTTTTTTAGCAATGTTTTGATTGAGTTATAAGTGTGAGGGAAGAGTCCCTTTTAGTTCTTGTGATTCCATGTCAACACAGTGTGGTGTACATTTGCTGTTTTGATACTCAATATGTGAAAACAGAGCCGTAATCAAATGTGTTGCAAACTTTATACAATTACAGGAATGTATGCCTATCCTGCCAAAAATGACAATTTCTTGCCATGAAACCACTCAGATAAAATGCTAATGTTAAAAAAAAAAAACAGTTTTCAATGGAAACATTTTACAGTATAACAGATTTTCTCCCTCAACACTGTTCCCCGAGTGCAAGATGAATGAAGGTGATTGTCCTCTCAGTGTAAATAATAGCGACCCACAGAGAGAACAGAAAAACCATGTATAGAATTTAATGAAGGAAGAATCAACCATTCAGGACTTCAGAATCTTATTATGAACCTCAGCTTGTCGTCTCAGCTTAAATAATAGATACTCACTGTGCTCCACATTAACCCATCATCTCTCCAGTGTCAAATTACTTATGCAGCATGAAAGCAATACTGTTTCTGGAGTGCCAGGTGAGCACACTTAGATTTTCCTCTCAACTTTATTATAATTTGGCCACTTTTCTTTAGAAGGACATTTCAATACAAGTCCTGTCTAAAGATTCTGCCTTCATACAAATCTAAAAAACTACATCCACATCATAAGAACAGTACAAGGAAGGTTAAAAGTAGTCCTTTTAGAGACCAAAACAATAAGCTGGGGTGCTGTGTAAAATGAGATAAAAGTAAATATTTCTAAATCTCAGCCCCTGTTTTATACCTAATATGATCATGTCAGATGATAAAACTGAGTCACTTTACTTTTTCATGCAAAATGTTAGTTCATTTTTGCAGGAACATATCTTAGAAAATGTTGGAACAGGGGGATGTTTACCATTGTGTTGCATTCCTTCTTTTTTATTAAAGACTGTAAACATCTGGAAAGTGAGGGGACCAGTTTTTGGAGTTTTGTAATTGGAACGTGGTCCCATACTGGGCTGATGTAGGTTTCTAGCTGCTCCACAGTTCTTGAAATTTTTAGGCAGAGTTTTCAATTCCTGACATGGACTGGACTGCAGGCAGACCAGCTCAGTACCCAAACTCTTCTCCTCTGAAAACATGCAGTAGAGATGGATGCAGTATGTGGTTTAACATGGGCTTGTTGAATTGAGCCCTCTCCATTTTAGTCTGCAGGGCACGGCATCCACAACCTCCAAAGAGAATTTCAAGTTTTAACCCATCTGACAATAGAAGAGTTTTCCACTTTGCCTCAGACCTTATGCATGACAGAGCTTTAACCTGCATTTGTGGACCACACGGCGAACTCTGGAAGCGTTCCTGAGCTCATGCTGTGATTTCTAGCAGAGAATCATGCCTGTTTTTAATGGAGTGCTACTTGAGGGCACAGAGATCACAAGCATCCAGTGTTGACCTTAGGCCTCGTCCTATGCACACAGCGATTCCTCTCGATTCTCCAAATCTTTTGATGGTATTATACATGGTAGATGGTGGGATCTTCAAAGTCTTCACAGTTTTACCTTGAGGACCATTTTTCTGAAATTATTCCACAATTTAAGATGCAGTTTGTCACAGATTAGTGAACCTCAGCCCATGTTTTCATCTGAGAAAAGCTGCTTTTATACCCACTCATACTACTGACCTGTTGCCAATTTACCTCATTAGTATCTCCTCTAGTTGTTTTTGATGTGTGCCAATTATTTTTCCGGCCTTTTTGCGACATGGCCCAAGATATTTAGGTGAGTTGCCACTATTAAATAAAAATAAAATAAAAAGGAGCCAATATTTCCCCCCAAAAGGTAAACTGTCTCAGTTGCTAAATTTCATGTTATGTTCTATTACAAATATGTGTTTCTGAGATTTACAAATCATTCCGTTTCCATTTACATTTATGCAGCATCCCGGATTTTTTAGAATCGGGGTTGTAGAAACCCCAATAGACACATCTTTATCATCACGGGTCATATTCTTTATTACCTTGGTGGCTATTTATTCAGAGTTAATCGACCCAGTTTTCTGATGCGTATTGTCTGATGCTACAGTCCAGTTTTGGTTTACTCACCAGTATATATTATCTTATGATAAGCAGATGACACCAGCAGAATAAACTGATCTATGGCTAAACCCCCCTCTGATAACTGAGACAGCATGGCGTAAAGTCACCAGCTGTCTGGTGCATGTGGGTATTGAATGAGCTCACACAGAGTCATACAGCATACTCAATGATCTCACTCTATTTTCAATAGCGTTTGTCTGCGTGCATTTCCTCCATGTCTGTCTGTCTAAAGTTCTTGTGTGATTGCTCACACACTCTGTCTTTTTTTAGTATTTCTGCTTCCGTTTATGTGCCACATTAGGAACAAATGGCTTAGTGTTTGTTATAACTTTCCAAAGGATAGCTGTCTCTATATAACCCTGTAAATGCTGTTATAATGATCTTATCTGTATTTAGGTTTTATTTTATTTGGGTGTTTTTTTTTTTTGTTTTGTTTTTTTACTTTACTGGAAAGTCAAGGAGAGTACTCAGTTTCATGGAGTAGATTCTTGCGTAAAGATAATTTTCTTATACATTAAATAGAATTTATCTTTCAAAAGCTGCTAACAGATCTGAAGTTGATTTTTATACCATCTTCAACTTAAAAAGTTCCACTTGGCTCCCCTTTTACGATAGCCCTCCTGCATCTATCTTGTGTTCTTTTTGCAAAACTATTACAATGCAGGACCAATCACAACAAGTCACTGTCATTTATCTTTGTAAAATCTACCCCCTGGTATTTTTTTTGTGCTATTTTGCTGCTTCTGATTATCAGTGTTTAAGTGGTGGTCATGTTTAGCCTTATTTGTCTTGCATACAAATAAATTTGAGACTTGTAATCACATAAATTTGGTCTCTACACATATGGAATCATGGTTGTAAGGAGAAGCATGGCAACCTTCCACTTTACTGTAAGTACTAAACACAACATTAAAATACAAATTGTGTAGTTTGCAGAGTGTTAAAGGAGTCATCGCCTGGAAATCCCACTTTTTCATGTTAAAACCTGTGTATTGGGGTAGGAATTGAGTAAAAAAGTGCCAGAAACTCCTGAAAGTGAAAGTGGCTTCGTTTTTCAGCTTGAGCTCTCTCTTTATCCCAGAATCGGCCACAAGAGCGCGCACTCCACAGCACGCGATTTGGACCCGCCTCTGGCATTGACGTCAATCGCATCGGCCTGCTAAGCTAGCCTCTTTAGCGCCACCTAAAAGCCGCTGATTACCTGCCACGGAGGAGTTATGACCAGCTGTTATGACTTGAATTAGAGAGGCTGCGAGCGAGCTGCGAGCGAGCTGCTAAGCTAGCGTCTTTGTTATGAACTCTGCTTTTTCACCGGCTCCTGCACAAAAGCATGTCCGCCTTACAGATGCTCATGGTCGGCCTGAGTGTTGCAAGTCACACTGCGTCTTCTGATGTGGCAAAAGCCAGCAGAGGCCCAGCTTTGTGGATGCCTGTCATAGTGTCTGAGCCCCAGACATGAATCCATCCTCATTCAAGGCGCAAAGGCATGGTTAACTGGCTCCCTGTATTGAAAATGCCCGTATAAGCTTTTCTCGCCAAGATATTGCGTTTGGGGGATTTTCGCTGCTGCTTTCCAGGGAAGACCCAGAGCTGCTTCCAACCCTCGTGCCCTTCATATTTTTGACACTAGCTACCATCTACACTTGGAATTTCCAAGATTGGATGTTCAGAAATAATGATCCAAGATCGGATGTTCTGCTTTTTCACCGGCTCCTGCGCAGAAGCGTGTCCGCCTTACAGCTGCTCGTGGTCGGCCTGAGTGGACAGAAGGGACAGCACGACCAGGGACAGTCGGTAAGTGTTGCTGCTTGTGTAACCTATAGAGCTTGAGGAGTTGTCGTCACAGCGTGTCGCCCCGCCCCTCCGAACCGGCGTTCCGACATGTTGTTTGTACGCTTACTGAGAGCTACGTTGGTCGTCACTGGAGATGCTGGGTTATATTGTTGAGTGAAGGACTGTGCCAGCACTTCGCTCAGTCAAGATGATAAAAAAGACAAACAAGGGCACGTTACGGTTTTTCAAGATCTCCGGTTTGAAAAAAAAAAAAAAGAGAAAAAAAGTCAAGGATTGTAAACTGCTGAAGTGACAGGGGCCAAGTGTCTGACAGCTGCAGTCTGAAGGAAAGAGATTAGCAACATGCAGCATGCCGTGTGTTCTCCAGCTAGTGATCACTTTGTGATTGATAATTGTGGTATCCTTCAAAAACTACTCCCGTGATGCTGTCCTTGCAGATAGGTGTTTAAATAATGAGGAATCAATCAGTACGATGTGGCCACTATGAAGCTCCTTCCTTCACGAACGGCCGTGCTCAGCTGGGAGCAGTCATGTGGAACATGTCATTGTTTGCAGGAACCAGAAAACGATATTCCAGTCGTACCAGTGTGTCTGTGAAGATGCTGCTTTGCTGTTAGAATGAACCGGACACTACGACCCTGGATAAGATCGTCCTTGTTTGCTGTGCGTTTGCAAATGTATGCTAAATTGTTGTTGCGAAGAGCACTCAAGCTAACATGAGTTGATGAAAACTCCGGTTACTTTCTTTTGTCATTTACTCGTAATATTCGACATCACAGACATCTGCCTGAGTCTGACAGCTTATTTTGGTCTTTCACAAATCAGACACACACTCATCACTGTTTTCTATTTTGTAAATAAATAATTGAAACCACGTTAAATATCGTCCTCCTTACGTGTTTATTGAAGGCTCACAAATGTTTTCTTAACTAGCAGCATAACAGTTAACTGTGTGAAAGCCGGAATAACACTTGTTATTCAGCCACATGTCTCCATGGAGGATGGAGATTACTGTCCAGACTACTGTCCCACTCTGATCCATTCAGCTCAGATAGGCCCAGTCCGGATATGTCCCCTAGTTTCTCCAAATAACTCTTCTTTGTGCTAGACATTAAATTATTCCTGTACGGCTTTTCTCCTTTGCTCCTTTTTCCTCCAATGTTAAAACTCCCGTCAGCTCTCGTTTTGACAGTCAAACCTGTACAAACATCATGGTGGCGCGACTCCGCTTCGCTCAGAATTCTCACGTGACTCCTCAGGCTCTATTATCTTTTGTGTCAGAGACCAGTAAACGGTAGTTGACGAGTGGACAAGTTGCTAATGTAGCTACAGAAGCTAACACTGTTTGGTTAACTTCACGTCAGACGTCCGCTCCTTATATTCATCAGAGTCCAGCCCTTTTACTCCGCGGATCCTCTCTATCAACCGTACCGTTACGTTTTTATCAAGTTTTTCTCTGTTGGGACATCATTTCCTTCACCTGCTCTGTCCTGATAAAACTTTGTTTTGGCTTTGACGTTTGCCTCGTGAACGCGCTTACAGACAGGTCTAACTCTCATAGCCTACGTGTTCTCGCGACAAACAAAAGTTGGGGATAAAAAAGAGGTTAAAATGAACTTATTAAATTTTCGTCGACCCAACTAGAATTAAAAATGCATTTGAAGATAATTTAAGAAGGATTGTGTATGTAAAACACTAGGTTATGACACCTTTAAGATGAGCTCATGAGATCTCAAAACTGGGAAATTATCTCGGTGATTCATTTAATACTTGTTTTCTCTTGTCCTGTAGCATCATGCTGGATTAACTCCATTTTGCCCTCCAAACCTGGACAAGAATAAAAAGCTATTACAAAGTTGTGTAACTGACAACTTTCACACCAAACACTGCAGTGTTGGTGTTCAGTCCTCTTACCAAACCACCATACAAGACACAACAAGGTGAAAGGATTATACAACCAGAGCTCATGGAAATGTGGAGAAATGGCACACAAATCCACCCCCCTTAAATTTCTTTTAAAGCTTCTGGTATGCCATTGTATCATCATCAAGTGGGTAAAAGTAGGCTAGATAGCAGTGTGACACCCTTTAGCTTATCTAGAAAGACCATTCCAAACAAAGTGGTCAAACATACATTTGAAACTTTTTAAGTTTTCATTTTAACTCTCACATGCCTTTAAACTTGAAAAAAAAGAAAGAAAAACCCCCAAAACTTGAGTCCAATCAATGGAAATAAATAGATATAGTCATAACAATAGCAACTTCAAAGCCAAAAAATATATTTCTTTGGGGGGAAAAAAAAATCTTCAAAGCCAGACCATATTCCTGCTGGCAAAACGATTAGGATTCTGCTTTAAAAAGGAATGATGAGGGGCTGATGTAAGCTTCTGGGGGTTAGAGGAGGCAGTCGCGCACTATAACCATATTTCCACTCTGGGCTGAGTGAAAACAGCCGCCTGCAGGACCTCCATCATCATTTATACCGACTTCCTGTACAGCCAGGAGGTGTTAGAGAGGAGCATCCTCCTGCGGGATCAGGTGGGAGAGCGCCTCTTGACCGTGGGCAGCAGCTTCACCCGTGTTTATGTAACAGTGCTTAAGGAATGTAATTATCTCTTGATAGAGATGGAACAAAAATAAAACACAATCCATTAGTAGCTGCTTAAGCCTTATCATCTTTTTCCTGAAGATAGGATTTCCTTCCTTTTATCTCAGCTCTATTTCTATTATTAATTTTTATAGATGAAATAGTAATGATACAAAGGCAGAGTTATTAAATTTAATATATCGGATATTACCATTTCTGCAGCTTGTTTGTATTCTTAAAAAATTTACAACTAGAGTTAGATTTTGATGTTTGTCACGTCATTTTCACCCTTAGTGCTCAGGCTATCTAAATATATAGCTTATTAATAACACACCAAGTCATAATGTGTAATTATGACATATTCTAAGGGTTTTTACATGCCATTACACACCTGTATACTGTAGGGGATGTCACACCACCATATTATCTGTCCCTAACCATTAGGCTTGTCACTTTAGCTATATTCAGAAGCATGCAAAACACTCTATATCAACATGAATGACACAGAATATGTTCATAAATATGATGGACAAACTAAAAAAAATACAACAACAACAAAAAACATGCCTGCTACTGTCAAAAGTATAATGTATAAGCTGTCTTTTGGGTTGAAAAGTCAACATTTTGTAGTCTTTGTTGAGAGTTTTTTACAATCTGAATAAAACAAAGCAACACACACGCTTTATTTGCACAGGATATGTGTGATATTGCAGCTCATAATGGTGCCCAGTTCCAATTCCGGTCCAGCAAGTGCATGTCCTTGTGGTCTGCCATGATCAAATGTCAACTCTTTAATTCGAACAACGTGCCATGTCTGCGCACAGAAATACAGGATTCATTTGCAGGTGGACGTGTCCATTTCCTGGAGTGGAGGTTCATCAAGCAGCGGCTATAATAAGATTGCAGTAAATGCAGAGCTGAAGTCTATTAGCAGGATCCCAGCATAGGTGTTCTTATCTTCAGGATGAGTCACAACGAGGCAGAGCAAGGTGAGGCGGGCGATAGCTTGCCCTGCATACAAATACAGGTCGTCTAAGCTGGTAGCAGGGTGTGATGTAACGCGTCTACAAGTCTTACATAATATTTAGTCCCAACTGCATTAAGGGAAACCAGTCAATCATTATTTTTTTGGAACCATGCTGACCATTTGCAAGAAAACTAGCAACAAACCTGTAATTATACACCAACAGTTTAAGATTTCCATAAGGGCATCTGTGTGAAAGGCATTCTTTTCTTTTACTTGTATTAAACCTCTCTTTTGCCTCATTTAACCAGAAAAAAAAAAAAAAATCAGCTGCTTTAAAATGATATTGACTTTTAAGTGCGCCGTTAATCACTTTAGTCTCACCCTACTTCATGATACAAATACAAATCACCTGAAAATAATTAAAATCAATAAGTGTTCCAGTTTAACTGTGCATAGAAATAATGAGGAGAGAAAACTTATATCTCTGAGCATGCTGTGTTGGGGTGGCAGTGTGCTTGCTGACATATTCACCCCTGCAGGCTGCAGACTACAATGGACTAGAGTAGAGGTAAGTGCAGCTGGAGGTGTAGCTCCCAGCTTTTGTCAGTCATCCTCAGCATGGTTTGAGGCAGCTGAAGCCGTGGTCTGGAGCAGTTCTGCTGTTGTAGAAGTCTTCTGTTATGGAAACAGAAGCTCCCCAAAAAACTTTTCTCTCATCTCTGTTGTGTGCAGAATCATAACCTGAACTAATCAGAAGCAGTGCCCTGTCTTCAGGATGGTGTTATCCACCTAAATACATACAATTCCCATTGTATACACAGCACCGTACACCTACAATAACAAGCTGAAACTGACAATCTTGCACCAAATTGTGGCTTTTTTTTTAGTTTGGAGGCTTGCACCAACTAAATCCTCTCTTCTTTTGTCAAACAACAATTTGTGTGAATAATCAAGTTATTTTGTAAATGATCTTCAATAGGATCATTTTAATTCTGCAGGGAAGAAAAAAAAAATCAAACAATCCATCCAGTCCTGAAATATTGTAAAAATGGGCTTTGAATGAGATTTAAAGTATTGCATCATCCTCAAAGCAGTCCTGCCAAATGTAATATTTTTGGCATGTCAGCATGCTGTCAATTTCCACAGAACCATAACAATTTAAATATTATGTGCACATAAAAGCAAAGGCAGCTGGGCACACAGGGAAAATGACAAATGGATGACAAAGTCGATTTTCCATAAAATGTTACAATGTTTCCTTTTAAAATGAATTAAAAAGATTAAAGGAGCTCCATTCCTGTGAGAACACAGGAAACAGGGTTAAATATACCGCAATGCCAGTGTATGCTAAACAGGGGCTCTGTGGCCACTCTTATACTGTTGAAGAATCATTTTCTCTCACTTAGAAGGGGCAGTACAGAACACAGTAGTGATCGGCTGCGTCTATTAGGGCGCATTCAGAAAGCTTTTTTGATTTCAATCAGAATCTGTTTGCTCAGAAAGTCCGCTTCGTTAGGGGAGTTGTGAATGCGCAAACGGACTCTGATCCGGAACAAACAACTGGACTCGGTCCGCCTACAAACACGGGTCTCGGTCCGATTCGAGTGAACCAAAGACAGGAAGTGGACTGCAAACTGCAGTGGCATTGTGGGTAAAACGTTACGACAACAAACACACGTGTGGGACTGCAGTACTTATAAAGATGGCTCGTGGTCAGAAATGGAGTTACGAGGAAGTAAAAGCTTTTTATTCTGTCTGATGAAAGCATATCCAGCTCCCCGTACAAAATGTGGTTGTGATGTGGTTTTGTGGAGGAAACAGAAGTTGTGAGAACCTTCTTGTTCATGCGTCTTGTCCTCACCCAAGGTGATTCTGAACGCAGTGCCACCTGAGATTCTTGGCCCGTTTGACTCGTTTGACTACGGCGCAACGTGAAAGCGATCCCGGTCCGGAAGACTGCCCCCAGCCGAACCGAGTCCCCAAACAGACCAAGACTCGCAGACTGTGTGCTTTCTGAATGCGCCCTTAGTTTAACTCAAAAGTCTAGAACAGTAACACGGACCGGGCCGTTCAAAGAGCATACAGCTTCACTTCTCTTAGAAACATAAGCACTGATCTCAAACTGAACAGTATAAATGATATCATTAGTCACGCATTTTTCATCCCAAATGCATAGCCCGTGACCGCCAGGCTGCAGACAAGCTGCTCTAGACCTTTGCAGCCCCTCTCCCCCTCCCCCTTCCCTCCCTGCCGCCGTTGCGCGCTCTGACAGCATCCATTCAGCGCGTGCCGGTGGTCAGGGATATCAAAAGAAGTTAAAAGGAAAAAGACTTGTTTGGATTGGAAGTATTTCTTATGCAGCAGACGAAGAAGGAAAACCAAAAGACGTAGACAGGCCTGTGTGCAAACAGTGCGTCAAAGAGGTCACAACGAAGTCCAGCAGCACAGCAAACCTGGCGAAACATCTTAAGGACCGACATCCTGGCCTTCATGATGAATTCCGACAGGTTAGTTACTTAAAACTCCCGTTTGTTATGTAACTTAAAAACGCATTATTAGTGACGGTAAGCGCCACTGCTAGTCCGCATTTCCCAACCTGAACCTTATTTCCAGGAACACGTGTGTTAACTCACCGGAAACTTTTATGTGTTACTCTAATTTCTTCAGATAATATTCACATTTCTCGCCATCTGTGTATGAACGCTACTGTATATAATGCGGGTGAAGGAGCCAGCGGGTCTCTATATAACATTATCTGCAGCAGAACTCCTTCATTCCAGCAATACTTTTCAGACGAATGAACGAACAAGTACTGTTGTCCTGTTCATAACTGGTTGCTGTCTACTTGTATAGTTTAATACGTTAAAATATTGTTCTAATTATTTTTGTGTGTTTACCTTTTTTTTTTTTTTGCACTACCTCAGAAAACTGTTTGTATATTTTTACTATTGTTACTTTTCGATTTTTCGATGTTTTACATATCAAAAAAATAATACTTCAGACAACCTTAAAATATTGTCAAATTGCATTATATTTGGGTATATTTTTTTTGCATTTATTTGCACATTTATTCAACTGGCATAAGATAAGAGAGTTCATACAAATATTTCTTATGCTTTTAAGTATTTGTCTCTTTTTTTTTATCCCGTCGTATCAAAAATGATATTGAGTATTGAAAATGTTTTTAGATAGCGATATCAAGTTTGAAATTTTAGTATCGTGACAACCCTAGTATCTGCTTCTCCCTAGTAATTGTTCTGTTTGCAATAAATGTACACCTTATGCCAACTACAACTGCGAAATAAAAAAAAAAATTGTTGTGAACCTCAAAATGTCAACTGTACTGCTATTAGTCTATGAACATTAGATCATTAGTAACATTCAGTGTAGCACAATCCCAATGTTCCTCCTACTTTCAACCACTAGCCCTTACTCACTACTACTAGCCCTCGCCCACTATCACTACACCCTCGAATTGAAACCACAAGGTGTTGGGCTTTGTAATCTTCTCTAGGAATTGGGACACCACTTGCTGCATTTACGTTCAGGCATGTAAGCGACTGTGAAGTGACGTTTGCACATTTGCTCACCATAGCAACACACTCAGCAACAACAGAGTTAACAGTTGCGGTCGTTTTTCTTTTTTTCATCATTCATCATGCTTCTGTTGATTAATAAACAAAACAAGAACATAGGGAAGTCACCATGACGACTGTTGTTTCTTGTTAACTGCCGAAAAGCCTTCACAAGCTTTTCATCAGTATTTTAGCCTAGCTAGCGTGGCTAGTCTGGCTAACGTTACGAACAAATGTGTAATCTGTACAATTGAGTTTTCTTCTCCGAGTCCTGTCGCTCTCCGGAGGTTGCTGTTGTTGTTTAATTCGTAATGAAGTATAGTTCTCTATCCCTTTTCTCTGGCCCTTTATCAGCAAGTCAGCATCTGAAGTCCTTCGATCTGAAGGGTTAGATTCATACCCCCTACCCTTCATTATGTCCAATACCCCTACATGCAAAGAGGATTTGGGACAGCACTGCCTTCACGGGAACGCACAAAATTTAGGGGTAGGGCTAAAAAGTAGGGCGAGTGGGTGTATTGGGATGCACCCAAAATCATCTCCAACTGCTTTCTTGAACATGGCAATGAGAATTCCAATGGCCTCCAGAGTCACCAGATCTCAATTCAATAATGTACCTTTAGGATGAGGTGTAACAAGAGATTCTCACCATGGATGTCAGGCCGATAAATCTGCATTGAAGGGGAAGTTCTTTTTTTTTCAATCTGGACCTATTTTCTAGCATTAAATACAATCATTTACTCACCCAGACAGTTTTGGTGCAACTTCAATTCCTTCAGGAGATATTTAGATCCAACTCAAGATCAGCATATGACCAATATAATGTAAGTGATGCATGCAACAGCCTCGAAATAAGCCATTATCTGCCACAAACTCCTTCATCTCACCACTGTTTTGTTATGAAACATTAGTCAGACCCCCCCTGTGAGCTCGAAGCAGCATGAAGTGGCTTTTTTTTTTGTGGTGATTCGTTCTTATTTACAGACATTTACTTGCTATGGTGTCGCATAACAGTGACGTGACGTCATCAGTAAAAATGTCTGTAAAAAAGGACCAGATTGAAAAAAAAACGAACTTCCCCTTTAAATCTGCAGTGGAATCTGTTCCACGAAGAAATAAGGTAGTTGGGAGGTCAAAAAGATGACCAACCCAGTATTAGCAGGGTGTATCCAACAAAAGGGCTGATGTTTGGTTTGCAGGCATTTTTTGTACCTAACTGTTGGATGTATCAGAGGTAACTTGGACTAAGTGTTTTGCTCAAGGATACTTCAACATGTGATCTGAGGAAGCTGGAAAGCTGCTGGATTTCCTCAAACAAATGGTTTACCTCAGATCCCTCTGGAATGTTAGGTTTATTCAGGCCATTCCAAAACATTAGCTGCCCTTTTATCGAGCCAAATATAATGATTGCTTTCCGTTTGAAAGCTCTATCAGAATGAAAATGATCAATCTCTTTCTGAATGAAAAGTGCAGAACCAAAAGAATTTTCATTCTGTTTCACAGGGGTAGAATATTCCTTTTCCCAAACCGACTGTTGTGCAGTAGTAAACGCAGAATCAGACAGTTATGAGGTTGCGTTTATACAATGCATGTTCCGACTTGCAATAAACGTGCAACGAGTGACGTTTTCTCACTTTGGGAGATGCCGGTGAACAACGAAATTCCCTAACAGCAGAAAGTATGTTTTTAATTCAAACTCTCTCTCTATGCTATTTCCTCTTTGTAGTTTGCAGTAGAAGTGCATGAGTATCAAGCTGATCTCCTGATGTGGTGTTTGGTCTTATTCATCCACAAAACATTGAATTAATCCTCCTGAGTCAGACATTGAGCTGGCTAATTCTGTGACCTCTAAGACTATTGCACGTCTTTAATCCTAAAGAAGAAAAATCAACTTTAATTTATCTAATTTCTCACACAGTCTTTTGAGATGTGGATTAATTGAGTCTAAACACTTTAGAAATGATATATAATCGTATCTGTATCATGTATCACATATGATATATCTCCAATTTCAAACCAGTTTTGCCTTCACAACAGTTCATGCATGCTGGACTTACTACATATATCACTGCAAACATCATAAACTGGCTGTTAAAAAGATTTTGATTCAATTGTGGACAACCACTAACATCTAAAAAAAATGGGGGGGTCTGTTGTCCTTCATGCATCTGAAATGCATCATCTTTACAGTGACAGAGAAAGGAAAGAAACATTCTCCAAAGGGCTGTCCTGTGTCATCGGGCTTTGTATTTGACACTAGCCTGACCACAAGCATCAATTTATTTTACTGGCGCCACATCCTTCAGTGCATCACCCCAGAAGGATGTGCCATATATGACACCTTTTTTAAATTGAAAGTATCTACTGTACACTTAGAGGCTAACGTTGCAACATTCAGGCTCCCGTACCGTCAATCACTGTCTCGCCTATTCTAACAAGGGTTGGAAAAACAATCATTTTCTGATGCAATAAACAGTCCAAAACCATATGTGTCCTAATTTACAGATGCAGAAGCATTTATGCATGACATCTCATAGCAGCAAACATGTCCAGATGGGGAAGAAACAGAGCAGTCATGTGAATCCAGGTGAATGGTGCTAACCTATTTGGCTTCCACCAGTTACATCCAAATAAATCATGATGGAAGGCATTTAAAGCAAGACAGGAAAATGCCCACATACAACTTTGTTATTCTACAATTTTTCCTCAAAATGCTGCAAGTCTGGACTCACTGATCACATTGCTGATCTCATATGTTGGTGCCAAGCACAAATCTGAGTGGAATGCATCCTTACCTTCCACTTGTCTCTTACCATTTGTGTCTTACATGCTTCGGCTGGATTCCCTCTCAGTGCAATCTCTTACAGGTCCACTTGATGGCAGTGGAGTATCAGTCAAAATAAATTCCAACGATAGCTCTTTATTCAGCATCATTAAGTGCCTACACAGAAACTTAAGCACAATAAAAAACTGTACTCCAGTACCTTAATTTTGAATACCACAGCCACCCTGGCCTGCAGCCCGTAGGTGTGTTTGTGGCTTTGGCTTTGATTCAATCAGCCTGATAGAGCCTCATGAAATACTTTCCACAAACGCAAGCACTTCTGTAACCTTGGACAGAATATCAGCGAATGATGTATGTTGTTGAGAAGTGTAACAACTGGAGTGGGTGTTCTGGCAGGTACTAACTTCTCTTTGAGAAGCAGTATGACGTATAAGCCATTAAAGGCAGCTACATTTTACAAAAAGTTCTCTAAAATGAAAAAAAAAAAAGAATGGATTTGGTTTCTGTATCTTTTTTTCTTTCCTTTTTTGTTGTTCTGGTTAATGACCTACACTGTACTTGCATTTCAGCAGGCTGTGCTACATTAGAACATAAAAACAGATGACTTTCATACATTATGCAGGTATGAAATAGTGCAACTAAAGCACACCTTATGTATGTTAGGTAAGGGAGGTATAGCCCGCAGTGCTAAGGTAAAATTCAGTCTCTAGTGCATCATTCTCCACTGCTACTATACAGTCTATAAGTAGCCAGAATGCACACTTATTTATTACATGATAGAAAATTCCCATGAGGTACAAACGATTGCAGGTAAATAATAGATTCTTGTCTAGTGGAGCGCCAGGACAGAGTCTCATGAGCTATTGCTCATTTTGACCCATTTTACAAATTGCATCACACACTCCACTCACCTTTAGAGGTCTAAATGGTGTAGCTTATGCCTGAAATAACATGTTATAATGTTTGTGAAATTGTGTGCTTGTTTGTTTTACCACTCACATATAATGCTACAACACAACAATGTTAAAGATTACTTGATTCTCAAAAGGAAAAAATTGACTTACAGTTTATTTCCTTTTGTGAGCGAAATGTTTCTGTCTATATTTCCATCTGTAACAGTTTCAGTATAAGAATAAAGAAAAGGGGAAAAGAAACAAGTTTAGGCAGCTTGTAAATTATTTTTGCAGCCAGCTATGAATTTCAATTCTTGTTTGGGCGCAGTTCATCTATTCTTCTAGCACAAAGCTTCTATTTCTGTCAGAATCTTCAGTAGGCTTGCATGCACTGCTTTTTTGAACGCTGTCTGTGCATTTTATAGCTGTTTAGGCAGGGGAATTATAAAAGTCAGAAAACTGTCAGATTCTGCTCTTTTGGTTGCCCATTGTGGATCTTGAAGCGCATTGGAGCTTATTACCCTGAGGTAAAAGTCATCATTTTTAATCTGAATCTTTTCTGTCACAGTTAGTGCTTTGTTTGCCTCCAGAATTTGCCCAGCTGAATCTCTGCTTCCCTCCGCAAGAGAATTACAATCCATGTCGTTATCTGCAACACAAGCCCAAAGGATGATCAACAACACCATGCTTTACAGTTGGAGTGTGTTTTTCATGAAATAAACTCTTTATTTCTTCATGCACACCTTTGCTCGTTGCAACCAAGAACGTCTATTTAAGCATCATCATCACAGAGGGCTGAACAAATTGTACTCTGAAGGACAAGTACCATACTTTCTGGACAATGGAGCACACCTGAATACAAGTCAGACCCACTAGAAAATGAGATTTGTACATACAGGCCGCACTTGTCCCCAAGCTGCATGTGTCCACATTGTAACATGATATATTTACAAGTCAAATCCAGATCCCTCATACAGCAGCACTTTTAACACTGTTTGTGGACAGTGGATGATGAATATTTGATGTGGAGGGCTCGAGCAATGTGAGAGACATCATAAATTAGAAGGATCAGGTGCCCCCCCCCCCCCCCCCACCAGATTTTCTAAACAAAAATAATTTTTTGCCCATAAAAATCCACTGATTAGCCACATTGTTGTTCAAGCTGCAGTGTTCAAAGCGTGTCAAAAATGTAGCAGCTTGGAATTTAAAGGTAGAGTCTGGAGTTTCCCCCCTGAAAATAACACTAGACTTGTGCAAGTGAAATGAAATGAAATGAATGAAATGAAATGAAAAATACTTTATTCATCCCCGAAGGGAAATTCAGTATTGTAAAAGCTCACTTTTTTTTTTTTTTTTTTTTTTTTTTTTTTTAAATAAACAAAAAGTCAGTTAGTCTTGTTCTTTAGGGTGATGGTTGCTGGCAGGAATGAATTCCTGTATCTCTCCGTCCTACAGCGAACTTGACGCAGCCTCCCACTGAACACACTCTGTTGATTCTTCACCGTGTTGTGGAGAGGATGGGAAGTGTCCTCCATCATCTTCATCAGCTTGTGAAGCATTCTTTTTGAACGATCAGCTCCAGCGGCTCCAGAGTTATCCCTAGCACAGAACCAGCTTTCTTGATCAGCTTGTTTAGTTTCTTCAAGTCTCTGGTTCTGATGCTGCTGCCCCAGCAGATGGCTGCAAAGCTAATTGCACTTTCTACCACAGACTTATAGAAGATCTGCAACATCTTTTTGCAGACATTAAATGATTTTAGCTTCCTTAAGAAGTAAAGTCTGCTCAGACCTTTCTTGTAGATGTAGTCACAGTTGCATTTCCAATCGAGTCTGTTGTCCAGCTGAACTCCAAGGTATTTGTAGTTCTCTACCACCTCCACCTCCTCTTCCAGGATGTAGACAGGACTATGCTGCTTATTCTTGCTCCTCCTGAAGTCAACAATCATCTCTTTAGTCTTGCTGGTATTTAAGATGAGCTGATTGTTACTGCACCATTTCACAAACTGATTGACAAGTTCCCTGTATTCGGCTTCTTGTCCATCACTAATACACCCCACAACAGCAGAGTCATCAGAATATTTCTGCAGATGACAGGACTCAGAGTTATACTGGAAGTCTGAGGTGTACAGTGTAAAGAGGAATGGTGAGAGTACAGTCCCTTGTGGTGCTCCAGTGCTGCTGACCACCATCTCAGACACACAACCTTTCAGTCTCACAAACTGTGGTCTGTTTGTGAGGTAGTCGTAAATCCAGGTGGTTGTGGAGGGATCCACCTGGAAGTTATGGAGCTTCTCACATAGCAAAGCAGGCTGAATAGTATTAAATGCACTTGAAAAATCAAAGAACATGACCCTCAAAGTGCTGCCTGACTGGTCCAGATGAGAGTGGGCTCTCTGAAGCAAGAAGATGATGGCGTCTTCAACCCCAAGCCCATTACGATATGCGAACTGTAATGGGTCCTGAAAGGTAATGAAATGGGGATGATACCATCCCCGATACCAATTCCTGAAATCCGTCTCAGTCCGCGCCTTTGGGCCTCTACTCTCATGTGATGGTGAGTTTGTTTGCAACACCCTCCCCCTGTCTGTAATTTTCTTTTTCCCTTTGCTTTGGTGTGTTCGGGACGTTTCTGGGTGGAGATTTCTGTATATATCCACAGCCAATGACAGAGCTAAGAGCATGACACTGAGTGGGGAAAAGTTCATGATTAGAGCAGACACCAGTCACTGGAACTCTCAGGAAAAAAAAAAAAAAAAAAGGCAGATGCAGCAAAGAAAAGGAAGTACTGAAAAGAGCTTCAGATAGTGCACGCTGGAAAACCAGGGTTGGTCTCTTTCACCTGCTTCTGATCATTGAAGGAAAGGCTTGAAGCTGAATAGGCTGAAGAACGATGCAGCTATTAGCCCGTGGGAGGGGCTCTCAGTTTGAACAGTGTTTCCAAACAGAAACAGGGAGGAACTCCAGACTCTACCATTAAGGTAAGTTAACATTAAAGATACAGTGTGTAAAACAATCAAAGGTCAACGACAGGAAAATGCAATATATCATTAAAAATGGTATTTCTAAAAAAAAAAAAAAAAAAATTATTAATCCCAATTAGAGTGCCAATTAGGAAATTCATTCTCTACATTTTAACCCATCCCTTGCTCAAGGGTCCACAGTGGCCTGCAACAGTACGACTACGCTACCCACTCCAACTGTCCTATATCATCCTTTATTTATTTATTATTATTCGTTATTCTTTATTACTCTTTACTATTGTCACTATTTTCTATTATTCCCAACCTATTCTATTAACAAATAACCACTACTTTAGAATAACATATTAATATTCTTTTAGAATGTCTATTTCCCATTGTTCTACATATACAGAAAGTGCCATATTTGTGTCACCATTTCTACTATGGTTGAACGAACAACTCATAGCAAGTGAGAATCCTCTCAGCTTTAAAACTGCAGTACAGACTTTGTTTCATGGGTGCTGGACAACTGTTTGGGATAAGTGAAAAGACATTTTTGGCGCCGATGCTGTTATTTCCTCCCTCAATTGACATTGTAAAAGAAAATTTTAAGACTAAAAAGATTAACATTAACATTGTAATAAACTTTAAAACAAGTTTAACTCATGAGAACTGTGGTAGTACAAGTTATTTTGCATCTAATGTAACTGCTTCATCCTTGCTGAACTTTATCAAACATACATCCAAATAAAAACAGAGGTTAGTCCTTAATTTGTAAAAGTATTTCTTCTTTAAAAATAATTAAATGAATCTTCATCTACTGCCTGTGGATGCCTCTCTGTAAATCATTCCGGGGAAATATCAGCCAATGCCGATACCAATAAAAAAAACTGCAAATACTGGCCCGATATAACAGCTAGCTTATATATCGGTCAGACACTGCTCCCCATACACCAACACAAGGCTCTGCCTAGTTGGGGCTTGGACAAAAACCATTTTAGGGCGTCCTGGAATATCTGGTAGGCAGGGATGTCGGTAATAGATCATTAGGCTTTATGGGCTGGGGTGTACAGATTAGGCTTGCCTCTCGCAGATGCCATCAGTCCCATGAGGCTGGAATGTGGGGGGTTTGGAAGAGAATGCCGCAGATACTGTTGTGTTAATTAAGCTTATCCTAGGCAATATTTGCTGGTCCCATTGCAATCCTGTTGGAGTAGCCTGCAGAGGACCACTGTTGCCATGCGATGGGGTGTAACTGACCTGAAAAAAATGTTAGTTGCAAGGATGTTGCAAGGTTTTCCCAACAGAGCATTGCATTAAAGAAAGAAAAGAAGAGCAGTCTCACAGCTGTTAGTGGTACTAATACTATGGCTGATCAGTGTCTATGCCGCTGTAGATTATCATTATCCCAGCCATGTATGAACTGCTTGTATCCGAAAAGACTCGTAGCCTTCACAAGGCTGCAAATCATGTAACATAACGCCAGGAAGGTTGCTGCAGAGAGATGGAAGCAGCTGTGCTCAAGTATGTTCTGAGCAGTAATGCAATCTGCTGAACTAATATATCTGATGTTACCGTTCGTCATGTCAGTGCGAATAACTCATGCTTTGCCTTGAAAGGATGCAGTTGGAGTCAAGCTGGTTTCAGCTGAAAGAGATGGTTAGTGAATTAGCTGCACAAGAAAAAACAGGCAGGCAGATGTGTGTTAAAGTTTCTGTCTTGCTTCCTCATTCCATGTGATGTCGTTTGGTCTCATCCTTTATTGCTTTTACTCTCATTGATCCCCCATCACTTCGTTTCCCTTTATATCTGGAGAGGAATAGAAATTAAAAATCAAATTACGCTTCAAACTCATGATTCAGTAATGGAATTCTAAATCATCCATGGATTATATTTCTGAGGCGAATTGACGTCACATCATGGCTTCTTTTTTTATATATTACTATTTTAATATAGTCCAGATAATATCATCTTTTGTATTTGGAAAACAAATACAGTGGAGCTTAAAGGAATAGTACACCCACAGAAAGATGGTTTTTCATTTTCTGCTCACCCTCATGCTGAGCAAGACTCTGGAGCACTTTTTTAATATCTCGAATGCAGCCGGAGATCGGACAGGTTTTCGTTTTCCCCCAACTTTCATATAATGGAGTTCACTGACGACTGAACCAAAAAGGTCTATAAAAGTCCACAAGAACTTGGCAATATTCCTCCATACTGCTCGTCCAGTGTAATCCAAGTGTCCTGAGTGGGTAACGTCGATAATTTACTCGAAACGGCATTGTTTAGTATATTTCTATAGCTTAAACAGTACTAACAAGCTATCCACTCAGCTGTTATTGGTTATCCCGTTCATAAACAATCGGCAAACACTGGAGGCAGGGTTTGGGGCTCTGTAATTTTTTTTTCAAATTGCTTGAGCCGTTTTCCCAGGATCCCCTTCCCTGCCTTTAAAGGATGAATCTAACTAAGACCACCCCTCTGTCAGGTTTTAGACAGCACTCATATTCTGGGGCTAGAAAGTTTAATCTATGATATAAAAGTACAATGTATTGCTTGATCTGTAGTAGAATAAAGCAGAAAACGCCCAATTTTATCTTTGTAACAAAATCTATAGTAGAAGAAATATCTTTAAGTTTTATGAACAGATTTTTGATTTCTTACAAGAACGAAATGAGAATACTTAACATCTATGAAACTACAGCCAGAAATGTGTAATGTCTGAGCTTAAAACACATTCTGGAAACAAGACAGTAGCTAGCAGGAAAAAAGTGAGAAAATCCACCAAGCAACACCTCTACATGCTGTGGTTTGATTTCACTGTGTGTAAAACAATATGAGTTTCATATCTCCCTGCAAAGCAGTGTTTAAGTGTGTGTCCCAATAACATCTAACCCTTATTATACCACATCTAGCAACCTATACGTATGTAAAGCCTCGAGTGGGTTACTTTTTTCTTTGCACATTACTTTTTATATATGAACATTATAAAGTAGTTCATACTTTTGGATTCATTCGCATATTGATGAGGTAATAAGTAAGACTCGGGTTACTCTAAGCAGCAAATTGGCTTGAAATAAAAGCACAAAAAAGGTAAGCCTTCCACACAGGGACTTTACCTGGAATCAAGTCTGAAAATCTTATCTCATTTTCAATTTTGCCGTGGCATATTGGCATAAGTTAATTCCATGCCTCCTTCTTTTCTCCATCTGAATTTCATTGTGTCTGCCTAATCAGCCAGAAGCTGCAATGATCTGCTAACATTTCATTTCTCCATGAATATTTGATTGTCAAAAATTGTCTCGAGGGAACGAACTGGGCCCACGGTTCGGTTTTGATTTGCGATTAAACTATCAAGAAATCAATTTCATCTGCTTTGAATAATTCAAGGTTTAATGGAATGAGAAATGGCAAAAGGGGCATGGGTTATGAGATGGTCTGAGGAGTGTGTGTGTGTGTGTGTGTGTGGGTGTGTGTGTGTGTGTGCATGGTGGGTGACGGAGGAGAGTGTTATGCCACTCAAAATGAAAGCAGGGCCCTGCAATGTGGTGCAGGGAGGCTGGAGCCTCTGTGGTTTCACCTGTATCACCAGCATTGCATACCAATAAGGAGTCTGTGTCAGTATTTTGTTGATTGCAGTAATTCCAGTAGGATTTTTGGGGGGATCACTTACTTCAATGTGTCACTACGCCCCTGATTTGTTGCCTTGTCTTCTAGGAATTAGAAAAATGAGGTGCAAAAATGCAGCAGGAACATTTTCTATTAAATTGTGCTATAATTGGTCTCAGAAAAGAAAGCTTTCATGTTCGGCAGCCTACCAATCACTGATCATATTTCACTCCCCTTGATGAATCTCAACTTGTGTTATTAGCCTCAAGTTACGATTCTAATAAGGGAAACATAAATGAAAGAAACAAGGGCAGAAAAGAAGGACAGAAAGGAGCTGAGTTACTTCAAGGACTGAAAGAGGTTTTTCAGCTAATTTTACTCATCTCCCAAATGAGCACCTACTTTAATGGCAAAGGTTCTGAGAGATTCTTTGATGTCATCTCATAACCATCCCACAGTGATGTGCACAAATAAGTCATCGTCTGCTCTTGTCAGTTCAAAAAGAATGGCAGTGCTGGTATTTTTGCGGAGACACAAATAAATGGAGCAGCGCTGACTACGTGCAGCCCGACCCGACAGTTGCAGAATTAAAAAGGTGGCTGTGCTGTCAAGATGCCTCACACCGAGCTGGAGCTAACACCCTTAGTTAGGTGCAGCTTGACTACATGTTATGTGTTTTATTTAGAAAAAGAAAAAGTTAGAAAACTTCAGCAAATCAACTTCACTTACTGTTTGTCACTTATCATAACATCCACTGATCTTCTTCTCATTTTTATTTAGGTTTTCACTTCCAGAACTTTATTTCAGAGGTTTGATATAAAGATTCTTGAAGGGTCCTATTTTTAGACCAATCACTTGTTAGCGTGTTTACAGAAGCTGACATGCTAGCAAGTAAAAAGCTCAATCACATGCTAGGATGTAAAGTTGGTAAGTCAGCGGGATTCACTCACAACACAGAAAACAAAGGAATCCATCAAGTCATGTGACCTGTGATGTTGGAGGTGGTTGGCATGGCCTTCTAAAGGCTTTGATAAAAGACTCAGAGAAATATACTCTAAGTTTGACAGTTCCAGTAGAAGCACATACTGTATAAGGCAGGGTAGAAATGAGAACATGCCTTACCAAGTATACATAAAAAATTTAAAACCTGTGTTTTAACAACGACAAATAGAGGTAAATATATGTAGCTCAGAATTAAGCAAACAAGTGCGGTTAGCATAGCTCTGTGATATAGACAGCTGGTACTTTGAGCTACATGCTAGTTAGCATGCTCACAATGAAAACAGATGCTTCAAATGGCTCAGCAGATTGAGTGTTTGCCTCATTCAGATGATTGTTAGCGTTGGCTAATTAGCACCAAATGCAAACTGTACTTGAAGCTCATGATTTATTCTTCTGGTGTTGTTGCCTTTTAAGAAACAAAGCTACAGATTTAAATCCCAGCTGGGACTGCACAAACTCCTCATGCGTGTGGAGAATTTAATCAGTAGGTATGAATGCATGCATGGTTGCTGCAATATCCCCAACATGAACTGGTTGCCCCTCCACCTCATGGGCAGTCCCAGCTGGGAAAGGCTTCAGCCTTCCAAGTCTGAATCAAATGAAGTGGGCACAAACAATCGATGGTTCATTCATTTTTGTGTTTATTTGGTTGTAAACTAAAGTATAAGACACCGTCAAATACCCATCTGCTGGTAATGCTTGAGAAAATATCATATTTGCAACACCGGAGTCTTTAGAATTGATTCTCTGGGAAGCCTGAGAATGTAGCTGGCTAACACACCAACATCACCACACTCCTAATGTTGCTACAGTACATAATAACCCATGGAAGAATTATGACTTGCATTAGAATCGGTATGTGCTCAAAACACATTCTCCTGTTTAACTTTCATACAGCGATTCCGTGCTTTTCTGATGTATCCTTGAGCAACACAGTGAATTCTTTTCAGCTGAGAGTTTGCTACTCTATTAGGACTATTAGCACTAAAATTGACCTTTGAACTTACTGCAGAGGAGTGGAGAAAATAAACTTCTAACCTGTGTTTTATTCAGTTAAGTTAAAAGAAAACTTTTTATAGCAATATTCATGCAAACATGTCTCTTCTTTGACTCTGTGCTGGCAATCTTTAACCTCTTTTATGTGATGAATATGGATTGTAGAGAATTCATGTAATACCAAAAGCAGCAAACTCTGGCAGTAAAAAGTAAGGTTGATGAGGAAGTGCAAAGTGTTCACCCTACATCAACTAGGGGCCTGGAGCCAAAAGGGAGTCAATCCCCATAGACTCCCATGTTTAAAAGGCCAACTTCACAGCAGAAATAAAAATGTTTACAGCCTGGTATAAACAATAATTTTAGCTTTTATATGTCAAGTTTACTTTCATGACAACTGCACAGGGGTGCTTTTTTTTAATCACTCATCCTTTTAGATATCATTTAATCTTGAAAGTACACATTGTTAGAGGCGTGTCCTTTTGATTGACAGGTGACAGATGGGCTGTCACTGCTAGCGGTGATGGCTCGTGGCTAGCTTCCTGCTTACTTGAGGGAAGGCCTTAGCCAGTAGCAGAGTAACACAACCATGGTTTTTAGCCGACTAAGAGTGCATCTTTGCTTTAGCCCATCTACCTCTGTTAGCTCCAGGTTAGCTCGGTTAGCTCTTACATACTTGCCAACTCTCACGCGGGAGACTCCTGACACAGTATCTGACAACCCTACAGTCTTTGGCTGGAACACGAGAAGAAGAAGATGGAGCAGAAGAGGAATAAATCGTCACAAACGCACACGGAGAAACGCCCTGATCCAGCGCGCCCTGGTTACAGACAACTCACCCTCGGAAAACGCAAAACTCTCTCCTTTGTGTTTTTGGGAAAAAAAGAGAGACACAGCAGTGGGATATAAACCGCAAACATGAGCAGAAACGCAGTGCATGTCAGGTCTCTAATGGGTAGTGGAACTTTTCATTCATACGTCCTGATGTGGCCACATCCTGATGGAAGCAGAAAAAGCACCACAACAGAAGCGCTGCATGTCGGCTTGTACAGAGAAGCCGACTATGCTGCATAAAATCTCTGCGTCCTCCCCGGCGGAAGAATGCAGAGGACCAGGTCCTGCTTCAACAGTCAATTGCAGGATGACATGAAAGATGTCCAGACTCACCTTGCACCGTTTGAAAATGTCACTCTGGAGGTCGTTGTCAGATATTTGCCTTTTTATCCCCCA
Organism: Atherinomorus stipes; assembly: GCA_023101725.1. Classification (NCBI taxonomy): domain Eukaryota; kingdom Metazoa; phylum Chordata; class Actinopteri; order Atheriniformes; family Atherinidae; genus Atherinomorus; species Atherinomorus stipes. The sequence goes on from JALJCO010011803.1 coordinate 97,103, forward strand.
AACTCTGTTACCGTGAAGGAGGAGAGGCCAGAAGGCAACAAGACTCCTACTGCCTCAGCGTTGTAGTGTAATCAGCCCTGATGTGTGATGTATGAGAATATTTTCCACCTCAAGTAAAACTGAGAATGAAATCAAAATTAAATCAAATAGAAAACGTGATATTTGTTTAGATTCATCTTTCAGCTTGATCACACTTCAATATACACATGAATACAGGAGAAATTATAAATAATACTTTTTTACAAAGTTATATGAAAATATGAAAAGTGCTGCAGTAACCTCTGTTTACTAGAGATAGAGAGATAGATAGATAGAGAGATAGAGAGATAGATAGATAGATAGATAGATAGATAGATAGATAGATAGATAGATAGATAGATAGATAGATAGATAGATAGATAGATAGATAGATAGATAGATAGATAGATAGATAGATAGATAGATAGATAGATAGATAGATAGATAGCACAGACATAATATCATTGCTACAGATTTAAACTGGAGGTAAAGTCAGCAACATCTTGGACTTTTAATTTTCATCATCTGCCCACAAAGTCAAAATACTTTGATATGAAAAATGACATGAAAATCCTGGGAGTGCTGGTATACTATGTATACAGGGCTGATACTGTAATGCAATATCGATTCATAATATTGGCCCTAAATATCAGCAAGTTGTATTTGCTGAGGCTGATGAGAAAATATCGGTATCAGTTGTTGCCACTTTTCCTCATGGCAACAGCAACTTAATCCTTGATGGTGGCAGTCAGTGGTACACACTTTTTAATTTGATCTGCAATACTGCAAACTAAATACAACTACAAGGTCCCTTCATCAGGTTTAAAATACAAGGCAAGAAATGACATAATTACACCTTGGGCCGATACAACGATGAAAAAAATCTCCCTATTTTAACCAATCGTTGGCAAGAATGCTCTTAGCTAGTTCAGAGTATGGGAGCGCCACCTTTTTTGCCCATTTTTGTATTTCTTTAGGAGATACAAGACGCACGACACTGCCAAGATGGTAATAGTGGGTACCGCCCATCAAGCATCATACAGGTCCTTGAGGCTCGGTCCAGTAATACACTGTCTATGATTACCACATAAAGTACATTGGTAAAAAAAAAAAAAAAAAAAAAAAGGATCTTTTGGACTTGTAAAAATATCTTAGACATGAAAAGTAAATTCTACAAGAGTTTTGTATTACCCTGATTTTACTCAAAAAAAGCATAATTTTATTGAATGCTACTTAAAATTTCTTTAAATTTTAACTTAATTTTAAATTGTAAGTATAACTCACAATTACTAAGTAACTTGTATTCAATGTATTCATTATGTGGTCAACTTGTAAAAAGTAAGTAAACTTCACTTTGCCTACAGTCCTGTCAGAAGGGAAGGGGCTATTTTTAAAATTCAACATATCTGGACCACAAAGGCTCATGGGAGATGCACATTCAAACGGAGTTTAACCTTTTGTGAATGCTATGCTATAAATTGGAGTTATTTGCTGTGTTATCGTTGACATTTTGACAATGTCGGAAAGTTCTGTTGTATTTCAATTGTAAACATGCTACCATGCGTGAGAGCGACAGTACAGATAAGTAAAGCTACCATCCCTTTGAACGATGAGAGATTCTATCTGTTTTTAAGGAGTTGAAAACATCACAACAGTTGTCATTCAACTGTGTTTTAAATTTCAACTGTTTACAAAGACTAGTCTGTTCGTCTGTCCCAGTGTGGTTGTTAAAAAATAATCCTAAATGATACTTGTTTCAACGTGAGATCTTCAATTTCATGTAAACTGAGTCTACAGTAAGTAGAACTCACTAGTCATGACAAAGCAAAACTTAATGGCAAAGTTGATACGAGGAAAGGTTACTTGAGTTTTTCTTGTAGGAATAACTCATATATGCAAGTACTTGCATATATGCACTTTACTTGAAAATAACCCTTGTAAAATTTACTTAATATTTCTGTGTACATGCAATTACCTTTCCAGGATTTTCTAAGTAAACAATACTCCACAGTTTTTTTCAGTGTAAAGTGGACAGGCTGCTAGCAGTGACAATAAGTTTGACATTATAGTTTCTGCTGTAAGATATAGAAAACCATTTCCTGTTTATGACAGTATTACAGTTGTGTGACCTTTTTACACAGGGCCACGGAGGTTTGAATCCCCCCCCCCCCCCTTTAATAATAAAAATATTCATTTAAAAACTGGATTTTCTGTTTACTTGTGTTATCTTTGTCTCACATTTAAATTAGTTTGATGACCTGAAACGTTCAAGTGTAACAAACACGCAAAAATTAAAAAATCAGGAAGGGGGCAAACTCTTTTTCACACAACTGTAGGCTACAAAACTGCACATAAGATAAACCTTCAAAAGTAACAAGTAGAAAAATGAGGAAAAACAAAGACTTGAACCATTTCTTGTTATGAATAATTACTTGACCTGTTGTGGGTGGTCAATTTATTCTCTCTCCTCTGTTTTACTTCATCTGCCCACTTCTCATACTCTATTTTTCACACTTTGACGATTACATTAGTGTGCATCACCTACAGTTTATTTCCTTCTTGGACTTGTCTCTTTTTGCCTCCAAAAACGTCTTCCTGCACTTAAATTGCTCCTCCTCTTTACCCGTCATGACAAGGAGGCAATATGCATTTAAGTAGTCCATTTTGGAAGTATACTGTGGGAGGATAACGAGCAGAGTGGCTCATTTAAATTCACACTTTAGCAATATTTCATAACTCGACTTCTGACCTCTTGTCAACAGTTTCTTCACTCTTGATTGCCGAGGCTACAATGATTAGAATTGAGGAGAGAGTGCAAGCTTTTATTGATGTTTAGTATGAATAGAAAATTAGTGATGCAGCTCAAGAACAGTTTGGGAAATAGGACTGACAAGGAGTGTTGACACATCATCAAACTGAGACTGATTGCTTGAATAATTGCTTTGTACGTAATTATATTAGAGTGCCGTCTTGGGTATGTGTGAGTGTGTGCGTGAATATGTGTGGTGCTCTCTGTGTTCCTTCGCTCCTTGTGTACCGGGACAGGGGCTGCCTGGAGGGAGTTATGTGCTCAGAGGAAACAAGCAGATTTGTTTTCTAGTGGGGGCTTCGATCAAATTCACAAAACAATTCTCCAGAAGCTCAATTAAATTTCCAAAGTTTACAATCGTGTTAGGGATCTGCAGAGAAAGAGGGAAGTGCTGGGAGGGCGACCCGATGTTTTTGTTCAGAGCCTGTGATAAGAAGGCGGCCTCTAAGTGTGTTAGATGGGAAATAGTGTTGGCACAGCTGTTGTTCCATTAAAGGCCCCCCGAGGAGACTTTAGAGGGGGTCTGAGAGGATCCGATTTGGGCAGCTTGCCAGCCGGTCTTGCTGCATCTAGAACTGATTATTAGTTTGGAGAAAAAATTTCCCATATAGTTTGACCATGACTCAGTCACTTTCAGATTTTCCAATACGCTCTAGTCACTGTATTGCACATGTACAGTCGCGGTCAAAACTGATTTCTCCATTTCAATAATCCCCTTCCTTTTTCATTTATTTACAAGAACAGTGAACAAGAAAAGCTATGAATTTTTTCTTTTATTGTAGAAAAAAAAACAAACCCAAACAGCCAGACATTTCTTGCATTGGATTTCAGATGGATTTGTTTTTTTTGCCTGTACAGAACTGTTGATCCTATAGAATTTCAAGCGCCTAAAGGAAAATGGAGGTCTTGAACTGCTGAAAGGAGTGCTGAGCTGAAAAATGGGACCTGAATAATTAGCTTCATGTTAAATCTACCTCACAGCTACAATAATGTTTGAAATGCCTGTAATCAATCTCATAATTAATGCTAGAACATGTAAACCCTTTGTATCATAATGACTCGTAAAGTAAGCTTTGAGTTGTTAAATGCCATCCAACCCTGCTGTTCACAGTATTTTAACCTAGCCTCCTGGCCTCCTATTGTGATCACAAAATATCATTTGCGCAAAGTGAAAAGTCAGACTGCGGTCTGTGATTCTTGTGAAGTATTCTGATACCATCAATATATTACATATTTTCCTCAGATACTGTTGCCATAGTAAACCCTGGTCCAACTGTGTTTCTCCGTTGATTTTGAGTACAATGAGCAAGTAACGTTCTTTCTCCCGGTAAAAAATAAAAAATAAATAAATAAATAAATCACACACAAAAAAACCACGAAAAAAAAAAAACACACACAAAAAAGCAGCAATTTAACAGCCTCATACTTAAAAGATGTGTAAAATATATTTTGCTACTGAAAGATGGCAACATGTACAGCAGATTGTTCTTTTGCATTGGGGAGGATCCACAAGACATTAGGCTACATGAACAGTAAAGAAATATTTAAACAAGTGAGAACTGACTATATATTTAATAACATATAGACTTAATTAAGTATCACTATTACCACAAACCTTTTGTAAGAGAGAATGGAGTAGAAAAATGAAAGGACTGTTAAAATGGCTCGATGGAGTTTAATTCTGTGTTCTGTCGTATGAAAGACTTCCCCCACTCCTCATCCTCCTTATGCTTGAACAAATCCACTATCATGTAACAAGAATGTGGGTGGAAATTGAACTATTCATCATTTATCCTGTGTCTGTGTATAAACAATAAGAGTGTAAAACAAGGTGATGGCACCATTTGAGTCCTTACTGTATTTGTGGACCTGTAACTATTTCATGTTTGACCATGAAATCAAATTGACAAAGGAAGTGACTTATATAATACGGTGGCCGGGAAGTGCAAAACATTATTACATGTACCTGAAACACTTTTACAAACAAAGCAATTTTACAAACTCAACAAAACACTTTAAGTTTAACAAAACTCTTAAAAAATAAAAAAACAAAAAACAAAACACTTTTACAAGTTTAACAAAACTTTTAAACAGTAAAAAATAACACAAGTTTAACAAAACATTTATACAAGTTAAAAAAGAACACTTTAACAAGTTTGAAAAACACTTTTACAAGTTCAACAAAACACTTATACAAGTTCAATAATAATAATAATGATGGATTAGATTTCTTTAGCACTTTTCCAGGCACTCAAAGCGCTTTACAGTAGATCCATTATTCATTCACTCCTCAGTCATACTTGGTGAAGGTACGTATGTAGCCACAGCTGCCCTGGGGAAGACTGCCGGAAGCGTGGCTGCGATTTCATGCCTACGGGCCCTCCGACCGAAACACTTTTACAAGTTTAACAAAACACTTATACAAAAATACGGCCCAGAAGTGATACCGCTGAGTTTGGGTGGGACAAGATAACAAGCGGGTAACCAGTAGCATAATCGATGCAGGCAGCAGCATTTTTATTGCCATGCATTTTGCAAAGTAAGAGTAACTGAGCACAGCAACTCAGCAGAGATGTTTTGCCCGTTTTGTGGAACCTATTTCCAAGATTTAGGACAATATTGTGGTGATTGTGGACCTAGCTTGGATTTTCTTGAGTGAAGCGAACAGTGCATAGACCGTTAAGAGAGAGGAGGGGGGGAGGCTGTTTACTTGATATTGTGCACTTATTGGAGCAATTGAATTATGTAGAATGATAGAACTACGTAGAATGATAGGCTGCTGTCTGATTCAACCGTTTCTGAGCAGAGAGACAAAGCTGACAGACCATAAACAGGAAACTTTGATTCTCACTCTGGACATTCATATGGCCTCATCAGTGCACAAAAGATCATATTATACTCCCAAAAAAGTATATACCCCAGAAAAGTGAAATTTGATGCCATGGCACCTACAATATACGTTATTGTAGGATATATTTTAAAAATAAGTATATTAGAAATATTACAAATTAAGCTTTATATACTGCATATAGGCTTTTTTTTTTCGTTATACTGGTAAGATCCCCTAGGGGAAACTAGGGCTCTGCATTTCACCCATCTCTGTACTGTGAGTATCAGAGAGCTACTGCTATCAGGCTGCTGCTTGGGGCACCTGGGGAGCAGTTGGGGGGGTTGGGGAGGTCCACAGTGGATCACCTAGGGGTCATGTCGGGGACTCGAACCTGGGTCCTCTGCGCGAAAGCCCACTAGGCCACCCATCCCGCCCTATACTTAAGCTTTAAGTACAGTAGATATTTTAACTGTTACACAGTGTCTCTCTATACAATGAGTGATACACACACACACACACACCTTAAAGGTTGAATATGTAACATTTTTATTAAAAGCTATATTTTAAAAAAAATAATACCTCCACGGGTCATTTGGGGGGGGGTACAGACGTACTTGTGCGAACTTGCGGGCTCGTGGACTCGTGAAACGTCATCACCCGCGGTCCAAGTCATGTTCCATTATAAAGTTCGCTTCTCAGTAAGTTCACTGGAAATCCCCGGATGAAAACTTTCTCCGCCCATTTTACCGAGCTTGCATCAGAGGAGGCTCGTGCGTACTTGGCCAGATATAAATCCCAGCATGCACCTGGACACGTGCAGCGTTTGGCCGCCTCCTCCTCCCCCCTTCAACAGCCACACCTGAGCGATCATTTCTTTCTCTCCTGTTCTTGGTCTTTTATCTGTGGAACAAACTGCCCCTGGACATTCGCATCACCACTGATCTCGGCCTTTTTAAATCACAGCTAAAGACCCACCTTTTTAGATTAGCCTTTAACTCCATCTAGGTTAGTTTTTTTTAGGTAAGGTTTTTATTTATTTATTTGTCCATCTATTTTTAACTTATTTTATGCGTTTCCTACAGGCTCTTAATACCCTGCGGCGCTATGGCACTTCCCAGTTACTTCTTATTTCTTTCTTATCCTGTTTTATTGATTTTTCTGTTTTATGTATTGATGTACTTTTATGGCTTAATTGTGAAGCACTTTGAGTACCATTCTGGTTATTGTAAAGGGCTATACAAATAAAAGTTGATTGATTGATTGATTGATTGATTGATTGATTGATTGATTGATTGATCTGCAGCTCTTCCTCCCGCTTTTGTCTCACAACTGTTTTTGATCATATAATTATGACCTGATTATCCGTTTGCATTAATGTGCTTATGTATGGAATAAATATAATTTACACGTTGGGAAAAAAAACAACAAAAAAACATCCACTTAGTATGCTATAATTGTTTTGGGGCAGTTATTTTGATTGTTTTTATTTGTTTCAGTACCATCTCTACATCTCCACAACAATAAATAACATACAGCTGTAGAATAATATTATTTTCATGTTGACAGGCAGACTGTCAACATGAAGCACTGCTGCACCGTTGGTGGTGATGTCACAAGTTTGCGTTGTCTCAATCCGTCAAGTAGGCAGAGTCTGTGCTTGTGAACTCCACGAGTGCAGACTTCCAGTACATACCCACAAGTCTGTACTCACAAGTACACGAGTCTGTAGTACGCAACTAGGAATTGAGAAACGGCCATAGAGTCTGTCTCAAACCACACACTTGCCCAAGTGCACTGGAATTCAGTGCGTAGTGCGCACTATGTACTTCGTCTGTAGTGCACACTATTGTCGCTAAATGCTGACCCAAACAGAGCACTGCACTTAGAGAAAGTGACGGACTAGCATTGCCCGCTAACCTGAGCTAACTCTACTGAGCCGGTATAATCGTGGCCTCAAACACATGACCAGATCATAACTGTCATCAGGGAGTGAACAGCTTGGTAGCATGCCACAATATACATTAGTGATTGTCTAAATCATTTCATAAACTTTACTTAAATCAAGTACAATACCGCCTCTGATGCAGCAGGGGTCGCCACCGCGTCATTCATCGCCATTCTTCAGCTCTGAAAGCAGTTTGAAAGTCCCGCCTCTTCCTCCACGTTCACAAGATGGCGTCCATTTAGTGCGAGTAGTGTGCTTCATTCTGCACTGCATTTTTGGGCGTGATTAGGGCAACATCCTGGTACTTTCAGTGCACTGAAATTGTCGCTTAAATGACACCATGTGTGCACTACACACTCAAAAACAGTGTTTGAAGCGCTCAAGTGTGCAGATTGGGACAGACCCTCTGTCTCCATGAAACACAAACCGGTCGAGGTTTCAAACCTTTCCACCTTGGGACCCGGTTTCAGGAGGCTAATCCCTGGTTTCGTGAGGATGATAGGGCGGATTTCTTTAATTTTTTTGGCAGTTTTGCTGTAATTTGGCACCGTGTGGACGGCCCCATAGCTGATGGTGACTCTCGGTGTAGTCTTCTGCTGCTGCAGCCCATTTGCTTCAAAGCAAGGCAAGTTTTTTGTAAAACACATTTTTTTATTTAAGACAATTCAATGTGCTTTATATAAATCAATAAAAGCATTAATCCAGGTTAGATGTGTTGTCCATTCAGACATAGGATGCTACATACTTTTGCTGTTACTATTTTAAGTTACTCTTGGCCTTTTTAATCATCACCAGCCTGTCTGCCCATTCTCCTTTGACATCGATAAGGCATTTTAGTCCAGACAACACTGCCCATCTCTTTATACACACCTTTCTCTGTAAACCCTAGAAATGGTGGAGTTTGAAAATCCCAAATCAGCAGTTTGTAAAATACTCAGACCAGCCTGTCTAATCACCAATCATATCACTTTGAAAATCTCTTAAATTCCCTTCCATCCTCTGTCTGATGCTCAGTTCAAACATCAGCAAGCCGTCCCTACCATGTCTAAATGACTAAATGCATTAATCTGCTGCCATGTGATTGGCTGATTAGATATTTGTGCTAACAAGTGACTCGACAGGTGTTCCTCATTAAGTAGCCAGTAAGTGTGAATTGCATTTCTGCCAATAGTTCGACTTAATTGCTACACACTGGCTGTATAAAGTATCTGCAAGTGATTACACCAGTGCTGACTCATTTACCTTGAGGTCATATACACCATGTCAACAGTCAGTTGGTGGTGAAGTGTTTGGGATTGTGAGTGTACGAATGTCAAACAAAGCCACAACTATAAAGTAAAAACTGAACTAAACAGAAATGTTCAATATTAATTTATACTGTAATGCCATTTCAAGCATAATCTTTAAATTTGGGTGCCAGGAAGTTCATATCCCTTTTCACTGCTGCAGCTGAAATGAGCTAACATTCATGCATCATTTGCTCTGCCACTAACATGATTATATCATTCATTGCACGCAACGCCATAACCAAGTTGAGATGATGTATTCAAATGTTGACATTATCACAATGTATGACACTTACGCAAACAGTATTTACTGCGCTCATCAATTTATTTCTAACATGATTATGCTAAACTGCCCCACAACAGAAATTCTATATATAATTAGCTCTGTTAGCCATTAGCTGACGTTACTTGTGTCTGTTCCTGTGGGAAAACAAAGCTAAAAGTTGCAAAACCTTGTAGTTCCTCTCTGAGTCACATCCTGTAGACTTTCATCAGCAGTTGTGTGGACGATAAAAACTCCCATGATCCCACTCTACTCTATAGCATCATCCAATTACATCTTTTGTTATTGGTTTGACAGAGAGATCTCCAGAGATCAGAAAAACAAAGGGAAAAAAAGAAAACCTTTCATATTTTATCTCTGAAATAAAAATCAATAACACTGGGCCCTATGAAAAAGAACTACCCTGATATGTCTTCTGTTAAGTCAAAGTGAATGTTTTCAAAGGTTAGTATATCTACTTCAGCTGTGTGTACATGCACGGAAATTAGCCCTGGGGTCAGCTGCACAGAGAAAACCTTAAATCCAGACCGATAAAGATATCCATGTCAGAGGCAGTTATATTTCCAGATATACATTTATTCCTTGAGCCCCAGTGACCATAAAAATGCTCCAGCATGTAATATGAATCTCATCTTATGAGTAGTTTCTTTTTTTAGGCTACTTATCTTGATTTTCACTCTTGTCTGAATAACACGCTGAGCCTAGAATATATCATAATTGTAGAAATTATATCTGACTTTCCTGCCTGAACTCAGCTCAACCCTTATCCTTATGTTTATATCTGACAGTGATAAAAATAATCCTAACCCCCCCAATGTCTGGTTCACTTTGATTATTTCAATTTTGCTTCATTAAATCTAAAATCCTTGCTGTAGTTGGTGTGAAAAAGCATACACGTCTCAGAAATGAGTGCACTTCTTCAATCTTGCCCGCAATTGTAATTTGCTTTCCAGCTATGTCAAGGCTACTATGACATACTCTTTCATCTGGAGACTTATTTCCAGTCTCAACAAGTTTGCATTTATGGGCATTTTTGTGTGTGCGTGTGTGTGTGCATACTGATTTGGTGTTTTTCGATTTTGCCTTTTTTTTTCTACACATGAAGGTAAAATCCATCTAGAAATATCTGGCAGGAATTGTAGGACTAGCCCCAAGGCTACAATTCACCTGCCATCATTCACCTTTATTCTATTCTGTTTTTCTTTTTTTTTTCATTGCTTGGAGAATTTGGGTTAAATTAATTTAGATTGTGCCAAGTTATAATAACAACAATAATAACAGAAGTCACCTTAGGGCCCTTTTACACAGTAAGGTGGAAGCATTGCAATGTTTTTGACAGAAATCCAACAATTCCCCCATTGCATTTTTGTCAGCACAGCCCCAGTTGCTTTTAGCATGTGGTGACACGTGTTGCGCCCTGCTGTTCCACAAAGCCCAGCAAACAAACAATATGAGCCTGTCTACAGCTACGCGTGCAATTCATAGCCATGTGCAAGATCAAAACTGGGGAATTAAGACAGAATATATATATGCTTGGAAATATTTGACACAAGGAGTATTTGCAAGCGGTTCAGTAGAAATTAAATTACTCTGTCTAAATCATAAAACCTCCCAGAGTGAGGACTGTAGAGCGCACACTGCTGAGGATTAGTGTCTGTAATGGGGTTTTGAGGATAGTCAGGGTTTTAGATCTAGAGCGATATGGTGCCAGGGGTAAACAGCAGGCAAGGGACGAGAGGATTTGGCCAGCGAAGGCTTCCCTCTTCACGTGGACCGAGTATCACTGTGTTCTAAAGTATACCCGTTTCCCACGGTCATTTACTCAAGCATCTCCAGTGGGGATTTGGTTATCCTCTCTGAAAGGGCACTGTAGTCTAATAATGCCGTGCCCTGCACGAGCCAGGGTGAGAGGGAGGCAGACAGATAATGATTTACTGAGAAGGAGAGATGAACAAAATGTCACCAAGAGGGCAAATCACAAAATGAAAAAAAAAAAAAAATCCTCACGTGGCTTTTATTTGTTAATATGGTTTAGAAAAGATGCGATTGACACTCCATATGAAATGGAATAAGTTTTACCTTGTGTGGGTATTTTGGGTTTACTGAACTGAACAAACCTCTACTCCATTATATTTCTAGGACCTTTTTTTCTTTTACTTCATTGCATTTATTCAGTATAATACAGTGATTTTCTGAAAAAACAAACAAACAAACAAACAAAAAACCAAACATAATTTTTTTGTTCTTTTGGATAATGGGGGAGTGATAACTGCTTAAAGTCATGGATGTTTTCCAGATGGCACTAGTGGAGAGGTGAGCTACACCCTGGAGACAACACTGGTCCATCATAATGCTAACACTGATACAAACCCATGACTTTTTTTTTAAAATTCAGTAGATTTGACTGATTAAAGCAACCTTTACCGATCTTGCATTTCAGAAAGCACAGCAAGATCACTCCTAAGACCCACTTCCCCATTCCCTCCCAATGCAGAAACAAAGGTCTGACAGGCAGGTCCCTTGGCCAATCCTAGGGATGCACCCCACTTCAAGGATTGGTTGGAGTTTTCATTGAATATTTGGTGATTGGAATAGTATTTTTTTTAGATTAATGGTGGGTCTGTCTTGTATTTCAGAGTTCAATTACCTCATCCATAGCATTTTACCCTATCAAAAAAATAGTGTAACAATGCAACATCAGTAATGGTTGCTTTAAGATGCTTGATGCATGATTTCATCTTCATTTTATGTTTCACACCACTGTGCTTTGCACATATTGGGGATCGTTTTACATGAACTGTTTTCCATTATACTTCTTTAGAAGAACTTTAAAATCATGCTTATCTAGAGCTGCTCCCCATGACATCACACTGAGACCAGTTTTCTATGAGCCTGGAGCAGCAACCTTTCAGCACCACTTATCCTTGCAGGATCTGTGGGTCTCCTCCACCACATGTATAAATGCTTCGTTAAGATCTCACAACACTGATCATTTTGGTTTCCTCAGCAGGGGGCACACTCCTTCCCCTTGCCCTGGAGGTTCTGTTGCTGTTTAATCCCACAATTGGCTCAAAAAGAAAAAAAAAATCACTAAAACCACAGCCCTATCTTGCAGCACTGTAGCGATACAGCAGCTCACCCGGCAGACATGTTTGGAGACAGATGGAGTCAGAGAGCGTGTCGGGACTGTCTGAGATGAGCTTCACATCTGCCGCTCACAAGGAATCGGGCCACAGACTGTGGGGGGATTACAGAAGGAGTCAGTAAGAATCTGAGTTCAACTTTAACCCTGCTGACCCAGAGGTGGAGGAGAGTCGAGCAGCAGTGCAGAAAAGCCAGAGAGACAGTTCAGGTTGTGATATAAATGAACGCAGCCAAGCAGGAAAGGTGAGCTGATGCTCGCGTAGGCTGACCTAGATGCAGATATGTGCTGCAGTCGAGGCTCACAAGACTGTATTTAGTTAATGAAATTAATAAAACACACAGGCAACCTTTGTAAATGACACGTTTTTCAAACACATCTGCTATAATAGAATTTAATTAGCATGCAGCACTTGATTAATTGGAAAGAGTGGCGCTTTGCAAAGCAGGACAGCAAACATGGTTGTGCAAACTGAATGCTCACAAGGGGGAAGGAGAAAACTGCTTTGTTAGACATCTTGAAACACACATGCATGATAATGTGAGATGAGCCGCCAGTAACCATTGACCATCACCATAATAATACCATAAATACAGAACCTGCACAGCAAGGATATAAATGTTGAAATCACTCTTTTAAAGCTGTGCAATTTAAAGTATGCTTCGACATCGTATACACAAAAATGGAGCACACATCCATTAGATGATACTTACGATCATTGCCTCCTTATTGCCTTCTTCAATATTCATTTCTTGATGTTACTCCTTCTGCAACTCGGTGCTCAATGATCAGAAAGACAGGAAAAGTAAGGTTTCAGCAAATCACTTGACTGAAAAGTTTTTTAGTCTTCATTATGTTCAGCTTTTTGCTACTGACATAAACTAAAACTATTCATGTAAAATGAAAAGTAATATAAAGATGATGTAAGGTAAAAAAAAAAAAAAAAAAGAGGACAAAATTGTAGTAACTCACAGGAAGGACAAATGCATGATAAATATTTCACTGCAAACACATCAATTTGTATAGTTTTTTTTTTTTTTTTTTTTTTCCCCGTGTGGCCTAAAAACATTTCATAGAAGCATGTAAGACATGCCTGAGGTATGAAGTTTATGTGGGACACCAGTGATCAGAAATGAAAGAGAATGAATCTTTTTCTTGCGCCTTTGTGAAAATGTTTCATTTCAGTTTGAATTTAGAATTGCCCCACATGCAAAGCTTTCCCTCAGAGCTATTTATGGTAAGCAGCTGAGGCAGTCGATGGTGTGCTATAGGACTAGTTTAAAGAAAAAAAAAAAGAAAGAAATTTCCACACCAAAACACATCTGGCCAGTTGCTGAAATGAAAAAAGGTGAAGACCAAAGTCCATCTGTGAAGAATCATCGAGACCTCAAAACAGCTGAGTTTGATCACTTATCTGATGAGCTGGAGTGCAAGCAGTCATCCTCGTGGTGTGAACTTCTTTCTTGTTTCTGCAACGCTTGGCCTCGTTTACAAATATCTGTTTACCAACCTTCTCAAATTTGTTCTCAAGTTGTTCTGAAAGATGCACTACAGAATTGTAGCAAAATATTGTCAGTGATACGCCCCTATCTGCAGCCATTTTGCATCTTTGCACACCTGATTGTCCTCTTTTTAAAAGTGAAACTTGTGGTTAAAAATAATCAAATAGAGATTCAAATCATATAAAAGCAGCTTCATGTACAAACAGGTGATTATCTGCTTCTGAGCTTCAGTCTGTTCCCCCACTGCGTTGGCATGCTTTTAAGATGTGGCAGTCCGATGGAGAGAAAAGTGTATCTAATGATATGAAACCGCCAAGTGTGTCTGATGGTTGGTCAGTGGCGTTATTAACCAGTCGACCAAGGCAATGACCTCAATCTCCTGATAAATTAATCATAATAAAGAGATAAAGTTGTTGTAAGTTTTAATAATTAAGTAACATATTTCATTAGGTGGATCTGGAAGTCGCAGGTGACCTGGGCATTTATGGAGTGATTTTCTTGCAGATGAGGGAACAGAGCTGGTGTGGATGTGGTCTATCTCATGCCCTGTCTTGACTGCGACCTGTTTTCAAATGAATGAAAATAGTATCAATTTTCCCTGATGAAAATGATAATGTTAGGACATGATCTGTTATATGTCACCAGTTATTTTGAATGAAAAAAAATGCTTCATAAATGACCAAAAGTCATGATAGAAATCTGACAAAAACATTACTGTAATTTTGTAATTGTATTACATAAACTGAATAGCAGAAGACAACACAAACACTGATTTTGTTTAAACATGACATCACTCAAATGTTCGTAAGAGTACTCCTAAGGTATTTAAAGATTTTTTAAAATCTAACAATCTTTGTAAAAAAAAAAAAAGTAAATAGGACTGAAGAATGATTTATTCATAAAAACAGTTGGTAAATGAGGCCCAAGAAACTATTGATAACAGCAGACTTAACCTGCATGAGACAAGATGTAGTTTCAAGTCAAGTGTGAACATAAATGGGTTTCCAAGCAACATCACAGTCACAGATAGGATATGCGCACAACCAGGGGCAAGAAAACACAGGAAAAGTATTATGAAACTATGAAAGGACATGCGTTTTACGTGGAAGACTCAACTTTTAATGCAGATGAGGTCAAGATATGACATGAAAGTGTCTGGGAAATATAACATTTGATTTCTGGTATTTGCTCGGTTACAAAAATCAAAACGTTAATGTATTTAAACATGGTGATAATAGGACAGTAGGAGTGACTGTCTTCAGAAAACCATCTTGGATAACTTGTACAAGTTCAGACTACATGATTTCTTAAGTCTTTCACCATGATCACCATGTCAGATTAAACCACAGCGGCGGCAGAAATTATTCCCATGTTGTAGTCGGGTCAGTCATTTATCAGTTCACGGCTCACGGCTGCATCACAACACTGTAAGCTGTAACCACTGTAACTGTGACAGCAGTCCTCTGCTCAGACACGGAAAATAAAAATACAGATTGTGGAGCCATTTACAAACATTCACGCTGCATCACAACACATCCGGAGATTTAAGAAGTACAGGATCATAAATCACATGGTGTTTGAGCTTATACCGTTAGCCTTGTTGGCTAGTTTGTCCACTGTCTACCAGAATTTCATACACAATAAAGCAGAACATTACACAAGCAGGTGAGTCCATAACAGTTGGAATCGCCTCCTTTCCAAACATAGTGATGATGTCATCTTTGCCTGGTTTAATCCCAAACTAGTGAAACTTGCTTTTGTACGAAGGTGAAGACACCAGAGCAGAGCCTGCTGTAGACAGCAGACTGTTGTGGCCTATTTTGGTTTTAACAAAGAGTCTAAATAAAAGTTTAAACCGCTTCCTAACTCAAGTTTTTCAGGGAAATTTCAAATGAGGTCCAACACTAATAATATCCATGTTTTAACAAGAAAAATGCCGTTTCCGGGTGATGACGCTCTTGCAAAATTAGTGTAATGGTAAACACAAAATGGCAATGCTGCGTCGGTATTTTGTTATTAGTCATCAAAATACAGATTTATACAATATACTGTAATTTAAAACACAACGATCTCTGCTTGTTTTGTCAGGTTACATTACATTTTTATGAATGTGTGATGGACCGAGCAGTAAAGGACAGCCAGGCACAGGGTAAAGTTCAAAAATAGGGTTTTTTATTTAACCCAAAAAAGTAATAAAGTGAATCAAAGAATGGGCCCGTAAAAGAGGTCAAAATAACAAAACTTAGCTGGCAACGAAACAAGACTAACTCAAACAAACTGACCTAACACAATGAGACAAAAGGGGAACTTAAATAGTGGCTGATCAGCCCACAGAAGAAACACAAGGGGTAAGACATACAAAAGACCTAACTAAACTAAATGAAACAAAAACCCATTTCCCCCTCCCATGTGCACTGATGTGGTATGATCCCAATCAGCTCAGCCCCTTGGCCACCTGGTGGTTCCTCAGCCAAGGGACTGGAGCAACTGCAAAACTCAAAAGGAAATACAAATTAAATCATGACAAACAATGTAAACCAAAATGTGCGCACTAATTCTAGATTACAGTGTTGTCATAAACTAAATAATGAAATGGCTCTGTAAATTAATCCTATGTAAAGAAACAAAAATACTGGTGTAGTGTTTTGATTACCACATCTGTGTGGCTGTAGCAGCAGCAGCCATCACAGAATGATATGAGTGTGTGTTTGGCCATAGACTGCAGTGGAAAACACAGGCTTTTTGCCCCCTGGTTTCGCGTGCAACTGCCAATGTTTGTAAACGGGAAACCCTCATAAGAATGCTAATAACATCAGGTTTGCAGTGTCAGATATCAGAATCAGAATCAAAATGACATGCTAGCCAATTCATTGTAAAACTGCAACCTGCAGGTTAGCATCCAAAAAGTGAAAGTGTAGAAACATACTATTGTACTACATGCACTATACAGTATACAATAACACTGAAAAACTTCATATATATATTGTGTGTATGTGTGTGTTTTGTGGACAGCTGGATAATGATAGAAAATGAGAAAGAACAGCTAAGCATGAGCTTGATGACAACATGATCTACATTGTGTATGTTTAGGAGTCAAAATGAGTACATGACAGATTACAGCCATAGTTTTGAGCCTCATAAAAAGTACAAAACATAAAAGACAACCCAAACATTTATGTATGGTGAGAAGAGAAACACCACAGAACTTAGCAGGTGTTTTTGAGGTATCAGTGAAAGCTAATTTTAGCTAGCACTGTTTTACAGTTAAGTGTAGCAATCACAAATCAGAGTACAACAAAAGTTATTTACTCTTGGGGTACTGAATAAGACATAAAACAGCGACTAATGCCCAAGGATCAGCTGGTGGTTGATTAGCCATGTAACACACGATTAAACAAAGTGAGGCTATGTTTTATGATTTCTGCCACAAATGTCTAAGAGAGAGGGGGAGAGTACATCAAGGGAGAAATTTAAAAAAACTATTAAATTAGAAGACTTACATCACATCTCTCTTGGACTGTATCTGAGGCCTCCATCACTTTTTCTTGGTCTATTACATCGGTGTCCTGGAAACCTGATGTGGATGGAGACACAGTATACTTTGTATATAAAGAAGCCATAAATTGAACTGCCTTCTTTTATCAGTGTTAAAACCAGGTCCTACAACACAAATTAAGCTCCATGAAACATCCAGGCATATACAGATACGGGCGTAAAAAAGTTCCTCCTTTTTCTGCCAGAAGTGGTGCAGTCGTGCACTATTACTGCACTATCACTGGCTGAACGAATACGTCATCACGTACGGTGTCCAAACTTGGCGTGTGGAAACGTCCTTGTTCCGGGCATTCATTTATGCTCTGAAATCGTTTCCGCTTGGCACAAAGACGTTTCTCTGTGCGATTGAATTACAAACAAGTCGCTGGCAAGTGGCGTGGCTGGCAGTCGGCAGAAAGGGGAACTTTTTCATGCCTGGATCTGAAATCCTTATGTTTAAAATGAATATGTGAGCCCATTTCTTGTTAGAGAGGCTTCAGTGAAGTCTAAACTCTTCGCCAGCTTGAGCAGACAGGAATATTCTTCACTCTGTTGGTTCAGGGAAACTGTGGCTGGGCCATCTTCCCTCAATGGTTGATTTCGCAAACGCAAACCTAGGATTCCCAGTGATGAAAATCTACTAATTTCATCCCATCTTTATTCCACAGGTGACATACAGTACAGGTGACACGGATTCGTTTTCTATTTATTATTTGACCTCATTAAAAACATGAAATACAGTAGCTAATCATTACATTTTGCTCATGTCAAATGAATGAGGTCCTGGTGAACACATTCAAATTAGTATACACTATAAATTAGGTATTTTACTGAAACATTCAAAGTATCACATTTCATTTATTTATTCTTTTATCTGTTTTTTTGCCTTGACATTCACTAAACTCTGACGTAACTGAACCTTTTCTTGATATGAGTTTGCATGAAGCTATAAAAAGATGATCCAGTTTGTGTATTTCTTAAGGCCCAGCTCCATTACGCTTTTAAACAGGCCCTGGTTTCACAGGAGTTCTCCCTCCGGACCGGCATGTAGCAAGCAGAGTGAAGGTCATATTTGTACATCACACCAGTGGCAGAAATAACAATAATAACAACAACTGAGCAGAACTGGCAGCTGAGGCAGTGGATGGGAAGCTCTGGGTAGCAAACATCTCCAAGCTCCCCATCCTTTATCTTAACCTTTGGACAAACACCCTCATTACTGGATTTCAAAGATCCTACTGGTTCATTAACGGCTTCATTAATAAGTAGTTTGTAGGTCAAGCGTTTGATGCACTTCATCTAAAAACGGACCTTTGATTTACTGAGTCACATGTGCAGAGTCTCAGGCTTTCAAGCCTGGAGTGGCTCAAATGGATCGGCAAACTGCCAGAGGAGCAAGCTCAGGACAACGAGCCGCAGTGTGACCCCTCACCCCAGAGCTCCCCGACCACAGTTCCCTAATTGGCTGCTTTTCTCCCTCTGACTACATAACCCATTCCAATTACACTCCTTATTTGCATGCTGCAGAGGACACTGCAGACAGGTCAGGCAGAAGGAGCGAAGTCTGACACTGGAGCCATGACACGCAAAGTGAAGAAGAGAGACAAAAGGATGAAGGACAAAGTGCATAGTTTAAGAACTCCATCTAAGAATCACTTTTCTTCAGAGCAGTTACTTTGCACTACCTTACTCTCACAATAGCATGACAGAGATTAAATGTCCAATAACACATCATTCTGTGGTGAGTTGAACATCATGTTAGCTTGCGCGCAGTGTTTAAGTCAGACCTGCATTAGATGATTAGCATTGCCCTCTTATAATTCATGCTTCATGTTTGCCTTCCACCTCCTAAGCAATGTGAAATCGAGCACATGACAGCCATTATAATCTGACACTTCACTGTTAATGCGCTGACACCCTCATGTCAGTGTCATTTGGCATCCTCTCTATGCCTTTAAGTACATTAAGAAGACGATGTATGTGTGTTAAGAAGACAGATTATTTACATGTCTAGATCACATTCTCTCCTTTGCATGCTTTGATAAAAAAAAAAAAGAAATGTTGCCTTCATGTTGTAAAATGTTGTAACACCTTTTGTTGGTTTCAGCTGGAAACTATCAGCTACAACTCTAAACATCTCAAGTGGCCTTTTCAGCCATGACTGACCAGTTTGGAATATGGAATGGGGACGGAAGAACCCAAATGCAAGGTAATGAGGCAGGGGGATGTAGTGAGAACATTAAAAAAGGATTATTTGATAAAACAAAAGGTTTGGCAATGGCAAGATTATGAACAAGAACCAAAATAAAATAAACTCAGATGATTAGAAAACCTGACAAAATAAAGCTACGAAGATATAAGGACACCAGTGACAGGAGAGAAATAAGGATTTGACAATAAACAAAAGAAAACAATGGGTACAGTACTTATACAGAGAATACTGATGACTAAATACAGAACAGAAACAGCAAACAAAAACCAGGTGGATTTATGGCCGAAGAAAAACTAAAAAAGAAGTGGGTTTTCCAAATTCAAACAGGAAGTTGCATCCAGGAAAAAAACACAAAACTAAAAGAAAGCATTCAAAACAACCCAAAATTTGACTGACCATGACAGGAACAATGGAAATAGTCTGATTTGTGAACTTCTTTTGGGCTTTTTTGTTTTTGTGCTCAAAAAGGGAGCTGAGGCTATCTACCTTAAACCAGAAAGCATTAAAAACCATGTTGGAAAAGCGTGGAACATTCACAAGAAAGGTGAAGAAGAAATATGAAACGACTACATTTTCCACACTTTAAATCATTGTATACCCACCTCGACCTTTTGAGTTTGATATGGATGTTCTGATTGATCAGTCACTTATCATTATCAGCTAATATGTATTCTAAATAATTTTGTCTGTAAGTTGATGCTCACCCATGTGAGCTCCACAAGGTGCAGGCAGATGTCAGCAGTAAAGATGAGTTATGTTTGCTGTGAAGTGAAGGCGTGTACAAGTTCTTGTGCTAGCATAAGTTTACTGACTATTTCTAGTCATGTGTTAATATTTCTAAAATGAGTGATGTGCTGATCTGGCCTACAACCAACAGTATAGGTTCTTCTTTTGTTTTTGTTTATTGTAAATATCCTCTTGAATCTTAAGGTACATGCTCAAAGTAAAGTAACTTGTACATGGCTAATTAGCATAATGGATACAGAATGAATGAACAATGAACAAACAGAACTACTACAACTCACCCAAATTAACAAATCAGATGGACATGGTCCAGTCAAGGAATGATGGAAAACATGACCTTGTATCATGTTTAAGTGAAACAAGAGATACTACTACAAACAATGCTGCATCAAATGTTTGGTACTACAAGTTTATTTCAAGGAGGGTTTTTTTTTTTTTTCTTTTTCTTTTAGCCAGACCAGCTGCAGCCAGGTAACAAATCCTTCACAGCCTTTCGGTTGCGGACCTCTAGTCTACACAACAAGTTACAAAAGCAAAAACGAGTAGCCTGCAGGGAAATACTTTATTGCCTCTGTATAATTTTGTGTTAACTTGGCATGCTGTGCTCATCTACTGCTTCTATCATTTAAACATGATGAAATACGTCTTAGCCTACTTTACAATATGTTTTATGCTTTAAAGCTGTTCCTAAAGATAAAAAAAAGGCTTCTGTGGTTATAAAAAAGTAATGTTATGCACATGGCTAATGAAGAATAAGCAATTGTTACCTCATGCTTCTTATTTCACAAAACCTATCACGGAAATTTGCCATATCAAAAGGTACTGAAATTCACCCTGTGATCAGTAATTGGTATTGCTAAGTTCTGCTCACTGCAAGCCAAGGCTGCTACACTGTCCTTCATAGGGAATGATTAAGAAATAGTGCAAAGAAAAGAAAGAGTAGTACTGATGTTATTCACTCAGGACTGAAGGATAGAGAGCGTTTTTTTTCCTTTTTTCCTTGTCCTGTCCAGCATCATAGCAAGCAGAATGGTAATCTGGTTGCTTTATTGTGTTGAACAGAGGGATAGAGATCTTTCGATACTGTGAAATGATGGAAGAGTACTTTCTATTTGACTTTTTTCATGTATATACTGTATTTTCCACAGTCTTTGTGGAATAAGTGAAGACAGACTTGAAGTGTTTCTACAAAAACCTAGGAATATGTTTGTGGATATATCTCACTTTGATTTCAGTTAATAAAATAATAAAAACCTCAACTTCCTTTTCTTCTTCTTCCTTTATTTTATACTGCACCACTTGGAGAGACCTTGGACATCTATGAAGGAGTGAAATGAAAAACGAAAAAAGCAGCAAGTCTCAGAACTCATTCAGAGCTGAGTAACATCTGTCCCCCTTAAAAAAAAGCAAAAAAGGAGCTACAATAGAAATGAAGCACAAAGGTGGATGGTGGAGCCAAATGGAGAGCACGGCGGAAACACAGGGGGAGCAAGGGGAAGCACAAATAAGAAATCCTAACACAGAAAGCAGAAGATGGAAGTAGAAACGAATGAGTGCGGGCAGTCAGTGAGTCATCTGATCAGGAGGACGGCTTCTATCGCACACATGCTGTCAGTGAAGGGGGGAGACAGGCCTGATGGGTTTGTATGATAGATGTGTGGACGCATGGAGCCGCGGCCCCAGCTGCTGGGCTTAATGAAATGTGTCCCACTACAAGATAGAGCGCTCTGATTTAAACACATCCTGCCACGCTATTCCTCTTCTCCCTAATGCAGCCAGAAAGAGCCGCTGCCACCATCAGAACCCGCCGTCTGTTTGTCTTCCTATTTGAAAGTCAGCTTTTTCATTTGGAACCAATCCGCTGTCTCTCGTCTCAGCCTGGAATGAATCATGCTTCTATTCTGTGCACCTGTAGATCATTTACAAGTCAAACTTGATCTAAAATGTGCTTTGTTGTTTTTGTTTCAAGCCTAAGTCTCATCTTCTACTCCAGTGCACCCTCAGCATTTGTCAACAGTTTTCCTCTGAGTCAATATTTTAATGAACTGAGCTGTGAAAATAAAATCTGGACAGCAGGGTTTTATTTGAATGTAGATGTAAAAATACATGGAAGGTTTTCTATTAGCTCTCATTCCCAGTCTCCATTGTTGTTGCCCCTTCCCTTTCCTTGCTCATGTCCCTCTCTGTCACTCTGCCCTCACCCCTCTTGCCTCTTTTCCTCTCCGAGTATCTTATCCCATGGGGCTCAGCTGTCCTGTTTTTCTGCAGGAGTTCAGGGCATGAAGCCAAGGAGAGTCCTAGTCAGCTAAGTGTTTACAAAGCTCTCTGCCATGTCAACAAGGACAAACAGTCACTCTCTCTTACTTCCCAGATCCTGCTTTCCAACTACGCTGTTCACCTTTTTACTTGAAGGCGACGCGATCGCCACAGTCTGCGTGCTTTGCTGCCTCATCTGCTTGTCTGTGTGTATGATATGTGTGTTTCTGTGGATGGGCTCGCCGAAAGGCCCACTTCCAACCCGGAATAATTGATTTAACAAATTGCCGGCCATGTTTCATTCTGAGGAAGTGACAGGAGCAAAGCAGAGAGACGGAGCTGCGAGATTAATTAGGAAACAAAGTCATCTTTATGGAAATTAAATACATCCCCTGATGATAGCCTTCCTTTTCCATCAGTCTGCTGGGTTTCGTCCCTTGCGCGTGATAAAGCACTGGGAGGCCTCGAAAACATTACAAAGATGACTTTGGGCCTGAGTTTTTGCAGTGCCGACTGCTGCTCCCACTTTCACGGGTGATATGTTTTGGGCTACATCATTGAAAATTACTGAACCCAGAAAAACAGCTGCTCCTGAAAGAGTGCTGCCACCTCTTCCGGGTGCCTAAAAATTACTGTAAAACAGAAGCCTGCATACAAATCAACCTTCAAACCTTAGAAAGTCCAACTCTTCATATGTGTGTGTTAACCTCCCCAGAGACAGCACATCAGCTGCATGAGTGCACATAGTAAAACTAGTATCCATTAAGTTTAATGCATACTTTCACATGACACTGTGCCCTTATGATTGCAGGTGTTGGATTAAATTTGCTGGCTGAGCAGCTCTCCAACAAACAGTCTTCCTGCTGCCTTTCACCTGCAGTGACTTTTAGATAGCTGTTGAAAGAATCCAGAGTATGTGCAGCATACCTGACTGCACTGGTTGACTACAAAGTCAGTATGACAAGAGACGGAATTTAATTAGAAAGAGAGACTCAAACACTGGCATCACTGAGAGAGCCCCCAGATCGATACGTCTGTCTGCATTGATCTGCAATATCTCAGTTATTCTTTTTTCTCTTTCCCGTTTTCATGGCATGGTTTGATAAAAACAGTCATCCAACTCCTCTCAGATTTCAAAACAGATGACTCACTGTGGGCTATTACCAGGAGACAAAATCAATGGAACACTGGGAAGATTCGGGCTTGCTTCAAGTGTGTCATCAAGCTAGAGCTGATAGGAAAATGTAGCCGTGTGTAGCCCTCATAATGCCAGACTCAAAACAATGAGGATAAATATATACATGCATTGAAGTATAATTTTCTAATCACTTTAAATTCTTGGTAAATCATTCAGTAGCATGAAAAGTCTGAAATATACTCAGACTGGATATCAATCTATTTAGAAAATATGAATTTACTATGCCTGCAAACAAAGATCCAAATTAAGTCTGAAATTCTAACAGAACAAAACAACTTATTTTCATTTGATATTCTCTTGTCATATTGACAATACTTAGCATATGGCTATGCTAACTAGCCATATGCTCATTAGCCCGGCATTATTGCTTTATTGAAGCTGTTTCTCACTCTTGTTTCTATATTTAGACCACGGTAAAGTTTATTGTGTGGGATGCCAAAAGGATAAAAATATAATATTAAATAAAACAGCATATATTTTGACTATTTTGTATTTCATATGGAGAACCTAGGCTAATCATATGCTGTGTTTAATTACACGTGTGTATGATTATCATGAGGTCTGAGTTTGTGTTTGAAGACTTGATTGTGCACATCCTCAAAAATTAAAGCTTAACATCTACAAATTGCAACGGGTCTATGGGGCAACGTACACACCACTGTGACCAGAAGTAAGGTAAGAGGATCAGAGGCAAGACACAGCAGGCTTGCTTTAGGGCTTGCATACCATCTATGATTTTTTTTTTCTGCGACAATCTCAAAATGAACCAAGTACTAACCTCTTTTGTCACCATGTTTAACAGACAATGAAGAATTTCACTCTCAGTGGACCCAGTTGAGTTTGCAAACGCAACGTTAAAAAGTACCATAGGCTACTCTCTGTGTTAGACTGGAGAAACAACCAAACGGGTGTTAGCCTGGTACAGCAGCCTGACTAACACCATGTAGGAGATGCACGGCAAGTCAGTCTAGGATCCTTCTGTTGGAGACTGATTTCCAATTTGAGACAAAAGGTGGGACTAACAGGAACCAATTGAACTGGAGAGAACAAATCAGAAAAACACGGAAGTGACGCAAACCTTTTGTAAGAGGAAAGCCCTCAGAGCAGCAAGTTGTTGCAGGTTCAAGGACGTGCAGCTCATTTTAGACATCAGAAAGGGCATCATGAATGTTCCTTTCAATGGAGATATTACACCATGTTTACATGGATAAATATTTGAGTTATGAAAGGAGTAACCCGGGGTAATACTCAGGTTTAAAAAAACAGAATGTGAGCATATTTGGGTTTTTGCTTGTGTTGACATAGCCGTGCACAGCTAGCCTGGCACACCAGCCTGACCAACGCCATGTATGAGATACACAGAAAGTCAGTCTGGGTTCCCTCCATTGGGAAATGATTTTCACACCAGTAAAAAATTGACCAGACCAATCACAGCGCGGGAGGCAGGACTTTACTACATGTCTTTTTCTGCGACTCATTTCTCTAACCATAAACAGTGAGAATGGCGGCCTTTCTAATGTCTTAAATGAGTTGTACATGTCCTTAAAAACGCAACAGCTTGCTGCTCTGCGGGCTTTCCTCTTACAAAAAGGCGTTTGCGTCACTTCCGTGTTTCTCTGATTGGTTCTCTCCGGTTCAATTTGTTCCTGTTAGTCCCGCCTCTCGTCTTGAGTTGGAAATCAGTCTCCAACAGAGCGAGCCCGGACCCACTTGCAGTGTATCTTATACATGGTGATAGTCAGGCTGGTGTACCAGGCTAGTGCACAGTGCTGATAATCTGGTTATGAAAGGACTATGGCTGCTTGTAAATGCAGTCTATGTGTTTGGGGGTAATTATGGACCAAATGCTACATATTGTCATTAGCTAACAATTATATGGATTTTTAGACATTTCTATATTCAGTATAAAGGAACATTTAATGAGCTAGCTGTATAACAAAAATGACCAACATAAACATTTGACCCGGTAAAATTGTTCACAGGGAAAAATAACAGCTACCACACAACCTTAGGACTAAAGCCGTTGCTAGCTTTAAAAGTCATTGTTAAAAAGGGTTAGGGGACCCTGGCACAGTCTGAATGGCATGGTGCATTCGGGTGCAGCTATTTGTGTAAAAACACTGGGATGGAATTTGGAGATTTGGAGAACAGAAGCATTTTCTTAGAACACTAGGCTACACAAAGCGTCTTGACCTCAGTGCTCAGCTGAAAGCAGTGTTTGCATGAGAGCTGTCTGTATGAAGTGGCCTCTTGTGTCTGTATGTGTGTATTCAAGTAGCTCATGTGATCATGCAAAATTGGAGAAACAAAGGGCCAATTAGACTAACCATCATTACGCCCTAATCATCTGGGGTTGCACACCGAGAAATGAAAATTAAGATTGTGCTGAGTTTGCCCATCCCCAGGGGGAGCATCTCTGCTGCACTGCCTTCCAAGCTGTTCCACTGTGCCATTTCAGCTCTTGCTTCCTCCCTCCCTTCTCCCACTCATTCTGTATCTTTTTCACTTTTCCTCCCTTCTTTATCATCCAAGGCCACCCGCAAGCTGTTGTGTGGCTTTGTTTTGGGCTGTTTTTCTATTACAATCCCTTTCCTGGTAAATAAATGTTGCGGGAGGAAACAGGTTGGAATTCCGAACACCATGGAAATCTTCTTGCAGCGCTTTACAAAGGCTTAAATTTCTGGCGGTCTCTAGCGTGTGTATGTTGCTGTGTATGTTGATCAGTGAAATACCAGTGGCTATAAGGATTTTCATTTAAATAACCAATTAAATGAAAAAAAAATTAAAGGTGAGCCTCAACCCTTGAGTCAATAAACTCAAGAAATACATATTTAGGATGTTACTGCCAAACTGCTTCTCTGTAGTAATACTGTAATAATACAGGACAGTCATGCATGGCAAACTAAAAGGCTTCAGATTGTTTAGACCCTTCTTAGAAGTGTCAGTATTTTGGAGACTACTGTATATCTCTGCTAAAGTGTTGCTACGGGAAAAGTCCCACTGTGAAATGTTGTGGGAGGCAGGGTTGTGTAGTAGGAGAACAAAGCGGAAAATTCTAAGACAAACACCGATTAGTGTTTCCCCCCTTCCAAACTGTAGCAATAAAATGATGCAACTCATTTCGCTAATAGTTCACAAAGTGAAGGAAACCCTCCAAGCTAGTTCAGGCCCACAACTCGTGCTCTGCTGTTTGTGAGCTGCCTCACATTCCACATGCTACGTATCAAACATATCAATCCCGTCTGGTCGGTCTTTTTAAGCACATCTTCTGTTTTGCTTTCTGCCTACAGTACATGCTCCAGCTGCTGGTGAGCAACACCAAAAGCTGTCTGCTTTTCATGCTATTATTGCTGCTGCAGCTCAAACACCATATGCTTTTCTGTCCCGTCACCACCCCAGCATCAACCTGCAAGCTTCCAGGGCAGAAGGGGTTTCCTCATCACATACATCATCAAAACGTATGGAGGGAAAGGATTGGAGCCTGATGCTAAATTCCAGTTTCATTCTTTTCTAAACTTTGAGGTGATTTATTTAGAAGGATGCTGGGAAATCTACATGTACCACAATAAAAGTGGCAATGCTCACGCAAAGTGTTGCATGATAATTTAAATATCTAAAATTCATCTGGTGCTTACTGTTTATGCTCTAAAGTTTTTTGTATGGTCCAAAAAAAAAAAAAAAACAGCCATAAAATTTAAATATATCAGCCATGATTTTGAAATTTGACTAAAAATCACAGTTTTGCTAAACTTTTAAAAATGGCATCTTACAGTAAAACTTCAGCATGTGCAAGTAAAACATAAATCTTAATCAGACATGTCAGTGGTTGAAATCTCCCAAATGTTTCAAACCATCATTCCACACCTTTTCAGTTATTTGTATTCATAAATGCCCAAATTTATCCTTATATGGCAACAACCCAACTTTTATATATCACATAAAAAATGCTTGTGTTCTTACCTGATGGAGTGATGGAGGTGAAAGAAATAAGTCATTACTCTTGAGTTTGAACCCAACCAAACATTTCTGTTTAATTCACTCAGTTCAGTTTATTCAAGCTAAATTAACACATTTATGTTCTGCATTTCATGCATGAGGCAAAACAACGTCTTTTACACAAATAACAACAAAAGCTAGATGTAAAGCACACTCACAAAAGTGCAAGTGCAGGCAATAAAAATGATTTAATAATCCCCTCAAGCAGTATACTGTTTTTTTTTTTTAAGAAAAAAAAGGTGCAGCTATCATAAAATAAATGCTGCATGACATAAAAGGGTGCAGCAAATGATTTATGATAAAGGAGAGATCTTTTATCAGAAATAAATAAAGAAATAGTTCAGAAGTTCTTTATCAAGCTTAATACTCCCAAAAATAGTGTTGCAGCACACAGACATACCTTTCTGCAACTGGAGGACAGAGCACAACAAATCGTCCACCTTTAGATGTTGTGCTTTTTTATTTTGTGATGCTTTTTGATGAACATGAATGCACACACTGCAGATGCAACTGTTTTTGTTGATTTAGCTTAATATTGATTTGTTCAATGGAAATAAATGGGTAACACCCGTACATGTACAGTCTTAAATGTATTTATAGCTATGGAAAAAGATTGCTTTCAACATGGATGCCACAAGATACAGTAATTCAGTAATGATTAGGAAATGTCCGATCTGTCTCCTGGTTTATGTCCAAAAACCCACTTGGATATGCACCAAAACAGTTTCTGTGCAGTTAGCCTACTGTAATTCTGTAATGTGAGTTTTGAATTATGGAATGAATCATACATCTTTTCTGGGAAGCAGCATCTGATCTGAAGTCAGTCTGTGCTCAAGCAGATCGGTTTGCTGATGATGCACTCACTGTGAAGCACAAGGTTTGAAAAATCTTTAGAAAACACCAGATCAACGATGATAAGTTAACAGCTATCTGTCACAGGTGTCTTGTGAGTTACTAATCCAGTTAGGCTACACATCTTGTTGTAGATGAACATGAGTACAATTATTTATCTTAGATTTATGGAAGAACGTACAATACAGTATGTGGATGTTAAGACTACTGTGACGTCAGATTCTGTGCATAAACTTGGTCCAAGCTGTTCTTCGAATATATTCATGCACCTTCCCAAGCATAAGTTGTAAAAAAGTAAAATATAAACTTTCTCATGGAAATGCTCTCATGTTCTAAATACAGAAATCTGTGTTTATGAGGCATGAACATCCTGTATGTGAAATAATACCAGCAGTATGTCACGTCTGACACTGATCTTTCATGGGTCATGTATGATTACACTGTATGCTTACCTTTTGAAACATCAGGTATTAAAAGTGATACAGCAGCAAAAAAAACTGTCACTTAACCTAATCTTACAAAACCTGTGAGTGTTATGTTGGTGCACAATTTAAAATGTTGCAGTTTTACAAGTCACAAATGGTAATGCAGCTGAGGCCTTCTTATTTCTGTCATCATTCTGCTTTCAAAGTCCAGCTGCACGGCCTGTTTGAAAGGGTTTGTTCAGCAGGAAATGTTTCTAAGGATGAAGTAGATACTTTATTCCAACTGCCATGCCTGACAATCAATCTGGAGACTCAACTCACTCTATGATTTTCACTTTTCATTCATACTAACAAATGGATTGGATTCAAGATTTTGTCACTATGTAAACTGGATTGTTTTACTGAAAAAGATGACGGATTATTTAAAGTTGCTGTGTTTTTTAATGCGGCCTTTTAGAGAGCAATAGCTGGACAAGATGCCACCATCTTACAATCCATGTACAGTACACTAGTGAGATTATTTTCTATTTCTTTGCACTTTATATGCTATAACTATGTTGCACAGAAGATGTCCAGCAGCTGCTGGTCATGGCAAGATTGTTTACAGAGATATTTGTACCAATCAATGATATCACAAAATTACACAGATGTAACAGTTCCCAGAATTTTCTGATCTAAAACATAAGATCCAATAAGCACAATTAAATCTTGAAGTGTTATTCATATGCCTTACTCGGCCAATTAGTAAGCATAGCCAGTCCAGTATGTTTCCACATGACTTATAGATTTTGAGTGGGCTTAGACTCTTGACATGTTAACAGTGTTATAATATGCGGATTGTACATGATTAATGTAATTAGTGAATAACCATATTGAAATGCACTTGATTAGACTAATTTAAGACATGATCACTTTGTAAAGTGTTACAGAGCAAAGCTCTGCAGCATTCATAAGCATGACTGAATGGTTTCCCATTCAGCCAGATATCTTAAATAATTAATGCATTTATTCAACTCCAATTAACAGATTTAATTATTCAAGTTTGGTTAACTTGGATTTTTAATGCAGATTAACCTGCTCTCTGAGGCCTAACAAGTTTACAAAGTTTACAAAGTTCTCAAAAATGTCTTTTAGGGCCACAGTTGGAGAAATGACTTTTACTAGTATTTTCCTTCACTGTGTTTTCTGCAGTTTGAACCCATGAGATAAGAAGTTAATTTGAAACTAAAGAGCTTTAAAGCTCTGATTTAATGTTTTTTATGGCTATCACCACTTTGGACTGATGAATCTCACTTTTACATGCTAATCGCGCTGCTCCATGACCTGGCTGAGTCGTTTTTCTGTTTTACTTGTTTGCTTTACCTTAAAGGTGCCATGACATCAAATTTCACTTTTCTGGGGTTTTGGGTGTATAATATGATCTATTGTGCACTGATGAGGCCATGTGAATGTCCAGAGTGAGAATCAAAGTTCCTGTTTATGGTCTGTCAGCTTTGTCTCTCTGCTCAAAAACGGTTGAATCAGACAGCAGGCTATCATTCTACGTAGTTCTATCATTCTACGTAATTTAATTGCTCCAATAAGAGCACACTATCAAGTAAACAGCCCCCCCCCCCCCCTCTCTCTCCTAACGGTTTATGCACCGTCCGCCCCCCCCCCCCCCCCTCCCCTCCCTGTCTGATTCAGCTTCGTGTATGGAGCTAGTAGTAACTTCTGTGCAGTCAGGTCTGGATTTTCAAACAAATGGATTTAAAGGAAAACTTCTGCAGCAACACTGAGGAAGGGGGCCACAACCTTGTCATTACCTGTAAGTTTATTTATTTTCTAAATGCTGTCTTGTCTGATAAACGTAGCTCACACTATCTGAACTGCCCATGTTGCTAGCAGTTAGCCTTTAGCAAACTCCGACCGCAGCTTGACCTAGATTCTCCAAATAAGGTCATTGCCAAATAAGGTGTAGCCAATCAAAATGAAGTCAATGTGGTCTCTGGGTAAAGCTCCATATCATCAATGGACCCAACTGTATTACTGAGGAAGTGAGGTCTGGCGTTTCAAAACAATACTCCGCTGTAAAAAATGCCGTTTTTTTCTTTGGAGTATTTACATATGCAGTAATGCCAACAGCATAAACTAGTTTTTAACTGCTATGTCATCACTCCTTTAAGCAGTGCCACCTTCCCATCCCTCCTGTTGTGTTTAATTCTTGCTTTTCACCTGCCACTCAACAATAAACTGCCTTATACTCCCTTTTACATCTGGGCATCTTTATTTTATGTTACCTCCCCTCCTTACCGAGCTGAGTCAGTTGTAGTATAAGTGGGGGCTTGTCCAGGATCCCTTCGGTGAATGTGCCTGGAGTGGTGGTTATTGTTTAAACAAAAAAATTAAACAGAATATGTAATTAATGTCAGGGGAATACATACATAGTGATAATACCCTTTATTTGAATGTATAGTATACTTCAAGTAATGATGGCAGAAATTCACAGACCTGACATTTGTAATGTGAACATCTGGTTCATGTGTTATTCTTACACAAAAAGAGACCGATAAGTATAATCTATTAAAACTGAATAATTTATACCAAAATAATCTTGCACTTGGAGTTCATGATCAGAATTCAGAAGCTGTTTGCTGATTTTGCATTACTGCAAATTCTTGCCTGCATTTCCTCAAGTATGGAGCTTTTCCACATCAATTACCAGACTGCTTGCTCAATCTCTGGCCTTTTTCAGCTCTACAGTTATCCCCACAGTGCTTACTGGTATGTGAGTGTGTTTTTACAGTATCTGAGAAATAAACTTGATAGAGCCAGTATAGCCTAGTATGAATCTGGTTGTGAGTGAATGAATGTAGTTTGTTCCATGGTTAATAAAACTCATAAAATTCTTTATAAATCCAGTCCATTTACGATTACTCAATGACAATGTTATTCCATCCTCTAAACCAGGAAACAACCTGAGAGTTATTGCTCACAATTTAGTCTAACTGCTCACCAAAGCCACTGCAGTCAGGAGCACTATTATAGTTTCTGCTGCAAAGCTGACACACATTTTGAGGGTGACGCTCTGCATCGCTAACACTCAGGCTAGTGCCTGGGAAAGGTGAGACAAGCAGGAAAATATGCAAAGCACAACACACTGAGCATCACATGCATAAGAAACAAACACACAGACATTTTATAACTTTTCCAGAAATCGACTGGATCCATGAGCTACTTACTATTAATGACTTTGATTTGCTGTTGCAGGTGAAGTTTTGTTGAAACATTTGTCTTTCTAGCAAAAAGAGAGAAAAAAAGACTGCAGCACAACAAATAATGACTAAACAAAGCTACATTACTCTGAAAAGAATGTATTATATCAAATTTGCATCCATAAAATCCACCACATCAACTGTACTAGCATGAACATATCTAAAGTGTTCTTTATATTTTTGGCTGCATCTGTCCTCCTTTAACTTCTTATTGCTGCCAGTCTTTTCTGTTGCTAAGGTAAAAGCTATTTTGACAGTTTTATTCTAACTCTGTGGTAAGAAAGGAAATGTTCACTCTGGGAGAGATTAGTGTCTAAGAAACAATAAATGCCATGCAATATATAGATACACAAGATTTTTCTTTAAAAGAACACTAAATGAAAGACAACTTTCGGTGAATAACAGCTGCTCCAAAGCACACACTCAAACTTGCAAGCACACCCGGGGAGAGCGATGAAGAGACAGTGGGAGATGGACAGATGCTGAATCAGAAACAAACTAAATAAGTGATGAAATGCTCTGCTCACGAAGAGGAGATGAAATGAAAAATGTGTACAGTAGCAGATTCTTGGCTGCAAGCTTTGTGCAAAAAGAATGTCCCGGTCAGTACTGTTCCTTTAGATTTACTGTACACCAAAAACGTCTGACAGATAATGTTCTCAGTTTTTAGAAGGCAAAAAAACGCCATACCACACTCATCTGGCATTTTTGACCAGTCATTAAAAATGTTACAAGATGGATAAAAAACATCTGCTCAGCTCTAATTTTGCTGGAACACACGATCATACGTAACTGATCAAGCTAGCTAAGGTGTAATATATACACACTGCATCAAATGTCAGTGCACAGTGACTAAAAAATACTTTCTGCCTAACAATGATTCTCTTGTAGGAATGCATGAATACATGTATAAATGAATATAGAGTGAATATATTTATGTGCATACAATATATGGCTTGAATATGCAGCACACTGCTCCCCTGCCTGAGGTTTGTATCCTGAATACCACCTGTGGTTTGGTCAGGAAATACCTCAGGCAGTTAGATTTTGTTTATTTTCAAGCTTTCTCTCCTCCGTTATGCAGTCAGGCTATGATTGTCACCAAATTAAAATCAGATTTTTTTTTTGTTTGTTTTTTTTTTTGCATTGAATTCAGACAGTGTTTATACAAAGGATTTACCAGAAATGATTAAATGATATGTATATTTTATCCAGATTAATAGAAGTGATCACGTGGTGCTGTTTCAAAAAGAGTTAAGTGTTTTTAAATGTATTTGTCTATACCATCATATTTTTCTACAGGTGGTACCAGTGGATGACTTGGGGTTGTCAAAGAGGTGTAAAAATAATTACAGGATACCATATAATACCACCTTATTTGCTATCCTCTTAAAAACAACAATGCTGACCAAAGTGCAGCACAGTAAAACATTAAATTAAAGAAAGACAGGTCAAGGGTAAAATAAAGAGAAAAAATAAACAAACAAAAAAACACAAGATAAAATAGCAGCAAAAGTAATATAGGACTCCAAGAAACAAATAAAATCACTATCAGCATCTCAGTCTGGGTTAAAGGCCGAGGAGTAAAAGTGTGTTTTTAAATGGGATTCAGACGGTATTCAGTGCTTTGATAAAGTATACTTCCATGTGCAAAGGCACTACTGAGCTCTAACACAGTGATTCCAAACCATGGGTCCCTGGACCTCCAAGACGGTCCCCCAAAGAGCACAGGGTGTCCTGAAGTTAGTTATTCACATGGAGCCAGTGTTTTGGGAGCTTGAAAATATTAAGTTTGCACCATTTCATTAACAAGACATGTCTGAGAAATGCCACAGTGCAGAGCAGTCGCCTTTATGCTGGGAAAAATTAAAGGCTATATTTGGGTAATTAACTTAACTTTGGTTTTATCAAAGGAGAGAAGTCCGTCAGAATACATCATTCAAGGGTGAGAAGCAGCTCATGAGACCATAAAACCAAGCATGGTTTCAACACGGGGTGAGGGAGGGGATCCACAGCTTTTTGGTAGTTGCAAGGAAAGGGGTTTGCAAGAAAAACAGGTTGGGAACCAATGATCTAAAGCCATAGATGAGGTTGCATTTGTGGGAACCATCAAAATTTGGATGTGCCTAATTCTATGTGTTTTAGTGTTTCAGGGGACATTCGATCCCTCTGTGTTAGACTCACATACTTCTCAGAGTGAGATGGCCGTTTTTTGCCATGTATAAAGTTAGCTGCTAAAGCCTCTGCCAAGGATTCTGTTAGAGATATTTAAAGTGTACCCACCCTCCAGTCCTCCTACAATAGATTTCTCATACAATCAAATGGATGACCTTAAAAAAAAACATCCACTTAAATGAAGGATTTTCTATTCATGTCATTACTTTTTCCAAAAATTGATCAGGGTATTGTTTCAGTCAGCTTTTGTATTTTTGTACACAGCAATCATATTTTTCTTTGGATATTTAGCCACAGGACTGTCCAGTATAGTCCAGTAGCAGCACTGATGGTTCTTTGTTTAACTGTGGTGGTGAAAGGTAAAAAAAAAAAAACTACCCGGCCAGTCTACATTATTTTTGCATGTTGGATTGCTACATTTCTGCAGTCAATCTGCACCCAGTGCTGTCATATAAAGGAAAAAAAAAAGACAAAAATCAAAACAAAAAAAAACATTAATGATGACTGTTCACAGGTGGTGCAACAAACATCTATAACCCCCGGGTCATGTGAAATCAAAAAACTGTCTTATTTTATCTTTCTTATTACTGACAGTGTCTTCAAAGTTGCCAACATCCAACCCAGCTACCCAGCTACTACTCAGTCGTTTGTTGTTGTTCTGTTATTATTATTATTATTATTATTATTATTATTATTATTATGTTTTAGTTTAGTTTTGCTAAAGCTGGTGTGAAGTTCAGGCAAACTGAATGAATACATGAATTAATTAAATAATAAAAATGAAAACTAAACAGAAATAGAAATACCAGTATTCTTACTGAGCTTTTGCATGTATGTATTCTTTTTCTCAGCTAGTGGCATGGATTAATGATATAATATACCATGTTACACCATGTTGAGATTTAACCTGCTCTTACAGGCAACTGATCTTACTCTCTCTGCTGGAATTCAAACTAATACATTGAGATTCACGGTGCCTCTCTCACTATGACACCAATTACCTAATCGTGTCAAATCATGCACACCGTAAAAACGATAACTCGTAATTGTTGATTTCATTAAAGTTTTCTAATAAAACTGACTCAGAAATTAAGCTTTCCATTTACAACCTAGAAAAACTTGTCCGCCCAGCAAATTTCTCTCATTGTTGTCCTAACTAAGATTTTCTAAACAGCACAGCAAAGATTTTTAAGTTTTGAGTAGATTTTTTGAGTCAAGTTGGGAATGAGTGGGAAACCCCATAGATCAGTGACGTGCGCATGCGCACATGGTCTAAGCAGGTTTGAACAAGCCCAAACGGACCGTACTGAACCTGAGCGGATGAGCCATGTGATAGTGGTCCGTCGGTTTCTGAACTGAAACCCCCCGACGTGTGGTCATTCTCCGGACAGAAGCGGGAGCAGGCGACAATTTTCCAGTAGCAGGTAAGCTAACTAAGCGTGTTGTTAAGCTTTTCTCCTTTTTTTTTCTTTCCTATTTCCACCGCTTCACATTTTTCGCTGTCTTCGTGTGGTATCGTATTTATGGTAAATACCAAAGTCCGACATGAAAATTGTACTTGAACACCCACTCATGTCGTAATTTCCAGTGGAAAGCTGGAAAAATGTTATGATGCCTGAGTTGCTGAGATGAGGTAAACTTTGAACTCTCAACAGGGCGGAAAACAACGAAAATATCCTGAATGGGATGCATTACATGATGTTTAAAGTTTTCTGCTGCTGTTATTTGGTTGGTTTGTAGTCTGTATAATTCTGTTACGTACAGGACTTTAATAAAATCGCCATTTAAACTTAGTTTTGTTTGTAAAAATATGGTTATTGCTTGGTTTACCCACTAAGAGCAGATGCTAGCTACAGTAGCTAGCTAGCTAGTCAGTCAGTCGAAAATAGCCTCCAGTGTTGAACTTCCTTACGATGATAAATCACTTGAAAACAACGCACTGGTAATTTCCACTTAACAAGTGGAAAGGGTCATCTTTCCCATACCACACGAAGGCACTTTTATTTCAGAGCATTATCCCAGCTTGTTCGACCCCCGCAAAAAGTAATGTTTGATACTGACTTTTTTTCCCCCGTGGTAACGCTTATTAGCTTACCCGTTTTGTAATTAGTTTTAATGTTATCCTTGTGTGGAGATATAATCTTAACACTGATCAACAAACAAACTCCCGCCCATGTAAGTTACGCAGGTACAGGCAGGCGTCTTCATGCAGACGCTTTCATGGGTCTGTGTATGGCAAACGTGCGTGTCTGTCAAAATGATTTGACAGTGATGTTGTCGCCACGGCAACGGAACGCAGACGGTTGGAGTGTCGAATCTCTCCACCTTGGCACCTGGTTTCAGACATGATCAATTTCATGGAGGTTGGTCCCGGTTTCGTGGGGATGAAAGGGCGGATTTCTAAGAAAGAATAAATAAAAACATTTGTCGGCGTCGTGAAGACGGCTCCTGCATAATAACTGACGTTATTTTTCTTTTCCCTTTTTCTATAAGCACCATTTATCCGGTGCTGCACTGTTATGTTATAGTAATGTTTAAAGCTGCATTGACAGTTTGACAGCTGGCGGGACACTGTCTAATGCGTTTAATTACCGTACGTTATTGTCACATACAAATTCAAAGCTGGGCTTCATGCTCTGTTATGAGATTTTTACATTTTCAGAGCTTTTTACATAATAAGAAAGGAGACAATATTTAAATAATCGTGTACTGTTGATACATTACAGACAGTATTAATTTTCATAGTTATTGTATTTTTTTTATCATAGTAACAAAGACAAATGTTTGAATTCATGTTTGTATTTATGTTACAAGTCGTTTATGTTAAGTACATTCAGAATATATCACATTGTTTTCATGAAATACTTATATTAATAATACAACAATATTATAGTGATGACAGTTGGTGCTTTCACAAGTTATGGACATAATGAGACTTTGAAATCAGTATTTATCAGTAGCATGGATATAACAACTAAATGGGTAAAGGAAAATCATAGAAAAGCAAGGACAGTCTGGTAAGTTAGAAAAATGAAATACATTGGCCATTTGGTATATCCTCTTCTCCCTGAATAAAAAATTCTCCCTTGATATTGCCTGTTTATTCATGGAATATTACAAATTGGGATAATAATGCTCTATTCTTGTTTTATGTTTACAAATCACACAGACTGTTGTGAAAGTGCTTTTAGCAAAACTGATTGTGTCCTATGTGTCTCTTGTGTTTCAGGGGTGGATTACATGCAGTGCAGATTTTGCAAATTCACAAGCTCCAGTCAAGAGACTCTACTAAAACATTTTTCGCCTTCATCACGAACAAGGTGCACATTGGCCTTGCATTCACACAGACTGTGTATGTGTATTTAAAACACCTGGAGCATTATGATCACACCTCTCATGATCTCACTGGTCTCAGATTGAGACCATTCTTGTCAATGCAGAGGAGGTTGTATAAGACTGTGTTCTTGGTATATTGAACATTTCAGGTCCTATGAGCTTGTTGAACACACCTGTGCAGACCTTCTTTTCCTGGATCCAGATGTGCTGGCAGATTACCACCCTCTAACAGCATACACCGTTGGTGGAAAGCTGATGGTGACGCCAAGGACGTTTCTTCTCTAATAAAGCAATTCAAAATGGTACGTTCTCCCCCCTCCACTCCCTCTCCTCTTCTCCCCATCTCCCCTCTCATCCACCCTCTTTCTCTCCTTTGCATCCTATGCTCCCCTTCCTCACTCCTTTCCTCTTGCACTCTCTTTTCTCTACACTCTTTCTTCTTCTTACAGTCTCTCTTCTCTACACTCATGTTTCCCAATTTTACTTTGTAAAAGTAAAGTAAAATCATTGAAATGGTTTCAGTGTTTTTAGTTTTACATGTTGCTGGGTCTGATCTATGCCTTATCTTCGTAACTATAAAATAGTTCTGATTTTTCATTGTGTATAAGTACACTATGTTATACTAATTGAAATTCTTGCTTTACAGTACAATGAACACTCTTTAGACATCTGACATTCTGTCCCACCGAAAGACTGTGGTACTGAGAGGCCTGCCCATTTTCCTCCGAGAAGATGCAACATAGGTTTTCCTGAAGTGCTTGGTGAGTACAAAAAAGTAATTCA
The DNA here is from genome assembly GCA_023101725.1 of Atherinomorus stipes. NCBI lineage: Eukaryota > Metazoa > Chordata > Actinopteri > Atheriniformes > Atherinidae > Atherinomorus > Atherinomorus stipes. The sequence continues at coordinate 135,683 of JALJCO010011803.1, forward strand.
AGTAAAACTAATTCCTAATTCCAATGAGTTTATCCAAAATGGAAATATACACCACTGCAGTTCAGTCAACATAATTTTATAAGGATTGCAGCTGTCTATAACTCTTCCTCTCTCTTTGCTGCTGAGAAGCAGCTGGGCATTGTTTGTGGGTGTTCCGTAGTAGAAAATACTTTTGTACAAAACTCATCACAAGGTTGGTGGGTGAAAGCTATTGTGTCATTAAAGAAAAAGGTGCTTTAAGAAAAAAAAAACTCCATGAGTCAAATGACCAGCATGGTCGAAATATGGTTAAATTCATATCAGTAGAAATCTATTTTGTTTTTAGTTTTTCTTACCTCTTAGTAACGCATATTATTTTACTTCAGGACACTGACATTTTGGAACCAGTGTTGAACGGTGCATCTGTTGCCATCCTCACTATCCTACAAGATGACGGTGCTGGTGAGTCTGTGCGAGACCTGGCAGTTGTGTTGGAAGGGGACATCGTGCTACACAACATTCCAGACATCTCTACTGCCTTGGCATACCTCTTTGGCCTTCTGTATGCCCTCAACATTGATTATCCAAAGCAGATGAGGTATACCTTTGAAGCAATTCAGGCCATCTTTTTTGAGCTTGGTGGCTCTCGATGCATAAGGTCTCTGAAAACAAAGCTTTTGCTGTGACTGTCAATGGGGAAGCCAGACATGACTTTAACTTGTGTTCTTTAGCCTGTTTGAGTGTGTTGTAGTTGAGTCATGCAACAGAACAGCAGTTAAACCCCTTTGCTTCTGATGTAATCATTCAGCAGCTAACATGAGTTGCACATTTAGTGTTTGAACTGTTAAAAGTAGTTATTGTTCAAGTAAAACTTAATGTAGGTATTCAAAAAAGAAAAAAAACTTTGTCTGTTTCAATTGGATTAAGGATGAGTAGGTGTTGGAAAATTTTATTTTCAGATTAACTGTTCCTTAATGCCTTGACCGAAGGACAAAAGGAGGGTTAAGGATGAAGTACAGGGAGGAAGAAGGAAGGAAAGAAGAGAGGTAGGAAAGGAATAGAAAAAAAGGAAGGAGAGAGGGGGGGGCAAAAGAGGAAAGAGGGAGGAATGAAGGTAGGAGACAGGGAGTAAAAGAGAGGGAGAGAAGGAAAGGGGGAGGAATGAAAGTAGGAGGAGAGAGGGAGTAAAAGAGAGGGAAAGAAGGAAAGGGGGAGGAATGAAGGTAGGAGAGAGGGAGAGAAGGAAAGAGGGAGGAATGAAGGTAGGAGAGGGGGAGTAAAAGAGAGGGAGAGAAGGAAAGGGGGAGGAATGAAGCTAGGAGAGAAGGAAAGATGGCGTAATGAAGGTAAGAGGGAGAGAAGGAAAGGGGGAGGAATGAAGGTAGGAGAGGGAGTCAAAGAGGGAGAGAAGGAAAGACGGAGAAATGAAGGTAGGAGATAGGGAGAAAAAGACGGAGAGAAGGAAAGAGGGAGGAATGAAGGTAGGAGAGAGGGAGAAAAAGGGAGAGAAGGAAAGGGAGGAATGAAGGTAGGAGAGGGGGAGAGAAGGAAAGAGGGAAGAATGAAGGATGGAGATGGAGAAAAAGAAAAAAGAGGGGGACGAGGAAAGGGGAATGAAGGAAGGAACAGTCAAAACAGAGTGGCTCATTTGAATGTAGTCAGACAACAGGAAGGTTAATCATCATTCGAAATGTCAATTTTATTTATTTATTTTAGTCAGAAGAAGCTATGCTATTGACAACTTGTGGTGAATTATTGTCATGCAGTATTTTATAAGGTTGTTGTCCACTTCATATGAAGTGCAGAACCGGTGTTTTACCTGTTATTTCCATGTTCATTGAGGGAAAAATTTCTCTTAAGGCACTGTTGAACAAAATAAATAAGATTTCATCTAACATTGAGTTGTGCTTTGTTGTTTTCAGTATATGTATTGAGCATTTTTCAGATATGCATTTTCCTTTATTTATATAGGTAAATTTTCAACTCACTGGAGCAAGAATTGTATAATTATTCAACAAGAATATCTGTGTTAAGTGAATTTAAATATTCATTGAATTGAAGGAATAATAGTACGTCTACTCAACAAGAAAATCAGCATTTGGTGAAGGCAGAAATGCATGGCACTGAAATCAAAATTTCTTTGTTAGCCTTCCAAGATTATCCTAATTAGGTGAACGAGAAAATTCAAGTTAGCAGAACTCTTGTCAGAACGTGTAAATCTTAGTTAAGTCAACAACAGAAGGCAAAAGTTGAGAATACTCAAAAATCTCTTGCATCATGTTGCCTTAAATTTTTTTTGTTTTCTCAACTTTTTTTTTTTTACAGTGCAGCAGCAGGAATCAGGAAAGACTTAAAAGAACTTTCTGAAAAGAATAATTTCTGAAAAAGTAGGAAAGGCAGCTCCATTACTGTAAAATATCTCTCACTTTTTCTCATCTCCTCTTATGCTAATGGAAATCCTGCTGTATATATCTGAGAGAAAGAATGTCCTCTATTAATTTCACCCTGCTCCCTCTTTATTAGTCCACCCCCAAAACCCAAATGAAATAACCCTGTCAGGTCTAATTCCAGTAAGGCATTGCTCTTCCAGCACAAAGGGCACTCATTGGTACACTGAGGTGTATCTTATGAATAATCAGATTTATGTCTGGCTTCTTAGCAAAGCCAGAATGAACCACATTCTTTAGAAATTTTATTAAATTCATGTTTCATTCATATTTCAAATGGAACATTGATGGACCTGCAATCAAAAGGATTGGCACTACATTTTAAAAATGTGTTACGATTTATACTGTAAATAAGTGTGTAAAAGCAGCTGGCTCTGCATACTTTATGTGCTTTACTGGCTGCTTCGGAGCGCACATATCTTCGTCCATAAAGGTCTCCCAGGAGTGTTTCTTCTCTTCGAGATCATTTTTATTGATATTTGTCTGCAGCTGCTGTGTATGGGAGTTACATTATTTGGGAACTTCACCCCCAGGCCCCTAGAAAAAGTCTATAATGACAGACATAAAGATGATTATGCACACAGCCAGCAGCCTTCCAAGCACATGCAGAGCCACACGAGAGGCCAGCTTCAGTGAACTACCAATCAACTATTAAAATCACAGTGACCAGATAATTATAGTCTGTAATATCCTCGTCCTTACTCTCCCTCAGTCTTCAGTTTGTAATGAGGGCAACTCTTATTATTGTTATTATACTTCCTTTGTAAAGCCCAGGGGTGGATGTGTACAGTATCTGCTTTAGGCTGCTCTGATGTTTAGCTATAGCAGGACAGACAGGAAGGTACGAAGTGCAATAAACTGGGTCGGCATCATGAATGTGAAAATTCTTTGTGATAGTGTCAGGTACAGTTTAATTACACCTCCCAGTTAAAGGTTTGTTTAGGTGCAAATGTATTTTTCCATCAGGGGGGATTTGAGCATGAATTTAATCAGAAAATGAAGTTTGTAGCACCAGTACTCTTATTTATTTTTTGTTGGGCAGTTGCTAGCAAATTAAAATGATGGACATGTACTTTTAAAAGGTATTGTGCCAAACCCACTGAGTATTAATTCCAAATTCTGCTGTTGTTTTAGCTCCTTTTAGCTCACTTTTACTTCATTTGTCTGTGTTCACTGTCGAGCTGTCTCTCAATGGATCCCAATTTCCCCATTTAAAGGTGATAGCTACAGGTTTAATTCCTCCCTGCCAATTGGTGGCGCACTAATACTCACTTACTCATTTAACATTAGTTAAGAGACATCCTAATGCCACCCTGGGGCATCATTTTTGGCACTGCCTTCAATTATTAGCTTTCTGGTCTGATATTTTCTCTCTTAATCGTGCTGCGTACAAACAGCAGATAACTTTGGACTGTCTTACTGCCATTTTTGGGCTACCTGACTCCTGCTCTGCTCTTCCTTTGCCTGTATGACAGGCTCTCTCTTTTGGGATGGTTGTAGGTAAACGTGTTATTCTTACAGAGTGGAAATCTGCCTCACCTCCCTCCTTTCAGTGCTGACTAAATAACATGGCTTCCTGTTTACACCTCGAAAAAATACGTCACACACTCAGTAATGATGCTCCCAGATATGTTAAGGGTTGGGGGCCATTTCTTGAGCACATGAACAGTCTTGGGCATGTATGTTGCAGGTAGTGTCCCATCTTCTCATTGCCCACAACAATGGTCAGAGCCCGACCTATCAGGATATAAGCTGGTATCTCATATCTTAACACGTTCCCTAATATAAGAGGCTGCGATAGAGCCATTAGCTAAGATTACAGTTTAAGAACCGGCTAATCATTAAATAGTGTAGCAAATGTTAAAATTACATGTCAATTAAGTGGCAACCTCCATGGGGCTTTGGAGCTCCTTTGCTACCTTCACCCTTACCCTCATCCTGCTTTTCTTTTCTGTCCGCTTGAATTTGAGAACTGTAAGGCAAAGAAGATAATATTTCTACACATGGCAATCAACCTAGCAACTCTGGAGCAAATGCTAATGCAAAAGAATATTGACGTTGTAATGGTAATCAGATGTAAATATTTACTTTTTAGACCTATCAAAATTTAAAAAGCAATTTTTTATATGTCATAAAACAATTGGGGGTTAAATGTACACTTTTATTCTGCACCCCTCTAGATGTTCTATGGATGTATTCCTATTATTTTTCATATACAGCTGTGTGGAAAAGTGTTTGCCCCCTTCCTAATTTCTTACTTTTTGCATGTTTGTCACACTTAAATGTTTTAGATCATCAAACTAATGTTAATGTGAGTCAAAGATAACCCAAGTAAATGCAGTTTCTGAATGAAGATTTTAATTAGTGAGGGGGGGAATCCAAACCTCCATGGTCCTGTGTGAAAAAGTGATTGCCCCCCCCCCCTGTTAAAACATAAATTAACTGTGGTTTATCACATCTTTGGAAAGCTGATTTCAATTTCTCTAGCCACACCAAGGCTGGATTACTGCCACACCTGTTCTCAATCAAGAAATTACTTAAATAGGGCCTGCCTGATGAAGTTTAGTAGACCAAAAAGATCCTCAAAAGCTAGACATCATGTTGTGATCCCAAAAAAAAATCAGTAAAAAATTAGAAACAAAGTCATTGAGCTCTATCAGTCTGGAAAAGGTTCCAAAGCCATTTCTAAAGCTTTGGGACTCCAGCAACCACAGTGAGAACCATTACCCACAAATGGTGAAACCATGTAACAGTGGTGAACCTACACAGGAGTGGCCGACCGACCAAAATTACCCCAAGAGCACAGCGACGACTCATCCAAGAGGTCACAAAAGACCCCAAAACAACATCCAAGAACTGCAGGCCTCACTTGACTCAGACAAGGTCAGTGTTCATGACTCCACCATAAGAAAGAGACTGGGCAAAAATGGCCTGCATGCCAGAGTTCCAAGACCAAAACCACTGCTGAGCAAAAAGAACATAAAGGCTCGTCTCAGGATGCCAGAAAGCATTTTGATGATCCCCAAGACTTCTGGGAAAATACTCTGTGGACTGAGGAGACAAAAGTTGAACTTTTTGGAAGGTGTAGGTCCCGTTACATCTGGGGTAAAAGTAATACGGCATTTCAGAAAAGGAACATCATACCAAAAGTAAAATATGGTGGTTTTAGTGTGATGGTCTGGGGTTGTTTTGCTGCTTCAGGACCTGGAAGACTTGCAGTGGTAAATGGAACCATGAATTCTGCTGTCTACCAAAAAATCCTGAAGGAGAATGTTCGGCCATCTGTTCATGACCTCAAGCTGAAGCGCACTTGGGTTCTGTAGCAGGACAATGATCCAAAACACACCAGCAAGTCCACCTCTAAATGGCTTAAGAAAAACAAATGAAGACTTTGGAGTGGTCTAGTCAAAGTCCTGACCTGAATTCCATTGAAATGCTGTGGCATGACTTAAAAAATGTGGTTCATGCTGGAAAACCCTCCACTGAATGGCTGAATTACAACAATTCTGCAAAGATGAGCGGAACAAAATTCCTCCACAGCGCTGTAGAAGACTCACAATCACAAACGTTTGAGTGCATTTGTTGCTGCTATGGGTGGGCCAACCAGTTATTTGGTTTAGGGGGCAATCACTTTTTCACGCCGGGCCATTTAAGTTTGGACCCCCCCCCCCCTAAAAAATACAAATCTTCATTTAAAAACTGCATTTTGTGGTTACTTGTGTTATCTTTGTCTCACATTTAAATTTGTTTAATGATATAAAACATTTAAGTGTGACTAACATGCAAAAAAGTAAGAAATTAGGAAGGGAGCAAAAACTTTTTCACAGAGCTGTATTTGTTTTGATGAAAAAGTTATATCACCATTAAGACTCTAGATAACGGTCTTCAACAAACAAACATCAACAAACTTCCCTCCACCACAGCAAGGGTGCCCAAGTCCAGTCCTCGAGAGCTACTATTCTGCCCATTTTGATTGCGTCCCTTCTCCAACACACTTGAATCAAATGAATGACTGATGACCAGACCTCTTCAGAGCTGAATGACATGTGCATGAGGAAATTAGCCATTTGATTCAGGTGTGTTGGGGAGGATTTGCTCTAAGAATTGCAGGATAGTAGCTCTTGAGGACTGGACTTGGGCACCCCTGCTCCACAGCATGAACTGCACAGAGTATGTGTAAAAAAGTTAATGGTAATGTCAACCATCCCAGAGTTGATGGTAAACCAGATCTGGGGATAAAAACAGACATACTTAGCATAAAAACTAAATACAGAACCTATAACCATTGCATACTGAGAAAGCTGTGTGTTTAGTTTCCAATATCTGTGTTTATATTCCATTTTCACTTCTTATTGGTGTATTTCCTGAACCATATTATATATTGTAAATAAGTTTCATCTCACCCATTGTGGGCGCTGGATATTTTTTCTACTTTTGGGAACTGGTTGTGGTGCAGATGCCCTATTTTTGTGCTTTTGCAACTCTTTGATTTGAGTTCTTAGGATAGCTTGCTTTAGCATTATCCATCTCCTACAGTTGAAAATGCTACAGCCACCACTTCTCTGCAGGTCTTCTGTGCATGGTCAGACCTCATTGTGTGAGATAGGAGCTCCCTGGAGAGAGCAGCTATGTTTGCACAGCAGTTGTGAGCAGGCTGCCCTTGGAGTTCTTTCCCCAGAGCCTTCCAAGTATTTCAGTTTCTGGAGGTTTCAACTTGTGTTTTCCATTGCAGTCTTCATTAGCTCTGTAGCTTGCAACTGTGAGATAGGAGACTGGAGTTATAAGCTCCCTCTATGAACACTCAAGTGGTTCCTACAGAGCAACATGAACTAACCTGGAGGCAAGTTTGGTTGGACAGCAGCAGAAAATCTAACCCTTGAACATGCCTGCATGTTGAGTACAGTCAGTGTGTATTAAGTTATAGTAAAATGTGTATTCCATTTCAGAGACTGTTATCCTATTTGGAGTGTCCAACAAGGGACCGAACAGCTAAGCTAAAGTATGTCTTTCATAAATAGGATGAACACACTGCAATGATTGGTCTCACAACTGCATTCAATTGCAGAGAAATAACAGGAAATTATGAGAAGGTAATGTACAGTATATTGAATGTTGCATAACTAAACTTAATGCATATCAATTCTAAACATTATAATATGTGTCTGACTCTTAACTCTAACCATTTGTGAAAGAAAACGAAGGAAACTGAAAGTTGTCTGATAGGTCTTCATCTTATGGGTTCTATCAAAAATCTGCTCTGTTGTATAAATGAGCAACTCATCATTGTACAACTTATCTGCAGCATTTAGGAAGACATTGAACAATGTGATCATGTAACAACATGTGGCATTTAAAGACTCAGTGCTTCCGAACATAAAGGCAACATCATATTTTCAAGCTAGCACAGAAGCTAAATTTAAGTTTCTTCTCAAATAAGCTTAACATTATTTAAACAAATCTAATTAATCCGGTTATTTCACGGAAGTTTTTAAGTTATGTTTTGCCATTATAAGTGTGCTACTTAGCACACTTAGCAAGTCATTTTCAGTTCTCAGAAGCAGGGAAGAACTCTCACAATGGCTTCAGGCCCATTTATGCTCAATGCAGAAGACAGATACGCAAGCGGACAGACAGTTTTAGTCTGTCTCCTGCGTCAGTTACGTGTGAATCTGGCACGTTTGCAGGCTCATCGTGGATCCCTCACTCAACACAGAAGGTGGAGCAATGGGACGGGAAACCGCAGGGTCCATGTTGAGCTATATTGCTGACATGCAACCAAGGGAAAAAACAAACAAGAGAGAAAACGGTAAGTGAAAAAACAGAGGAAGAAGAAGGAGAAGACGACAGCTGTATGGATGTAGCTGTAGAAGAAAGATGTGAGTGTGTTGGGTGGTTGCAAACAACTTTATAGCAGTGCATCTTGTCATCAACGGGAGTCTGAAAGTATAAGTTGCGGAGGTGAACTCTGGATGAACTGGTTTAATAACTGTGGCAACGTAAAAAAAAAAAAAAATCATGGAAGTATGAGGGTGGCGATGCATGGCAGTGTTATAAATGGACATCCCTATTTACCTATGTACAGTAAGAGAGCAAAAATGGGCTTTCAGAAAGACGCCATAAAAAAAGCTCATGTTTTCGCATCTAAAAGCAACTCAAACCTAACAAATGTCCTTGTAGTTTCGTCCCAAGTTAAATTGTGGAATTTAAGATAATGTCCCTTTTGATCACGTACTTGTTTAGACTGGGTCAGCTTTATATGGTCTGTTGCACAGACAGCAGACCCCACTCAAACATAGACACTTTGCAGCCAAGAAATGTAGTAAAAAGGTAAACAAAGGTCTGATGCAACAGAGGCTCAATGTAACAATCAAACAGCATTTGCTCAAAACCACTGCAAAATTTTTTTGTGATGAGGTTCTTAAATTTGAGGAAAAAAATCATAAATTTCTTCTGCCTGTTCTGTTAGTTTCCTCATCAGAATTCAGAAGGAGGAAATATGCCTTTAACTAGATAATGGACTGCATTTATATCACCCTTCTCTGGCCTTGTACAGCATACAGCAATTCTTCTCAAGAGTCTTGCAGTCTCTTTTTCTCTGACTTATGCTTACACACATACTGATGAACACATTGGATAATGAAGTATCCAAGGACAAGTATCTTCATTATTATTTCAGCTGCAATGGACTTTTTCATCTGGTATTTATTAGTTTAATGTACCTGTAGCAAAGTTTCGGACTCCAGAATTACAAAAGAGTAAGCCAAATGTTTGTTTTTTTTTTCCCCAGATTCTCATAATATAAGTTAGGTTTCATCCGCTACATTTGGGACAGCCTTTGAATCGTGATGGCCTGCTGGACTGTATTTGATCTAGAAATGTGGACATTGGGGAATCCACAAACTGAATTGGGACAGAGTGTCTGTCTCTATGGTGCTGAAACATTAAAACACAGTCTGTCCTTCTTGCTGGTGTAAGAGCAATTGAAACTCACGTGTCCCAATTCCATAATAATTATGTGGAGTATATAGTATTTCCTAATCTTTCTTCTGCTCTTTTTCCATTATTTTACAATATTTCTCAACATGCATAACTGTTTTGCATAAACATCTACTAACACGAAGCTTGGAACTCATTCTAACTGTGATCAATGCCAACATTTCACTCAAATCGAATTGTCGTCTCTTCTCATATTCCACCTTTCCCCCAATGTTTCGAGAGCTGAACCGAGTGGAATAAGAATGTAAATGATCTTGTCAGAAAGCCTCTTCATACAGTTTTTAATAGATTCACAGGACACACCGTATCTGAGCGGCACAATTAAATTGATCCTGTGTTTTTAAAGATGAAATTTTTTTGAATTTTGAATTGGATGGGGGAGGGGACCATTTCTTCATCTTAATGCATTTACATATGCATCTTTCCAAGATGAAAATATGAGGAAATGAGGTGCTTCATGTCGCCATGTTATTAGCTGTTGCATAAGCGAGATGAAGTGTATTTTTTAATGAGGAGAGGCACATGATAAGCCCTCCAGGTTTTCCTTCTCTGTGAACATCCACATTTCATATAAGACTGAGCATCTTACTTATCAACACGGTGAGTTAAAGCATTAGCAAAAGAAGTGACTCATAATAATGGCAGATGTTTCCTTCACATGCGCAAATCATTATGCACTGCTTCAAGTGCAGGGACGACTGGAGTCACATTTACATCTTTATTTAATGTATTTCATATTAAATTGTGGCTAACATTAAATATTACTGTGATTTGCATTTCAAAGGGAAGATCTGTCAGATTATTTTCTGTCTTGTTTAATAGAAACACAATAGTACACAATAATATACACAGTGAGATTTTGTTGCCTAAAGTGCAATTTCATATAAAGCTACATAAAAAACCACAGTCTCTCAATATGTCTGGAAGTGTTGTTTACTCAGACTGAGAGAAAGAAAATGACAGAGGCAAAAATAACACATCTGTGAGATGTTGGTATCCTTGTAGTTGGCAACCCTGTAACCTCACTGTCTCATGCTGCAGGTAATCTTCACCAGCAGTGTCGCGCTGTCCCCTGACAAACAATCAGGTGACACTGGAAACATCCCAAATAGCTACAGCCTCTGTGGATGATCCCCTTTTACATTCCGCCCATGGGTGAAGACCCACAGAACTGCCACTTGCGACTTGATAAATCATTTGGAAATCATTCAGCACAGACACAAGTAGAAGTGCCATGCCTGCTACCCAAAGCACCACACTGAAATTACTTGCAGTGAGTCAGATCTGCTGAAAATCCTCCTAGTATGGATTTGCTCTTTGACCAGCTGTGAGGGAGACCGCTTTCTCAGCCTGAGCTCTTGTTTGCTGTCGCCTTTTACAACAACTAATTAAAAACTTGGGTCTAATAAGTTGTTAAGCTGCTGGAATTTGAGACATATGTGGACAAACAATCATGTGTGTGTCATTATCTGTATCAGGTTGGTCCTGAGGGCACAAAAACATCAAGACTTAATGAATTAACTTATTAAAGTGTTGGTCCATTTACAAAGCCATATGGAGACAAACTATCCTCTGTGTAACACTCTGTACTGTATTTTACATTCAGTTTAGCATCCCATATTAGTTTAAAATTGACATAGAGAAAAAGATTATTTTTGCCTTTTTGGAGCAAAACTTTTCAAACAGAAGTTTCTTAAAATATCTTTCAAGCACACAATTAATTTTTTTCCTCTTGATTGTAACCTAAATAGAAACATATACTATTTAATTCAAGCTTTATATAACTTCTGTGTCTGTGCAGTGAAACCATCAAACTCATGTTAATCTTTAAACAGCTTCTTTTAACTCTAGCTGTGCTTACATGCTGGCACGCAGTCTTTGATGGCAAGTGTTGCACATTTATAATGACAGGGAATGGCATAATAGAAGTCGTATTTAAGATGTCTTTATACCTCCATTACTAAATCATTTTGCAACGTGTACAACACAGAACTGAATTAAATTGTTGTAAAAGACAAACGAGTGAACCTTGACATTTGAAGCATATTTAATGAGCCATCTTGCTTTGTTCTAGTCATCATGCAAAACAGTGCAACCACCTTCAATTCTATCAGGGCATAATAGAAATCATTGTGTCATTAAGAGATCTTACAGTCAGGCAAAAATAACTTCAGATAAACAAGGACATATGATGTAATGCTTATCTATTTAGGTAATGAAAACTGAAACAAAATATAGAAGCAGTATGAGAGAACATAAAGAACACCCCATGTTTTAAAGCCTGTGGAACCATCATTAGCGACAATAATTTAAAATAATGATTGTGTATGATGTTATGAGTCTCTAATACATTTGTGGTGGAATTATGGGTATGCTTCCATGTCAAGTCCATGTGCCAACTTTGACTGGACCATTACAACTGTGTGATTCTTTGCATTTTCAGCCATTCTGTTATAAATTTCTGCTGTGTTTGGGGTCGTTTCACATATGCTTTTAATCACCACACCCAGCAATTGTTCTACAGACTGGAGTGTTGTGTATCCATGGCAACCGGACATAAGTAGACGTCTTCCAGCTGTAAAGTGTCTGAGTTGTAAACAAAACACGAGGAGCATGTTAAAGATGAGACACGGTGTGTGGAGAACAATGTTATCATGCACTGGAGGTGGAGGATTTCCAGACAAACCGCGAAGGTAAAAAATGCAGAGTATCTGGGATTTAGGTCGAGTTAAAGTTGGTGCGCGTTCACACATCACTCGCACCGCATTTCAGGTCAAGCCACCCTGTCCAGTTGGTCCGAGAGCAGGTGAGTTATATCAACTACAAGTGTGAGTGGCGGGTTCACACAGACCCAGTCGCGCCGCGTTTGGTACCAAAACTCAGTTAGGTCGACCTAAATAGGTCCTGTGTGAAAACACCCTAAGAAAGAAAGAAAGAAAGAAAGACTTTGACTTTTAAACATACGTTTATTTTCCATCAATTACTAGCCTTATAATATCAAAACACATACAGAATAGGATACAGAATAAATAATGACATTTCGACCTGAAACAAATGAGCAAAAACACCCTCAAAAGTCCATAACCAACTTCCCCCCAGTCCACACAGCTTCAAACTCCTGTAACTCCTCCGCCAGCGAACTGTACACAAACTCCAGTCTAAGGCGTGCCTTCACCAGCTGCTGGAAAAGGAGGACAGGATCTGTACATCCTGATCCCGCTCTCTGATTGTTCCTTGTGAGTCAGACAGCCATCTTAGCCTGGTCCAGTGTTAAATTGGCTAGTGCTACAGCACGGTGTCAGCCATTAGAGAAACTGGGTCCAAACACAAAAGTTCCCTGGTGAAGTCCAGATCCAGTCTTTGAAGCTGGTGTCCCAGGAAGGTGAAAAGGGAGTCAGACGAGGATAGGACAGTAACAGATGTTCCAGGGTCTCCTCATCTGGACAGAAGGGGCACTGACTATCTGTTTTCAGGACAAAGCGGGCCATGTGTCTGTTTGTGGCCATGGCCCCATGCGCCACCCTCCATTGGAGTTCTGAACAACGTTTCTTAATGGGGGGCCGGTACAGGGACCTTCAACTGCCCCGGGGGGTCAACCCGAGCACCAATGCACCTGACCATCTCGACCCTGCAGTGGCAACCAGCTTGGCTCGTTGGTGGACTTTGAGGGCCGTGAGGTAGAGGTCTCTGTTTGCTGTTGTAGCCATGTGCGACAGAACTGGGAAAGATGGAAAGGCTTCACCTGCGTCCTGCTGCTCTCCTGCAGCCCGCACAGACAGTGACGGGAACGGCAGAGAGTGGACCAGTGGATTGAGTCCATGCCTCCCCAGGAGCCTCTATCTGTTCTCAGGTGGCCCAGCACAGTCACCCCCACAACTATTACGTTACGGTTCCTCCCGAATGAACAATAGCATAGAGCTCCAGGCCTTCAGCATGGAGTGGTAGAAAGTTGTTGTCCCTGGCAGGTCCACACGGCTTAGGTCCATCGGGAACAGTTGCTTATATTAGTCCAACCCCCCCTCACTGCGTGGAGCAGGAGATTTGCCATCTCTGTCTATAGGACCATACTGTAGATCAGGCACTGCACAGAAAGAAAGAAAGAAAGAAAGAAAGAAAGAAAGAAAGAAAGAAAGAAAGAAAGAAAGAAAGAAAGAAAGAAAGAAAGAAAGAAAGAAAGAAAGAAAGAAAGAAAGAAAGAAAGAGATGCACAGCATGTCAGATGGTCCAAGTTACAGTGGGGCGGTCAGAGCAGAAAAAGTCTGTCTAATGTCTGCTTCACCACTGCTAGGTAAAATGAAGGCAGCTAACCCTGAAGCTACCTGCAGCTTCACCCTGGGGTTTGTTGCACGAAGCAGGTTTAATGAAAACCCTGAGTTGTTTAACCCTGAAATTAGGGAAACCCTGAGTTTTCCATGTCACAAAAGTAGGTAACTCAACCCTGGGAAAGAGAAGTAACTCTAGCCTGTTTCATGAAGAGGGGTAACTTAAACCCTTGGTCAGTTACCATAGTAACAGACTCTCTTAAACTAACCTGGTCAGGAGCAGGTTAATGTGCTGAAACCTTGAGTTTCTCGCTGTCTCCGCCCACTTTCAGCCACACTCGCCGTTTCATTTCCTCATTCATTCATTCAGTCAGCGGCGAGTTTTGGCTGCTGCCGTTTCAAACAAATGTTTAAAATAAATTAGAGTCGGTATGTTCCAGATGTGTCCGATCCTTCGATAAGGATTTCATGGATGAAGGTGCAGCATGACTGCGTGGAGAGATAAACTTTCGGAGATTGTTATCAAAACATTCGGAGATCGTTATCAGACCACGGATAGAAATTCTTTCATTTCCTGACAGTCGTCATTTCTGGTGTTACAGTTACACATCACAGTCATTTATCTACACACACAAGCTGATCTGTCCGTACATTTGTGATATCACCAGCCATGTGTGATGGTTGGAGGTCCTGTCTCTCCGTTTCCAAGAGATGGTTTGCCCTGATTATTTGACTTTACAGCTATCTTTGGGTAAATGGTCAAGGTGCATGACTGTCATATGGAAAGCTAGGGTTCAATTCCAGGTGTGACTTTTTTCATGTACGCTTTCCCCTCAAAGCAGATAGGCTGTTGTTTATTGCCCTGCATTTTTTTGCAAATAATTTTTTTTTTGCTTTCATTGGAAATGCAGGGCATGTGAGAAATGCGAGGATTATATTTCATCTTAAAGCTATTCTTACCGATCTTGCACGGTGCACCTCAACCTAGCATTCTGCCTCCCTCCTAAGTCCCGCCTCCCTTCTAAGTTCTACCCACTCACCCCCGACTGACAGATCAATGGAATCAGATTCAGAGGCACCCGTAAGTTACAACGAAAACAATAGTAATCATTAAATATAATTTTCTATGTGGTATAAACATACTTTGGTTAATAACTGCCAGTTATTACTGTATCATATCATATTATTTTATTATTTTGGTTACGCCTGTTTGTTTATAATAAAATGAAACTTTTTTCACCGGTAAGTTACAACTAAAACAATAGTTATTATTAAATATAATACACGGACGAAAGACTGGAAAACAAAAAAACGTTCAATCAGTACTCTGTGAACAGTATTTTTGTTTTCATAAAATCATCCTCCTCTTTCATTTCTCGCCAACACTGTATTTTAGGGGTGGTAATGTTGCCTGAAAGCTTCAGATAATAACTAACTATCCACATACATAATAGATGCTGGGGCGCGATGTTCTGTTGATATTGCTATACATAATAAATGCAGCCATGTTGACTCGGGGACGCGGTGGTGGTGAAAAGCAGCAGAGCACCAGCGCTTTGTGGTGCTGTAGCGACACTGTTCAAGCCGTCAGAGATCCCATCCATAAGCTGTTTAGCTGGGAGTTACAACAAAACAGGAGACCCAGATATTTCTTTCTATGGATTTGCGACGAAGAACATCGTCAGAGATGCTTTTGATCAGGAGATTATGAATGCAATCAGACACACTGTAACAAATGCAACTGTTTATCAGAAGATCTAACCGCTCGTGTTAGCCGTTGTTTACATAAAGTTGATCACCAGAACATGACTTACTTCTCTCTGCTAAAACATTTCCATATTTTCGGGTCAGCCCAGCCAGCCGTGAAACATCGATAGACATTGATGCTGATGAAAGTTTTCCCGTGTATGAAGACGGTTATTATGTATCTGACAGATGAAGCCGATGTCAGCTGTGTGAAAACCTAAGAAGGGACTCCGTTCGGATTGCACCCAATAAAAGAGATTTTCCCATTGAATCATTTCAGTTCTCAGGGATTAAAATGATAAACATTCATACTTTGGCTCAACTAAAGTGTATCGTGCTCCAAGTTCAACATGATGACGGGAGCTGTGTAGCTGACGTTACCATCCGAAACCTAAAGATCGTAATCTTTGACGTGTAACTGTGCACAAGACGGTTAGTTAGTCCTGATTACACGCATAGAAAAAAATGTAAACATTGACACCTCTAGTTATCACATAAAATGTTTTTTTTTTCTTTGATAAGGAAAAATACACAAACCTGTCCAGCAGGAACTCCGCCATCATATAATTTCTTTTCATGTCAAGATGAAGCTGCATTACTCTCCGCCATCGCTCAAAAGCAGAGCTGATATTGACACGAGTGTTGCTCCTTGTCGCATCAAGTTGTCGCTTTACAGCGGCTTTGTGTGCAATAGTCCTCCTTCATCCTGGCAGCTGGCCTTGGTCGCTCATTACAGTTGTTTTTTTTATAGCTTCAGTTTGTGCACACTCCCGTGACGGCTTGGCTTGTGGCTGCAGTTACCTGAAGCGCCAGTCAAGGCAGTCCCGAGTTTCGTTTCTTAATCTTGCCTCAAGTCCCTTTAACAAAAGGGCACGTAAACTTCTGATCCTTTTCACAGAAAAATAATCATGGCTTGTGTTATTGGTGCATTAAGCAAACACTAATTCTTGAGAATTTGGATAAAACAGGTCTAAATTTTGAAAATAAAAAATTTGCTATTACAAAATCTGAAGGTAAAGACCAAGGTCTTGCCTGTTAAACAATGTACCTATGCAACCTCCTGATAATTTTTTTTTATAAAGTAGGTGTTTTTCCAGTCAACACTTTATTTTTTCCAACACCGTCAGACATAATAAAAAGCAAAATATTTTTTACTGATTTGGTCTAAGGTGTATTTAGATTTCTTAAATCATCATTTGGAAGTATAAGTACAATAATGTTGAAAATTTACTTCTTTCAATTTCTATACTGTTTCACATGTATTCCTGTGAAAGTTCCTGCATAAAGCAATGTTTACTTTAAGCCTAAATTTAAAAAGTAGTTTTTTTTAAATATACTTCACTTCTTAGTATTAAAAGAGACTACTACTGTAATATCTCAACTGCACTAAAGAAATATATTGTGATATATTTGTTTAAATCCAGCAAAACTCCATCTGACGCTGGTGACAGCCCATCTGACTGTGGTCACACCAAAGTGACAGTGGTGACAGTGGCCTCATTACAACATACAATTCCAAAAAGTGTACCACTTAAGTTTATAGCTTCTTGCGTAACAACTTTATTTAACTCTTTTTTTTTCCAAAAATTGACAATCCTGAGCTCTGAGATAATCGTTTTTTAAAGCAGTATGACACAATATTAGCATGCCCAAGTCCAGTCCTTGAGAGCTACTATCCTGCAACTTTAAGCTGCATCCCTCCTCCCAACACACCTGAATTACATCATGCACATGTCTTTCAGTTCTGCAGAGGGCTGGTAACAAGCCATTCATTTGATTTAGGTGTGTTGTAGAAGACGTGCTTTAAATCCCCGTTATCACAAGCAGGTCTGGGCTGGGTCAGGTCAGTCCACATTTTGTTGCGTCTCCACAGATAAAAACTGGGACAGGCAGACTTTAGGGGTACAACAATAAAGGTATTCATATCGAACCGTTCAACACAGGTGTGTACCGAACCGTGAGCACAGTATTGAATATTGAACAATCCAGAATTCTTAATTTATGCATCTCTTCTTTAGCCTTTGTTTTTCTACTTTGAGTTATTCCTCTTTTAACTCCACATCACTGTATATTTCCTCTTTTTTTTTATATTCCCTGTTTTTTCTGTCCTCCACAGACAGCTGCCACCTGGCCATAACTTCCTAAAATATAAAAAGTGAAACTTGAGTGTAATGACTTTGAAACTGGGCTTAATTACAGGGAATATTAGATTTAATTAAATGTTGTCATGACATTTTCATTTGGCTTTTTTGAGATGCACAACCAACAGGAGATATTTAAATTATATGCCATTAAAGTAGGCGCAGTAGCAGGTGATCTGTGTGCGTCCTAAATGAATATGGCTTAATCGTGAATTGAGAAAAAGGGAAGGCATACCGCATCACCTTAGGTTGGATGATATGGAAGAAATATAGAGGGAACTGATATAAAAAAATTAATGAAAATGATGAAAGATGCTAATGACAGTTCATTTTGGTGTTTACTGTGAGAAATATTTATTTTCTACCCTTCATTTAGGACCATTTACAGGTTTTTGTTCCCACCGTCAGACAGTAAATCTGACGGTGGTGACAAAAACATACTTTTTCACATGGTATGCTTGACTTGTTCATGTTGGCCACCTTGTTTCTCTCCTATTGCTAGCTACCTCAGACCTCTTCTTAAAAAGCCTACATTTTTGTCATCATCTAATTTGATATTTTTTATGTAAAGCAGACGGTGGTGACGTGTTATGGTTGTGACAGAAGCAATTTCCAAAAATATAAACACATTTACGAAAAATAAGAAATTTCCAGGAGGTTCAGTGATCTTGAAGCATGCTGTAGAGTTGACAGTTTGAAAAGGGGGTCCTCAGAGAGGTGGTTGACCTTGTAGTTGCCAGATTTTGTTGCTTTTTATAAATATCTGACGGTGGTGACGAATATGTGGGACACGTTTTCAGCAACCAAAAAAATATAAGTAAATTTTCAAAATTCTCTGTTAATAGTTTTTAATACACATTGCAATGCACTCTATCATGTGGTGAAGATATTATTCAATTTAATTATTTCTTTTAGTTTTTTGTTGAAGTTGAATTGATTAAATATTGTCTGAGGACAACTAGTTTTGTTGGCAGTAGGTCAAAATATCATCCTCAAATGAATAAAACATAAAAATAAACCTATTAAAAAATCTTACATTTGTGCAAAGAAACCCTGGATCATAAATTTGATCCTTTTTATTCATAAAAATAGTATTAATTTCTAACGGAATTAGCACTTTTCTTTGTGGGACACATTTTATCCAAATTCTCAAGAATCAGTGCAAACTCATAAAAGGAAACAGCTAGGATATAAGATATTTTATTAATAAATGATTAAAAGCGCTTAAACATTAGATTTTCATCTCTTAGCCACACAGAAACACAAAAAAGGCAATTCATTGAAGCATAGTTACTTTATAAAATAAAATAAGTGTTTACCCAGCCATTATTACAATTACAGTGCAGGAAAATTATATAGGTTGAAGTTATTATTTTGATAAAGAGCTTGGGAAAATGTCATAAGCATAATTGGAACCATGAGAATTTACTCATCAATGGTTGCTTGGGCAACTGCTGGTTGCTATGGTTGCCTTTTATAATACTTTCATCTGAACACCAAAATGATGGGCAACAGTTTTTACCCCCTAAATATATAGTAAGGTTAAGTAAGGGAAGTTTGGTTTAGCTTGTTCTCATTTTAATTCATAATGAAGATGTTCACTTCAAACCTTGTCCAATGAATGCGTTTATTTTCTGATGTCCACTCTAAACCACATTGAGCTTCATCAAATTTGACATAAGGGCAAGGGTGACACGGTTCCATTCTTGCTAAGGCCTATTACAAACTGTTTTGTCTTCTTTAATTGAAAGGTTGAGACTGTGGTTAAATCCCCTGTGCAGCTAAGTGTCACTCATTACAGGTCAATTTAACAGCTTTAAAAAAAAAGAAGAAAAAGAAGACAAAAAAAGACCATATCCATTTCAAACAGCTCTTGAGGTCTCTCTCTGTATTTGAATTAATTTGTCTCTTGATTATCAAGATGATAATAGGCACCCTGCACCTTTCTGACAGTGGCTCCTCCAAGCCCAGCCAGAAAAAAACAGGTGTTTGAGGAGCAGACACTGCTTTAAAAAGAAAAATACCAGGTTATCCTTACCACTGTTATCCCTGTTAACTGAAAAAAGGCCAGGCTAATCTCAGCTGCCCTCTTTTCCCACGGATCTCTCTACCTACCTACCTATCTATAGTGTAGTTACCTCCACCAAGGAAGTAATGTTTTCGGTAGCGTTGGTTTGTCCGTCCATCCGTCCATCCATCTGTCTGTCAGCAACTTTACGGAAAAAGTACTGACGGATGGTGATCCGGATCACCTTCTGGATCCAGGAATGATGAATGTTGAAGGATTCTTTATCATTGTGAGAAAAGGCCCTGTTGGAAAGGCTGTTGATGAGGTCTGAGTGCCCCCTTGTGGCAGAAGTGCACATATGGCTACTGAGCACATGATGTCAGAAAGCAGAAATTAAACTTAGAAGCAGCAGTGAGCACGAGGAAAGAAGACTGTTGGACAGACTTCTAGCTATTTGAATATCGTGAACTGTGTGCGTCTGTGAAGAACTGTAAGTAACTAGTTGTATTTCTGCCTGAAAAGGGTGTTTATTTAGCCTTTAATGCTTATTCAGAAGTGTTCCTCCATTCACCATGTCCCTTGTTATGCTATTAAGCTAGCTGGCCTGTTACATGCCAGTTACTGTAATTGTACGCCTTGAACACATATGCATGTTTAGTCCTAACTGTAACTGTACGTTCAGACCAAAGGCGACAAAAGCGGCAAAAAAAAAAAAACGGCGTCGCTGGGTTCCTCTCCCCGGGTTTGAGTCCAGGAGGTTTCATCGGCGGCGGCAGGTGCTGGAGCTGCAGCCGGACAGAGACCCTTCCAGCGGGACTTCAGGTTGAACATCCAGGAGTTTTTTCTTTTCTTTTTAAGTCCCGGTAGCCAAAGAAAAAGTACATTACCAGGGATGGACCTGAACAATCAGCCTCTCGGCATCGGCAGAACAAGTGTGTTGTTGTCGGAACCAAAGTCACATGCGTTGTTCTTTGGGGCTGCTCAATAGGAGGACACCTCTACTCTGATTTGCTGCCACCTGTTGCCGCTGAACCGCGTCATAGCTAATTAGCATAAAGTTAACCGAAGTTCAACTTCTTATCTGGTGCCGCTTTGGACGCTTTAGCCGCTTTTGTCGCTCTGGACGTGCGTCAGATGGCGGCAGACGCTCTTGTCGCCCAGGACGCCTGCTCTCATTGAAAATGTATTAACTTCCGGGGTCCTTGCCGCTTTTGTCGCCTTTGGTCTGAACGTACAGTAACAGGCTTCCCAATGATATATAATACAACACCAACTAGTGATATCAAAGGGGATAAATAATCAACCAAACACAAATTCCATTTCTTTTGATGCTAGCTTTATTTAGCATGTCATGCATTAAACTAAGGCCCAATGTTTGATACAAAACAGTGCAGATGTAAAGTAGGGAAGAAAATAAACATAAAAAACTACTAAAGAAACATATAAGAAGATTCACTACCAGAGAAGAGCTGAGATTTACTTGAATGGAGCAGAAAAGGTGTTCGCTTTTTCAGCAGAGATTATGTCTGAAAATACTACAATATTACGGAGCCCCTCTGATGACGTGGACAAAAAAAAAATTTAATTGTGGCCACGAAACGACTAAAACGTTGCCACAAAATGGTATTTCGTGGCCACAAAATATTAATTCGTGGCCACGAGTTAAGTAAAATGTGCGCACGAAATACTATTTCGTGGCCACGAACTAGTTATAACGTGCGAACGAAATATTAATTAGTGGCCACGAACTAATATTTCGTGCGCACGAAATAATAATCAATGTTATTAATATAACTCACAGACAGCTAGGTAAGTAAATCGAGCGCACTTCCTCTAAGGTTGAAGGTGGAAGAGAGCGTCAAGCTACACGATGGACAGGAACAGTGTGATAGAGTTTTACTTTAGGCTGGGAATGAGCTACAAATGCATTCTGAAAAGCCTGGCATTGCATGGAACTATTATTACCGAGAGACATTTAAACAGGATATTGAGAGCCAGGTCCCTTTACAGGCGAAGGTACGATTTGGACGCCGGAATAGATTTCATTGTCGACCAACTGCAAGGCCCTGGAAAGGATCATGGTTACCGATGGATGTTTACAAAGTGTAAACAACATGGTATTTCTATAAGGAAAGAAGACGTCCGGATCATCCTGTCTCTACTGGACCCAGTCGGTGCCCAGATTCGCCAGACCAGACGTCTCAGAAGGAGGCAATATTTTGCTCGAGGACCTAGCTTTGTGTGGCACATAGACTCTTATGACAAACTGAAGCCATATGGGATATGCATTAATGGCTGCATCGACGGGTTCTCACGCAACATCATTTGGCTGCGGGCCGCCTTCACAAACAGCGATCCTAAAGTTATCGGTGGGTACTTTGTGGAAGCAGTGGAGCGCTGTGGGGGCTTCCCCAAGCTCGTACGAACGGACATGGGCACTGAAAACGTGGTGGTCAGAGACCTTCAGCGTTATTTACGGAGAAATTGCGAGGATGACAGAGCAGCAGAGAGAAGTTACATCACAGGAGCAAGTACTGCGAACCAGAGAATTGAGAGCTGGTGGGGAGTGATGAGAAAGGAAGGAATCGAACCCTGGATCACACTGCTGGCTGAACTGAAAGATGAGGGATTTTTCGCTGGGGATTTTATTGACAAAGCCCTGTCACAGTTCTGTTTCATGCCAATTATTCAGGTAAATAGTTTATATTGTGATCACAGCAAGAAACCCAGAAACTCAACTCTACATTACCTTCATGTTATCTTTAAGCCATTGTGCATTTATTTAATGTTTAATAAATTGATTCTACTGTAGTGAAAATAAGACATTATGGTGTAATTTAAGCTACTTTTATTTGCTTAACATAATGTTTTGCTTGTCTGAATCTTTGATCACTGTTTAAAAATGCAGTACATGCCAGCTGTGACTTAATTTTCCTTGTTTCTTCATCAGGAAGTATTGAATGACATCCGAGGTGTTTGGAATGCTCACCGTATACGGCCCTCCAAGAACACCAACGTGCCGAGTGGGATACCTAATGTTATGTACATGGCCCCTCACCTTTGGGGTGCCGAAGACCATCTTGTTCCACTGACTGAAGATTTGACCACATGTAAAGACAGCTGCACATTTGTCAGTTCAGTCCCATGTGATGTGCACATGTTTGATTTGTGCACAATAATAATGAAGGAATCAAGGCTGGAATTCCCATCTACCATGTCCCAGGCAGTTGATTTGTATTTTCATCTGAGGGACACGATTCGCCCACAGTTATTTGAGGCTATTTAAATGGACACAAGCATGCAAATCGTGTAGTGCATTTGGTACTTTAGTACATGTTTTTCCAGCATAATACCCTTATTGCTTTTTATGTTTGAGTGGTTATTTTGTTTTTTTGTATCTTTTTGGGCTACAGTTATCATTCAATTAATAACAAACTTGTCAAACTGAAAAGGCTTCAAAAGCTCTTCATACCAGAATTTAGTTGTTACTTGTTTATTGGTGTTTTGCTTTAGGGTGAGATTCAAAGAAGAGTAAACAGATCTCTTCTTGACATCATCTAAATGCTCACAAAAAATGTATCCATCCCTAACAAGGACAATAGCATACTGGACCTCAACCATACAGACTGGCAATGACATTATACATCTAATGTTATGATCAATTAGACAAGAAGACCAAGTGGGCGACTGTGTAGTGTATTATAATAATGGTTGTACCATCATTGCTCCGTATGTTTCCTGAGCATCTGTTTTTGTGGAAGTAATTTAACCTATCTAATGTTTCATAAACTCCGCTTTCATAACAATTCACAGCACATGATTAACAAAAGGGTGAGTTGTAAAATAACTGGGTGGTGTCAGAAATGTTCAAATGTAAAGAAGTATAGAATATAATAAAGGTGACATCTTGTACAAACTTGAATGGTTTTTACTGTCCATTTTTCAAAATACACCATTGTCACAAACAAAACAGGTTGTACTTTGTACATAACAGTATGAGAACAGTTCTTAAACCTGTTAGCTAGCTTTATACAGATAGTTGCAGAATAATCTTATTTAAACTCCTTTTAGAGTGAAAAAAACTTCTGTAATTTACTCATTTATTTTTAAACTTCTGAGTTTTTCTGAATATCAAAAAAGATTTGCATTCTTGTTTCTATAAACAACTATACTGTGATATAAAACATGTTTAATCTATTGGATTTGGAACAAACTTGAATGGTTTTTACTGTCCATTTTTCAAAATACACCATTGTCACAAACAAAACAGGTTGTACTTTGTACATAACAGTATGAGAACAGTTCTTAAACTTGTTAGCTAGCTTTATACAGATAGTTGCAGAATAATCTTATTTAAACTCCTTTTAGAGTGAAAGAAACTTCTGTAACTTACTCATTTATTTTTAAACTTCTGAGTTCTTCTGAATATCAAAAAAGATTTACATTCTTGTTTCTATTAGGGTTGCTATAAACAACTATACTGTGATATAAAACATGTTTAATCTATTGGATTTTGGCATTTTATGTGGAGCTGTACTAATGCCTAGTCAGTGTACCTGTAGTAGACAGCATCAGGACTGTCAGCTTGTAGAACTGTAATCTCCTTCTATTCTGTTGCAGCCCTCCCCTCTGCTTTTGCAAACTCAGTGCTGAATGCTGTATATTACAGGTAATTGACTAAACTTGCACACTTCATACAACCCCACTTCCAAAAAAAAAAGAAGAATATCCTTTTAAGCTTACCATTTGATTGGGAAAGAACAAAGCAGCCACTTTAAAAGTCAGATCAAATAAAATGTTGCACATAAAAAAGGCACTTCATGGTAAAAAAAACAAAACAAAAACATCCAATCAAGCAAGGCACTGTTGCATCCTTCAGGTTCTTGCTACCTACACCACATCCATTACCCACATTGAGCTTGTGAGAATGCTGTTAAATTCGCTGCGAAAATCTGGATAGTTGTAGTAACCAATGGGCAGCTTTAGTACACATCCACATGTATGGGATTGTGGTCTGCGGAGGAAATCTGTGGTTTCTATGAACTCGATAATTATGGCCTTATCCAGGAGATTTGATCCTGTACAGAACCGCAGAAAAAGTTGAAGATGATTGAAATCAATTTCCCCAATATACCTTTTCAGGTAACGAGAAACTGTTGACTGGGCTGCTGTCATCTCCTCTGGAAAGTTTAGAAGCTCCTTCACTGTTTTTGCAGTTGGTTTTTTCTGTGCAATGAAATGATGCAGTCCTTCTGGTGGTAGTAAACCAGCTAGAGAACCCACAACAGGACGCCAGCACTTAATTACAAACATTGGAGCCTGAATGATTACTTTGTGTCCAATCTGTGCCAAAACAGGGAGAAGCGTGTCTTTGGTTGGGACTTGTTTGCATTCATGTGCATCAAGTACATCCAGCAATTCATCCGTGTCCACTGAAGTGAAGTCCTCCAATGCCTTCAGGAGGACAGATCTTTCTTCTTGGGATGCGTACAGCAAAAAAGAATCCTTAAAACTACTGGTTGTTGAGCCATACAATACTTCCTCCAGAAATGGTTCTGCAAGCTTCACTGGGAAGTAACCAGCTTGTTTCCACCCCACTACAAACACTCTAGCTACAGCCTGCCATTCTTCACACTGAAAGTCATGCCTGATAAAGGGAACTTTGGCCTCAACTCCCAGTGTGCAGCTGTCATAGAAATCCATCCAAAATTCTGTCAGGCAGTCTCGCAAAACACCACTTCCTTCCCCCTGTTCTAGCTCTCCATTTGGTAAACGCATTTTGATGTTGACCTCAGATGCAATAATGTTTGGGTCCTTGAAGGCACTGATCAAGTCGGTGAGACAGTGACCTCTTCTCACGATAAGTGTTACAGGCGAAGATTGTGGTTCAGGAAGTGCTTGATCTGGAACACTTGCCTCCCCTGCAAGCACTGGTGAAAGAACCAATGTTTGATGAGGTTCATTATACTCTTCTGGAAAGAGTGTTTCAAGGTTTGGTTCATCCACACTGACATCTAGCCTGTTAGCCCCACTTATAATAACAACTGCATCAGAATCGTCGCTTCCGCCCACAGTTAGCAGACCATCCCATGGTAATGTGTCGTCCAGTTCCAGATATCCACTTCTGGAAGCTTCATCATTATTTCCACAGTGGTTTGGTGATTCTAAATTTCTGTTTTCAACCAACAGATCCTCACTAGCCTGATTCTGTTGATCTTCAGTGAGATCTACCACTGAGGGCTGGCTTATTGTGAGATCACCCTCCACTCCTGAAAGCTGCTGCCCCGTTTTCTTTTTGGTGTACAGATAAAGTCGCAGAATTTTTACCTTGCTGTGATTATACAACTCTTCCACTGTATTGGACACATCAACATGCATCTGTGAGCTCTCAATGTGTGTTGAATAGTGTGAAAGACTTTTGTTTTTCTTTGAAAGGCCTTTGGGGAAAAAAAGATTTTCAGCCAAAATTTTAATATTTGCCACTGTTTCGTCTTTGTCAATAGAGAGATGCCTCGTTCCTCCACCACTTACAGACTTCACCTGTTTGTACCTCTCTTTCTCCTCATCAAAATCCATCCAGCCAACCTCAATTCGTCTCACTTTTCGTTTGGCATTTGTATTTTCTGCCCACTTAGATGATCTCTTTTTGGGAGGCATCCCCTCAGCTCCAGACAGTCTTTGTCGTAGCCTTGAGAGTATGGATTCTTTCCTGGATGGTGAGTTTTGTGACAGTGTTGCTTGTCTACAGAAGGCCACGGTGGAAACTCTGTCTCCAACTTTTGGGATGTACTTTGCCAGGTCACTGTCTGTCATTAATGGAATGACAGTTTCATCAATCTGAAAAATACAAAGATAAATAAATGACTCAATAAAAAATTAAATAATACAAACAGTACAAATACATAACATAAATGCCAGTGGATATATAAAGGAAGTGTAGAATAGGTCTTCATTGTATGCAGCCTAATTTTAATAACATTTACTTTCGGTAAAGGTTTTAGCTTCAGATGTCCAAGAATTTCTCAGAATTATTCTGTAAACACAGTTGATGTAATTGATGACATTAGAAATTAAAACATAACATTTTTTAGTGTGCATTGGAAATTTTTCATTGAGTCTACATGTTCACATACACACACAACATACATACACACACACGCACACACACACAAGCACACTAGGCCAGCAAAGAAAGGAGCTACAGTGGCTTACATTCTCATCTTCAAGTTTCTGGATCACATCTTCTTCAAGATTGCGCTCCATCAAAAATTCTCGTAGACGAGTACCCATTATTGACCCCTAAACCACAGGAAAACTGAATTAATACATTTACACTAAGTGTACTTTCAGTGCCTTCTGAATCTGAAACTTTAAACTTGATTCAGCTGATTTTAACATTATGCTCAAACTCTGACACTGTCCTATAATAATATATATAATATATAATTAGGGTTCAAGTTCAGTCAAAGCAACACCAAATTGAAAATCAATACAAAGTAGATTCTAAAAATATAAAAACACAGCAGTTAATTTATTTAACTGATGTTGCTGTTGATAGAACCACAGTTTTTAATGATATGAGCGGGTATCCTAAAACAGACTTGCCAGTAAAAACAAACTATGCGCATGTGTCTATGGTGGAATATGAACCTTAATCAACTTGTTTTTACGGTTTTAAGTTTTCTTTTCTGCTTTTCGTAGAAAATTATTTTGTCTTTCAGTCACGTTGACAGCTTCAGTGTCAATGCTGCAAAGTTATGAAACATAATCACAAACAACTCAGAAACTGTGTCTACATACAGCCGACTGTGGAGCCACTAAACCAGTTAGTTTTGTGTATCATGGGCTGTGATTCACATTACTGAAGCAAATCTGCAGTATAACTAAAAATTGGGGAAAAAAATGCAATCAACTCAGATTAAGTATATTATACTCTTACTGTAATTTATGTATTATTTTGCAAGTGAGGTTGTACAGGATTTTAAACACGTAATACTGAAGCATCTAGTTATCATCATCCAGCACCTTCTCCCAAAACGAATTAAATTAAACATGAAATGTTTCATTTTGAAATGACTAAAGCTGATCTGAGCTAGTAATCAATTTAACCTATCAAAACAGCATACCTTGTCATAAACTGTAGGCTATTTTATCAGAGTAACAGTAGCCTAAATTGACAGATAAGGCTATGGAATGTTACTCTCACTAGATGCCATCAAAGCTGATATTAGTTTCCCAAATTTGTGCTGGTTGTCATCACCATGTAGGTTCTAGGTTAAAACTATTCAATAGCCTACTATTTACTTGTCATTTGGATGGTTTGAAAAATGATCTCTTCTAGTCTGTGGAATAATTCAAAGTAAGTAAGTAAATAAAAATTTTATTTAAGTGTCTTGCACAACATGATGCCCAGCACTCATTGACTTACAAGACATTCACATGAATTGCATACTGAAATACAAGATGGTTGTAGGCAATCGGGCATGTAAAGTAAATGGTACTAACTAACTAAATAAATAAATAGATATCAATGCTGAAAATTGGTTTTTAGCAACGAGAGTTCTTGGTTGTCACCGGGGAAAGATGTCACGGGACTAAATACACCGGAACTCCCGGATGTTTGCGCCAGCACTCAGGTTTCCTTGGCAACTGATACACTATGCGCTAACCGTTGTGGAACTTGTCGTACGGTGGCGTCAATAAACCAGCGATATTGCCTATATATTTCCTCAACAAGTCTGACACACATTAAACTACTTTCAAAGGGAATTAAAACTTACAAGGGCACTTGTAAGTTGATTTCAAGCTGAAATTGTGGCAGACTTGATTGGGTCTACAGCATATAAATTAGCATGGTGATCTAGCCTGGTTAAAAGACACTTCGAGACACAGAAAACTGGTTTTATCCTCAAAATATACCCCTGAGCTCCACATGAAACGTGTCCTGATGTGTGTGCAGGAAAGACTCAAACACACGAGTTTACGGCTATTAGCAACAAAACAACATGTGTGTTAACAGAATGGGCATAAAAAAGTTTGAAAGTCGGCTGAAACATCTGATAGGTACCCTTTGTAGCAAAATTACAAACATAGGCTTACATAAATGACTGCCTGAATGAGGGATAACAAGATTGCAAGAACAGACACTCACCTTAGGACATCACATGCAGAAGCTGAGCTCCGCTACTGAAAAGGCCAGGCAGCGCGAAGGTGCGCTTGATTTACTGAGCCAGTTGTCCAGGAACGATGTTCATACCATTATTTATTATTTCGTGGCCACGAAATACTTATTCGTGGCCACAAATAATTATTCCGTTCGCACGTTATACCTAATTCGTGGCCACGAAATACTATTTCGTGGCCACGAAATACTATTTCGTGCACACATTTTACGTAACTCGTGGCCACGAATTAATATTTTGTGGCCACGAAATACCATTTCGTGGCCACAATTAATTTTTTTTTTTGTCCACGTCATCAGAGGGGCTCCGTACAATATAAAGACTGCTGGAGGTGTGGTAATGGAAAATAAGGGGAGCTTCTATCTTAAAGCTAATCATATGTTGCCAGTGAATTGTCACAAAATATTGTATCAAATAAACAAATGAAATATATTAGTGTTGATAATAGATGCAATAATATTGTGATGTGATCACAGCTGATGAAATCCAATTATTCAATGAAGATTGGAGGGGGGTTGTAAATTTTTTACACCCCCTCCGTTATGGTGGACTTATCTAACGGAATAATTCTGTCCAGACTCTCATACAGGCTTTTGATCATCTTTGAAAATAAATTTAACGGCAGAGGCCTAAAGGTCTGTTTTGTTTGTACTGAGCTTTGTTTGTGATGTGAAATATAATTGTTCTCAAAGGTCTTATTTGTAGAACTTTACCAGTCAGCTTCAAGGCCACCAGGGACATGTTTTCAAGTGATTTCTATGTAACATTCTGGATTAATTAACAAAAATGATTAGATTTGGTTGAACATACTGGAAATAAAAGCAAAGATCATTGTGACAATTGCAACTCAAACTGAATATTCAGTTGTGCTTTCAGTGTAAGGATGAAATTTTTTTTTTTCAAATTAATTGGAAGCATAAGAACCAAAAGAAAGTTCAGCATTTTTTAAATTAATTATTTGTTACTTTTTAGTTATTAATTAAATTTCATCTGCAAAAGTTTTACCATGTTGCAGGTCTTTAGTCTCTGTCTATATGACTGCAGAGTGTATGCAGTGCTATATATATATTCAAAGAGATTTCTTTGCTGCAGTCTTTTCCATCTGCCCATAATAACCTGAAATCAACTCCTGGTGTGACTCCACATGAGGTCTGAAATTCACAGTACAAAATTCTCTTTGTGTTCTTTCGCTCCAGCTCAGCACGAGAACTCAATCTAAGGATACATATTCCATTGTGAAAGATGAAATTCAATGATGAAAAGATTTTTATTTTTGTACAGTACTCGCTTCCAGACTGCTGAACAGGCAGGAAGATCCAGCTGACAAACTACACCCCACAAAACATTTTCAGGTGTAACAAAAGAGGAGAAAAACGACAAAAGAACAAGTAAAGCATGTACTATAAAGTGCATGGTGATTGGGCAGCTGTATGGACAGAGAGAGAGAGAGAGGGCAGTCGCCTGCCAATCAGATGATTGTCAGTTTGATCCCCAGCTTCCACAGGCCATATGTCAAAGTATCCTTGCATATGACACGGAAGCCCATGTTGCCTCTGATGCATTCACTGGTGTGTCTCAGTATGTGAGACAGAGGGGAAAAGAAGAAAAAAAATAAAAAATGCATGACCTGTAAGACTGTGTAGACTAAGAAGTGCTGTGTGTGTTTAAATGGGTGAATATGGCTTTTCCTCCATATGTCTGTACACTCAATGGTCAATTTATCAAGTATACACTGCTAGCATCAGCTTAGACCCCATTTTGCTTTCATCTTTGCTACCATTCTTCATGGCACAGATTAAAGGAGTGATGACATAGCAGTTAAAAACTAGTTTATGTTGTTGGCATTACTGCATATGTAAATACTCCAAAGAAAAAAACGGCATTTTTTTACAGCGGAGTATTGTTTTGAAACGCCAGACCTAACTTCCTCAGTCATACAGTTGGGTCCGGTGATGATATGGAGCTTTACCCGGAGACCACGTTGACTTCATTTTGATTGGCTACACCTTATTTGGCTATGACCTTATTTGGAGAATCTAGGTCAAGCTGCGGTCGGAGTTTGCTAAAGGCTAACTGCTAGCAACATGGGCACTTCAGACAGTGTGAGCTACGTTTATCAGACAAGACAGCATTTAGAAAATAAATTAACTTACAGGTAATGACAAGGTTGTGGCCCCCTCCCTCAGTGTTGCTGCAGAAGTTTTCTTTTAAATCCATTTGTTTGAAAATCCAGACCTGACTGCACAGAAGTTACTACTAGCTCCATACACGAAGCTGAATCAGACAGGGAGGGGAGGGGAGGGGGGGGGGGGGGCGGACGGTGCATAAACCGTTAGGAGAGAGAGGGGGGGGGGGGGGGCTGTTTACTTGATAGTGTGCTCTTATTGGAGCAATTAAATTACGTAGAATGATAGAACTACGTAGAATGATAGCCTGCTGTCTGATTCAACTGTTTCTGAGCAGAGAGACAAAGCTGACAGACCATAAACAAGAACTTTGATTCTCACTCTGGACATTCACATGGCCTCATCAGTGCACAACAGATCATATTATACACCCAAAACCCCAGAAAAGTGAAAATTGATGTCATGGCACCTTTAAAACAAGGTGTTGGAAACTTTCCCCAGAGATGCTGCTCCACATGACATGATCAGGGATGGGTACCCAATTCGGTACTTTTATTGGTACCCTTTTGTGAGAGAGTGGAAGAGTTGGTGATTTCTACGCCAGATGTGACATCAGTCACTGCAGCCGCATGTTCAGTCAGAACAAGCAGCTGATTGAAAACACTTTTCTGGCTCCACTTCTCTAAAACATCAAGCTGCAATATTTTTGATGCAAAATGCAAGACAAGTGGCAGGAATACGTCTAATCTGAGGAAGCAGTTCTCAGAGCTCCATTCCTGATGCATCGTCTGCACACAGCAGAAAGAAGAGGGAGAAGTCAGTCAGTGCCTCAGCGACTGAACAGGTCTGATCGGGGGGCAGATAATAACCAGCGGGTTTCACAAACTGCTGTTCAAGAACTCAAAATGATGTAAATGCTTAATGAGTTTGCCATCAACCAACATGGTGAACCAGATCGGAGGCCGACGTGCAGGTCACGTCTCTCCCTCCATCCAACTCGCATCCCACAACTATTAAACTCTGTCACAGCGGAGTTTCCGCACGCGAGCTGTTGCATCAACCACAAAATTTAAATCTGTCATGGAGTCTCTGTCTCTCTCTTAAGAAGCTTGATTGGTTCATCCAACATGGCAAAAAGTGTCTGCACCAAATAAGTAAGCTGTGTTTGGTCATTACGCGCAGTGGGCTCACAGCCTCCCTCTGCGCAAAACACCACAACAGTATCAGTTTAGTGCCTGAGAACTTTCCGTCTTTTTTCTTATTAATTTATTCTTTCATTAAGTTTGCTCTCTCTGTACCTAAGTGGCACCGACACAGTATGAAATAAAACAGCTGGATTTTGCTTCAATACATTGGTTAAAAATTATGTGTTGAAAATTAGAAATAAATCTGTTATTCACATATAAACACACACAAAAGTACAGAAAACTTTTCCTATGTACCGGAAATTGGTACCGCATATATTCAAATGTGAATAGTATCCATCCCAAGACATGATAGCATCTAGGCCTGGGCAATATATCCAAAATTTACCGTTAGCAACATTTACACCACTGACGTCATTTCCCCCATGTTGGTATGTTTAGTATTTAGTATTTATCTTTTGGCTGTGTGTAGGTAGGCTATGTTCATGCTTGTTTAAGATGCTGTGTAGGGTGGAGTCACATGACCACACTATGCACTACCACCTTCAGAAGGGCAGCAGCTGTAGGCTACTCTGCTACCAGACATCTGCTCTGCACATGAACAAAGCAGAGATGCAAGTCTAAAACACTGGAGGTCGGAACTAAACTGTGATGTAACAGGAATATGGCACACACGGACCACTTGTGAATCAGCCATGAAGCTTTAAAGATATTAAATAAATGAACAAATAACTTTATTAATCCCAGAAGGGAAATTCACTAAGGAGGATGAACTGTGTTTCTCTATTAAATCAAACCACCTACAAACACAAAATCGTTTTTTCTCAATGACAAAATGCCAAATACGTATTTTTTAATATGTCACACTTTACCATGTGAGAGCCATTTAACCTTAGAGCGGTACAGTCATACAGCATTAGGAAAGAGAAATATTTGCAAAGCATTTTTTTACTTTTTACAATCAAGTCCATGACCTAAATGTCATGGACTTGATCGTGAAAAGCTTTAGATCTGACAATTCAGCACTCATGTCTTTGGCAACAAGTGACTCCCTGTGCAGCATGTATCGCATCCAGCTTCCTCAGGGAGTTACATCCTTTATAAACTTTAAAGTCCGCTTTCGGTACACATTGGCAATTCAACGGCATTTGTCTTATTTAAGATGAAAGTGTGTCTTCTTTACCTATCTAGCAAATGTATCTTCTTTTCAAATAACATTGGTGTGTGCATCCTGGTTTTCCTTTTTTTTTTTTTTTTTCATTTGAGTCAGTTGGTAACTGAATAGGTCAACCACGGGAAACCTGATAGAACCAGCATGTAACATGCGGCCTTGTAATAGTCCCAGCAGTAATAAGTGTAGGTCCTCCTCTTTGAGCGCATGAGTCTTGAAGGGACAGGTCTAGGCTGGTCTTGTGCTGTGAGTGAACTCATGCCCAGCAAGAAATTGTCCCTGTGTGTTGTTGAATGTGTGCAATTCCACGGCATTTGAGTCCAAACAACTTCCTCTCACCGGACACTGGATATTTTCTCTTTTTGGGACCAATGAAGCTCTCAGCAGATCAGCAGTATATGAAGTACTCAGACCAGCCACACTGAAAGTCGCTTAAATCCCCTCGTCTCTCCATGATCATGCTCGGTTTGAAGTTAAGAAAGTTGTCTTGACCATGTCTACATATGTAAATGCATTTAGTTGCAGCCATGCTACAGTATAGGTTGAGCAGCTATATGTGTTTACAAGTGACGGCACAGGTGCAAGTAATAAAGTGGTAATAGATGCTTTTATTTGAGCCTAATGCATATGATGCATACTGTAAGCATCCCTGGCTGTGTTTTTCTGTCCCTCTAACTTGGAAGAGCTAGTGGATAATCCCCCCTCTATAACTTGAAATACCAAAACCACGAGAGCCTGTCACCTGAGGTTATCATCAGTATTAAGAGAGAAGTATTGAAAATGGTGCACAGGCCATGAATGTGATAACCTGAGACGACAGTTCGGAGTTTATCTGTGTTACTGCTATCAGTCCTGTCTGTTGCAGGAAGAGAAAAATATAACCTACTCCACAGACTTAAGATTGTTTTGAATGTCCTCCAAAAATCTAAAGAAATCTTTTTTAAATATAATTTTTAATCACTATTATTTATTTGCATGGCACTACTGATGTGATATAATTTGTTTATTTATTTATTGTCTTTTTGCTGCACCAATAAAATGTCCCCTTCTCTGCAATCCACATATCTGTAGAAAGAAAAGCTCCCAATGTCGATGGTTAGAATAAATTAGACGAAGATAAAACAATTAATTAGTCCAGAAATGCTCCACACAAATACTAGAATGATTAAAGTAGAGGGATTTTCTACTCTAATTGCTTTAAATGACAGGAGACATTGTTTGTCTTTCATTACCATAATGACACAAACAGTTTTAATCTTCGAACATTCAAATCTCTGCTTGCATGTGGCTGGGGCCTTCGAAGTGTGTGTATACATTTGCATGTGTGAGCGTGAAGTGTATTGGGGCGGGGTTGTAGAAGAAGCAGGAGTTAAAGTAGTAAAGCAGACATCTAGTGTATTTACATGAAAATGTTGCAGATTATGAAAATCCTAATGCTTTAAATCACTGACGGACCAACATTAGCAGCACGTTGTTAAATACCGTAAACCATCTAGTTCATCGCCATTCGTTTTCTATGTAGTCTGATTAGGGTCACGGGGAGGTGTTGCAGACTATTCCTGCTGCCACTGGGCTAGAGTCTCATTTATTCCTACATTGATCGTGTGAAGGACGTCAAAGTTTCAGGAGACAACATGTTGGAGGAACCGGGAGGTAACACTGCTAACCACCTTTGATATGATTTTTCACATGACAAACTAAAAACAGAACATGAGCTCATTCCAAGAATCCTCTGTGCTTTCTCAGGAAAGCAATTAATAAGCTGGAATACAGGACAGGTTATTTTTATCGTGATGCTTATGCACAGCTTCCTTATCTGTGGCAGTATCTGATAAACATAAGTCTGACAACACAAATGAGAGACTCGCTTCCTAAACTCAAAGGTAAGCAGCTGCACATCTGGATGCGAGCTAACTCGTCATGTATCTTTCATCTCAGGAAAGTACCCATGAGCTAAGTTTGCCAACCCTGGAAAAAAAAAAAACAAAAAAACCCTATGTGCAAGGATGAAAGGGACACAACAACACAGAGGGAATGGGGGAGTGTTAGTACAAGGGAAGGAAGTGGGAGCCTCCCCCATTCTGAGCTGTAGAGTGTCAGACACTAATGCCTCTGGATAGAAGCTCTACTCTAGGGTATTAACTCAAACATGGACGACTAATGCCACAGGATAAAGCGTTCAGCCCCACTTACAGGGGCACAGGCACTCCCACAGGATCATAGGGCCTGGGCGGCAAGCATTAAATTACCACAGCCTTATGTGTGCCAGGGGATAGATTGGAGGCAGAGGGGCACAGCTTGAACCACAATCCACAGCCTGGAGACTTTTGATTTTAAGATGTAAAGCACAGGCAGGTTGCCAATACAAATATAGAAGGGGGGGGTAAATAACGGTAGCAATGTTGGTGGGTTCTGCATGAAACTAAAAGGATAGAACTAATATGTCTGCAGACCTCTTGTTTAACTTTCTCATTTCTGCAGCAATATATAAAGACAGGGGCTTAAGATTTCTACATACTAGATGCAGCTTCTTCATTATTTAATTGACTAACAATTTGGCAGCAGCATGGAGCGTTTAAGTCCAAGCTGATACAGAAGCTTTTCTTAAAGCTACAGTGTGCAAGAATAACTGACATCTAGTGGTGATAGTGGGTGGGGCACTGAAAAAGGGAGGGGATTCTTGGGGCCCATAACTGATAAGGGCCCAGAGGGGCCCTCAATACTGAAAAAGTAATATGATGTTCAATAATTAAATTTAATCACACAAACATAACGTTTACAATGTAACTGTATTGTACCTCAACAGCCCCCCTCTGTATTATGTAAAATGGTTCAGTCCATCTGCTCCATGACCTGGAGAGCATATATTACGCGGGCAGCCAAGTGACATACTCTGCCCAATATCATATTGGCAAAGAAATACCAATCACTGTTGTGAATGGATGGTGTCTGTCAGTGGCCAAAATTCTTCCAGACATAAATATGCAAGAAGATCCACTGGGAGCAATAAGGTGCGCTACTGACTGTAAGTTATTACCTCAAATAACTGTTTGTTATTTTAAAGACACATGACTGTTTGACCTTAAAACTCTGCATTATGGACTTATTGGATTGCACAGTGTCATTTGTTCTGAGCATTTCTGGAGCCATCGCGCCCAGCAGTGTCTCGAGGCTGAGAAACAATACAACTTTCTCATTCGGTACGTTTACTGACATTTCAGTTGAATTTTACTCTATGCACCCCATCTAGTGTTGCCAAAGAAATCGATTCTCAAATACTAATCAATTCTAAAAATTAGTATCTAGTTAGACATTAATTAGCATGGGTTTTAATATTTAAATGCCATTTTGGCATCTGCTGAGTCTTGGAAAGCATCAGTCGCCTCTGCCCTTATAAACAGGCACTGCTGCGGGCAGCCCCTCCCCTCCAGCTTCTCCCTGGAGGACCAATTGTTTACACTGTGGCTAACTTAGCAACTTTAGACCTCTCTGTTAACTTTTTTGTTTCAAAAAGTGATTAGCGATAAATCCAGTGTTACTCGAGACTCATGCAGACTGACGTGAAGGCGCGTATCGTTTACTTTTCTCAACGAGCCGCGCCGGCTACCGCAGGCCTCGCCCCCGCGTAGGAGCGTGGGCCTCGTGCCCGCGCAGCATCTGAGCTTCACCCTAAATTGTTTGTCTGTTCTATTGTTTACTTTATTCAGTCTCCAGTATTGTGAAGAAAAGGACACGTAAATAAGAACACTATCTGGTGGTTGAAGTTTTTAATTTGTCTCTTCTAAATCACAGTGAGCAGTTGGAGAAGACTGTTGGAGACTGGATGAAGAATGGATCTCTGCACAAACTAGATCTTAAAAAGTATTTATTTTCCATTCAACAGTCTTTTCTCATATATATTCGTATATTTTTGTCTCATCACATAGAAAATAGCAAAAGTTGTGTAGTGCATCTTTAAGGTTTTACTTATCCCAAACGGTGCTCATGCACTTATTAAAAAAAGCTGGTACTCTTTATAAGTTTTTCAATTTACACACAGAGTTGTTTGTGTATTCAGAGACACCGTAGTAGAAACGGTGACACAAATATGGCAGCTACCACGTATGTGAACCAACAGAAGTAGGTATAAATCGCTCATTCTAAGAGAATAAAAAGATAACAATTGATTTAGTAGAGTAATTAAAACCTGAGTTTTTTTCTGTCACGAACCTTTTGCACCCTTCACATCAAAATTTAGGACATAGTAAAAAACAAAAGTTAAGTGCTTCGATTTCTTTATTCTTTTTTGCACAACAGAATGGTATGAAAATCAACGAGAAGCAGTGGAATTAAATGCTTTCTCAATGAGAGAGGATGTCAAAGAGAGAACAACAAAACAGCCAAACTGATTCACAATGACAAATAGCCTATGCTTCCTTAAAGAAATGCTTTTTCCAGGATTAGTGGCAGAGAGAGAGCATCCCAGAATGCACAGCCAGCTGAACCTCGAGGCAGATGGGCTGCAACAGCAGAAGACCTCATCGAGTTCTGCTCGTCAGCCAAAAGCAGAATCTGAAGCTCCAGCGGGCACAAGCTGTGATGTAGTCAATATGTCGACATGGACCAGATCTCAAAGGAATGTTTCTCACATCTTGAGGAATAAATGGCTAGCTGACTTACTGCCCTGCGCAGTGTTAATGTGTCTCTATATACATACAGTATTAAACACTAATGAATAAGCTCTATTATCAAAGAATACAATGAATCTCATGTGACCATTACAGTTCCAATGCTTAAAAATTAAACATGCAAACATAATGGCAACGTATAATGCTTCAAACCATGTATATGTGGTCACTCTATAAACTTCAGCTTCCATAGTAGTACTGTAGTTTTCATGTGACATCACAAGATGTCTGCAGGGAATGCCCCTTGATGGGAAAAAAGCGCTCTTACAAGCCACCTGCATGCTTAGAAAAAGCTAGAGAAACATATTTACGTGCTACTGGAAAATGCCAGTGGTTTTGTGGTCAGGTGCACAAACCGCCAGAGAAAAAAGCCAAGGTTGTGTGTTTACTGCATTCTGTCCTGTAAAGACAACCCTGAGAGGAGAAATCTGTGGCTCGACCAAACACATCTCGGCCCCCAGGTACAGCAAACCATGACAGCCAATCAGAATAAACACGTATTAGCAGCAAACACTTCATTAACGGTAAGTAATGGCGAAGCCTACATTCAAATAAAAACAAGTATCTGTATATTAGTTAGCGTAGATTTAGCCATAAACAAAACCTTATGTATGTTTTGATGTGGTTTGTTGTCGTATTGAGGCGACCAGCCACCCGCTGTGATCAAATGAGTTGACTTTATACAGTACAAGCTCAAACAGAGAGATGAAGTAGCCTAATACAAATAAACGGAGGGATGTGGAAATCCTGTTACTCGCAGCTTTAGTTCTTAGTACTTCAGCTTTAGTTCAAATGATTGTTGACCAGTAAAGACGGTTAACCGTACAAGCGAGTCAGGTGTGTTCTGACCGACACCCCATGGTGAACATCAAACCTCCTTACCAACGCCTAAACAGTCTTTCATTAACATCAACCTAATAGGCCAAATTTTATGGAACTTTTCCATATAGCTCCATACAAATGGCCCGAGTGTTTGGTAAAAAATTACAAGAAAGGATCTCAATCAGTTCTTTAATATTTCAAAAGTTAATCCGGATCCATAGAAAATTCTGGATACTGTGATCTAGAACACACAAAATAAGGGAGTCGAACATCTTGGCGGAGGTCTGCACAACCCGAGTGCTTTTCTAGTTTAAGTGAGAACTGTCAGTGCTCATTCTGGCAACAGTAAAGTAGGCTGTGCTGGTATGAAATTCTGACAGTGCTTTGAGCTAAAATATCAGGTTTCACAGTATACCATGGTTCCTGCGCTCTAGAAATATTGTTCTTAAAACAACCTATTTTGGTTGAAGAATGCTTTATTGGAACATCTGTCTTCTTCCTTTGATGTTTAAAGGAATAGTACACCCACAGAATGATGTGCATTATTTTCTCTCACCCTCATCCTGTAAGCTGTGGTGCACTTTAAATATAAATGAGCCGGAGATAGACAGGTTTTCCTAACATTCATATAATGGAGTTCACGGCGACTGAACAAAAGGCCATTAAAGTCCTAAGAACTTGGCAATATTTTCATACTGTCGTAATGTAATAAATGTCCTGGAGGTAGCATCCATAATTTACTTGAAACAACATAATTTAGTATATTTTCATAGCCTAAATGCCTGGCTCGTCTGTCCCTAAACCTGGGAGTGTAAGATTGATGATATATGGTATATTGATTATTAGTTTACTAATCTGTTTATTATAGCTCAAAATAGTAAAATCTTTAGGCTATACCCTGAAATAATGTATCACCTCCTGATGACAGGAGAACTCATCACTTTCTGACTTGCTTTCACTGAAACTGACAGCTGACCGAGAGTCGTCAGAATACCCCTCACCCCCAGAATCACTCATTCAGATTTATAAGTATTTTCAATGCCTCTTCAACAAAAAAATGTCCTTTTGGAAGCCATTTGTATGGTGCTAGCTGTCTTCTCCTCACGCAGATAGCTTTTAGAGCAGGGGTCGCCAACTGGCGGACTCCGG
The DNA here is from genome assembly GCA_023101725.1 of Atherinomorus stipes. Classification (NCBI taxonomy): domain Eukaryota; kingdom Metazoa; phylum Chordata; class Actinopteri; order Atheriniformes; family Atherinidae; genus Atherinomorus; species Atherinomorus stipes. Next base: position 175,524 of record JALJCO010011803.1, read on the forward strand.
TCCGGATCCGGACCCTGAGAAGCTTTTACCCGGACCGCTGAACATTTTATGTGATATAATGAATTTATGGTAGTTTAGCTCAAACAAGAATTTTCATCAGGCACAGCTTTGACAGCTCAGCTACGGCTGTTCGGGCCCTCTGGCCACAACCTCCTCCAATCACGTTAGACCTACGTTTGTTTGCGCCGGAGATGAAAAACTGAACAGAAGAGAAAAACTGACGAAGCAAGCACGCGGTTAAATGTCGAAGTCTTGGAAATGGCGTGTTAAAAAATAGGAAGGTAGATATGAAAAAGAGCATTAAAGATGAGTGGACGGACAAATATGCGTTTGTTCTCCCCGGACATTCTACAAAACCAATATGTTTAATCTGCAGTGAGTCTGTGGCGATCGTAAAAAGTGGCAACGTTAAACGGCACTATGATTCTAAACATAAAAAGTTTGAGGAAACTTACCCACAAGGATCTGAGGTAAGAACCACAAAAATAAAGGAACTCAGAGCCCAGTATGATCGTTCAACAAGAGTCCTTACCCAGTCCTTGACTGCACAACAGCGTGCACATGAGTGTCATTAAGAGTACAGTGGATATTAGCACAACACAAAAAGCCCTTCACGGACGGATGCATAGTGAAGGACTGTATGAATGCCGTTGCTGAAACAATACTGGATGGTAAACCAAGAGAAGAACTCCTGGAGAAAATAAAGCAAATACCACTGTCAGCTACAACAGCAGCACGAAGAACTGAAATCTTAGCTGGTGATGTGCTGTCACAACTGGAAGCATCGATTCAGAGTGCACCATGCATAGCATTAGCAGCCGATGAATCAACTGATGTCAGTGACAACGCCCAGCTGTTGGTGTATGTGAGATTTTATAATGCAGAGAAGAAGGAGTTCTGTGAGGACTTGTTAGGTGTGACAGCATAGAAACGCATAAAGGGGAGAGGACATATACCAAGCCATAAAAGAGATGCTGGAACAGAGAGGAATCAGTCTGCAGTCTGTGGTCTCCATCACTACAGATGGGGCACCCTCCATGATGGGAAGAGAAAAGGGAGCGGTGGCTCGTTTGAAAGCAGATCATTCAGACCTGACCACATACCATTGCATCATCCACCAGTCTGTTTTGTGCTCTGCACTTTCACAGGACTATGCTGAGGTCATGAGCAAAGTGATTAAACTTGTCAATGTTCTCAGAGCATCTTCAGCACATCAACACCGCCTGCTTAGAGAATTTTTAAGGAGGCAGATGCAGATGCAAATGATCTACTACTACACAGCAATGTAAGATGGCTCAGTAAGGGCAGAGTTCTGCAGCGATTCTGGAGCATAGGAGAAGAAATTAAAAGTTTCTTGGCACAACAAACCAATCAAAAGGCTGCACAGTTCATAGATTTTCTGGAGGTTAAAGAGAAACTGGATATTCTGGCCTTCAAGAGTGATCTCCAAAAGGACTGCACACACTTTCCATCTCTGAAACATCAAACTCCAGGGGGAGAGAAGTGTCTCCTCTTTTGTCAAGTTCATTGAGAAACTTGTTGAAAATTTCAGAGACCGTTTTGACACCTTCAACCTTGGAGAGCAGCTCCTCCTCTTCACCCAGAATCCCTTTGTGGTAAGAAATGTCACCACCTTTTCTGAGGAGGCCAAGCAAACCTTCAAGTGGACACAAGTTGCATCACTACAGATGGAACTGATTGATCTGCAAACTAATGTATTACTTAAAGAGAATATTGCAGTTTGTGACCCAGTTACTTTTTGGCTTAAGACTGTTCCTCAAACAGCTTTTCCTGGACTTGTCAAAGTAGCCATGCATATTTTAACCATGTTTGGGTCTACCTACCGTTGTGAGTCAACATTCTCAACGATGAACATAATTAAGAGTAAATACAGATCCAAAATGACCAAAGAGCACTTGCATGCATGCTTGAGAATAGCACAGACTCCATTCCTCCCCAGGTTCAAAATGCTTGCAGGAAAAGCAAAAGCTAATTTCTCCCACTGAAAGGAGCGAAGAGGGGAATAAGAGAAAGTATGAAAAAGGTATTTTAAAAAATCACATATCTTTATGTTGTTTCTTTTAAAGCACTTTCTCTAGAAAAGCAAGTATTTCAAGTGTTTATGTTGTTTAAAACTTGCTATAGGGAAGATGCAATACAGTAACTCAGATTTTAAATGTGATTTCTTTTTTGAGTTATTTTTACTCATTTAACAAAAGGCACTTTAACATGCTTAATGTTTTATGTAAAGCACTGTTAAACCTGTTTTCTAATGCCTCTTGTCTACTACTTTGACAGTGCTGCAATTAGATACATATTATGTAAGAAGAAGTCTTACAGATACAAAATTGTATTTCAATAGTTGTTTTTAAAAAGCACTTTTACTATTTTATTGTTTTTGCTGTTTAATTCATCAAAAGATTAAATGTTACCTCGTAATGAGAATGTCAAGAGTTTTTCCGTTTAAAGTTGTCTCTTGGGGATATGCAGTGTAGTGAATCTTTTTGAGATTTGATTTTTTTTTTTTTTTTTTTTTTGCATTGAGTAATTATAACTCATTTTACAGAAGTACTTTAGCTTGTTTTGTGCTCTATGTATTGCACTGTTCAATGAATCCTGTTTTCTGAGCCCAGAACTTGTCTTTTTTTACTGTAGCTTGCTGTAGCTGGATTCAGCTTATGTAAAAAGACATTTTACAGAACTAAGGTTGTATTTCATCAATTGTTTTTTTTCTTTTTGCTTTTACTCTATTTTATTACATTTCAGTTCAGTTTTGCAACAAAAATATCTCTTAATGAGAATGTTCAAGATTTAAGAAAATTGTTCTTTAAAGAACTGGAAGTAAAAAATGTTTGTAAGACATACGGTTATAAAGGTTTGTCAATACATTCTTTAAAAACATGCTGTATCAAAGAAAAGTACCAAAAAGCTTAATAAAATGTTGAACTTGCCACAACAGTTTTTTTTTCTTTTCCAATGAATCATAGCTTTATGCAAGATCTTTTGGTTACGGACCCCACAGAAGTAGTAAGTTGAGGAATTGGACCCTTCTAAAATCTAGTTGAATACCCCTGTTCAAGAGTGTCAGTTGCTAGGCAAGGCTCGCGCATCCGGACAAATGTAAATATAGCCAAATGCTGGTCGGTTCTCCATGTGGGGCCCCAAGTGCCCCCCCAACTTATTTCTGTATATTTTCTTCTCGGCAGCTGACAGGTGACTTAAACAACTACGGTCTAGTCTGTCAGCAAAGAGTCTGCAGCGCGCCGTCATCTTGGAACATTCTTTTGCCCAACAGGCCTCCCGACAAGTCGCGCTGAAAACTATCTATAGAACTTAAAGGATAACTTTCTCTTTTTTTTTCAACTTGGACCTTATTTCTAGGAGTTTATGCGTGCATTTACTCACTGGTAAAATTTCTGTCTCACTTTGACTCCTTTTGTTAAGTCGCTCTTCGGTGTACATCCATATAATGGGAGAGACAGGGCAGCCTCTCTATAAGGCATTATCTGCAGCAAAACACCTTTATTTTACCAATACTTTAAGTGGAATGAACGAATGAGCGAGTATTTTTGTCCCGTGAGTCGAGAGTTTTGTGGATTGCGGTTTGTTGTTGTCTGAGTAGCGAGCTGCTCTTGTCAGCTATATTGCGGAAGTGCCCATCAGGGGGCACGCATGGCCTGCAGAGTGTGGAAAAAGCCTGCAATAACTAACGCAGAGCTAAATCTGGACTGAAGTAGTAGCCAATCCATATAGTAGCCAATGTTCTCTGGTGTGGATCTCTCAAAAAATGTCATCCCAAGGTAAAAACTACTGTATGCAGTTCTTTATGAATTCACACAAAGCCAAAGAGCTTCATCTCAGATTCTAAGAACCTCAGTATGATCAATGTTAAAATTCATGACCCTACAATAAAAATTTAAGGAAAAAAACAAGTATGACTTGTTTGAAAGACTTGCCAAAAAAAAAAAAGTTATTTATAAAAATAACAGAGGAAAAGCCTTAAATTATATTGGAGACAGACCTGTTATGCTTGGTTTTATAGGGAAACATTTTACTTCATTGTCTGGCTAACCGGGCATCTTTCCTGCTGTGGACTCACGTCTGCTCCAATGTAGAAAACAATAATGGCATATTTCCCTTGTGGCTTGTGGCTTTAAGTGACATTACTTCACAGGACAGAGTTATCAGTGCATCAACAAAGGCAAACATTAAGTTTATGTTGTAGTATGTATTATAATTTGGACTAGTTTTGCTCTTAAAGGACCCAAAGTCTTTACAACCATTGAGTCAACAATGAACTTTGTATACCAAAGTATTCTAGAGTCAAATGAAAGGCCATAGTGTCTAAGAGGTAAACTTGGGTCATACTGTAAATGGGACAGTAATTAACATTTTCAATGTACATGGCTGAAAAAGATTCGAACCACAGTGCTGTGATGGCTAAGTCAGGCCTCAGCTTGGTTTAAATGCTTTGGGGGAACTTTAAGGGAGCTGTGCATCAAGTACCACCAAATTTCAATGAATTGAAGCCATAAAACTTTCATCATCTTTAACACATATAGAATGAAAATAAAAGGAAAAAACAATACTAATGATAATTAAAGCTACCAACTCTGACTTCTGAGTATAAGTCTGCAGATTTTCTGCTCCAATTTGCCTAACCTAGATTACATTTCACATTTCAAATGAATGTGCAAAGTTTCAATATTCAGACATTTCTTTTCTTATTCAACAATGACTGCAAAAAAATCCTTCTACAAGTTTTAGTTCAAATGATTGTCGACATATTGCCAAGCAGTGTTTCACTAATATTTTAATGGTGGATCTATGTTTGCTCAGTGTTTTGTGAATTTTAAGCCTCCAGGCTTCAACAGGTGCCTACTGCGTATAATTCCTTTTGAAAGAAATGTTTACCTAGAGGATGTTAATACTCCAGAAAGGTTTTAATGGATATACAGTACTAGTTTCCTTTTTCTTTTCAATACACTTCAAAATAAAATATATTCATGCACTTCTGTAAAAACCTGAATTGCAATGAACCTAAAACAGCTGCACATATTACACTAAAACTTGTTTACATATTTAGTGTCATTTTTACAGCTTTTTTTTCTGGCATTTACAGTTGTGAGCTTTATTTTCAGTAAAAATAACAGGGTTTTTTTTTATTTCACAGTCAACAAAGGTGTAAAAAAAACAAAAACAGAACATCAGCAAGGTCGACCAACAGTGTCCAAGTCATCCTTGTCCATGATCACTGCTCAAGGCTGGAACTATTATTGGACCAGAGCTCCTTTCCTTTTACCAATTACATATTGGGTTTAGAAAATCTACAATGATAGGAATCCATTTTTCAGACATTTTCCCAGTGCAACATGCTTTTAGAACCAGGGTTGAGCCTTGAAAATCAAAAGTAACAAAGAAAACAGTACTTCTCCCTGAAATACCGAATTCATTTAAACTTCACCCTGACACTGAGGCATTTTTGCAACCTTTTTTTATTTTGCCAAATATTTTTTTTCATCATTATTTCATATTTGAGTCACTTAGCATTTTTATTTGTGAGATCAAACTGCCTTCCTTCTTGTTAGACTATACCCGCAAAACTCCACCATGAAATCATTAATGGGTTGTCTGAGTCACTGCCTTTGATTATGCCTGATGATATTTTAATAGTAGGGCACTACAATCTATCTCTGCTGCTTGTCTGAGAGCAATATGTGTGATTTCAAAGTCTTATTTAGCATTTTTAATGTCATATTGTTTAAAGATGAGGACATTTACAGTAGAAACCTGATGTAAGATAGATTTGTCTGCTGTTGCTTCTCCACTTTTACATACAATACTTTTCCAAAGCTTCAACGCACTTCTGCCTTTTAAATGCAAGATTTATTTTTCTTAATTACTGCAGTGATGATTTCTGATGCTCCACTTTCCAGTGAAAACAGTTATAGCTAATCAAGACGTGTATCCTTCCCACTGCCAGATGACAACACTTGGAGTTGAAAGAGAGAATGTTAAAGAGCTGGAAATGAATGCACGGCCGATAAACTTCAAGTGTCATCCAGCATTATGAATTACTTAGTGCTGAAATGTCAGACAGAGATTAAGCATGTGAGAACGGCTTATTGGTCCAGCTTATTTAGAAGAACCATCGCCTGCTGTCTCCCCTGCTTTTTAGTCGCTCATTCCACTTGAACATTTAAAGGGGTGCTATTTTAATAAACTTATTCACATGCCCTTAATGTTAGTGGTTGAATCAAACATAATTTAGAAGGCGACTGGTTTTGCCCATGTGGCACAAATGACGTCAACTCTGTAAATATGAAAACATTTTTTCTACACTGGCCATATGGAGATGAGGACTGCAGATCATGCCGTCGCAGTCTGCTTGTCAATCACACGGCAGCTCTGAGGATATCAGTTTATTAATGTACAAATCAGATACACAGAGACAGGTGAAAAATATATTAAAACCTGAAATAAGTTTGGCTTTTATATGAGATAACATCTGTTGTAATTGAACTATCTTGGTGCATGCATATTCACAACCTTGGCCATATTTCTTAATGTTGCTTTTTGCGGTATACAGTTTGATAGCATCTAAATAAATAAGGAAATAAGCATACCAACAGTATTGTGTCATTGTATTTTCAGATTTTTTTAAGCGTGATGTTTTGGAGGCAATGCATCAGCTGTCATAAGCACCTGTCAGAACGATAAACCACTTCAGCTCGTTTCATAATTCAACTGTCATGGAATAGCAAGGAAAATACAAAGAGTGGTGGTTTATGAGGTTGCTGCATTTCAGCCAGTTGTTTGAGAACCAAATCCATGCATACATTACTCTTGACAGCACGGGGATCTGCTATTTAAGGTTTAATGTGATCAAGGGAAACATTTTACAGCACATTATGACTATATCTGTTGCAGATATTCTGCAAGAACCCTGCTGAGTACGCATCATGAAGCAGTCAATACCTCCTGTCTAAGTCTTTCCTCACGGAGAAGTTTATCCCCTCACTGTCAACATGTCACAGGATACAAGGCAAAAGTCCTTGGAGTTTCTCCCACTGGAGAACTTTGTCACCTTTACAAACAGAGGTTGTTTTCAGACATTTGCCGTAGAAGTTAATTCCTTTGACATCTTGTGAATTCTCAGTTTTCTTAGTGCATTTGAAGGTCTGTTTCTAACAAGTAAGAATGAAGTTGAAATACACTGCCTGGCCAAAAAGAAGTCAAAAAAGATCAGACACTAATATTTCGTTGGACCACCTTTAGCTTTGATTACGGCACGCATTCCCTGTGGCATTGTTTGGATAAGCTTCTGCAATGTCACAAGATTTATTTCCATCCAGTGCTGCATTAATGTTTCACCAGAATCTTGCATTGATGATGGTAGAGTCTGACCGCTGGAGTCTGACCTTCTCCAGCACATCCCAGAGATTCTCTGTGGGGTTCAGGTCTGGACTCTGGTTCAGGGAGCATGAGACATCATTTTCTGGGCCCCCGCAGCGTGGGGGAAATGGGGGGGGGGGAGGGTCATGTTTCAGGAGTCAGCTGACCTCATTCTTTGAGCAGATACTGTTGCTGAACCTAGACCTGATGAACTGTAGCAACCCCGGATCATAACACCGCCCCCCACAGGCTTGTACAGTAGGCATAGGCATGATGGGTGCGTCACTTCATCTGCTTCTCTTCTTACCTTGATGAGCCCATCGCTCTGGAACAGGGATTTGGATTCATCAGACCACATGACCTTCTTCCATTGCTCCAGAGTCCAATCTTTATGCTCTCTAGCAAATTGAAGCCTTTTTTTCTGGTTAGCCTCACTGATTAGTGGTTTTCTTAAAGGTGCATTGCACAAGTTTAAGTGTTAAATACTGTTCTTTTCTTTTCTCCACATGCTCTTACAATTGCCTGATGTGTAGAATGAGCTGATCTCCCTTCACTGCTGTTGTCTCTAATACTGTTTCTGCAAGCTAATTGCAAGAGTTTCTACAGAGTTGCTACAAAGCCTTAAGGGGGCACATGTGGGGGAGACGAGCTGCACGTTCTCATTTGTCTGGCTGGGCCGATGTTGTGTATTCTGCCACCACAGGTCTGCGTTGGCTACATCAAGACAACACTGATGACTACTGCTAAAAGATGGAGAACAAGTGCCTCTCAAACCCCAACTCAGACTCCAGTAAGATAAAGAAGAAAAGTTTTGTCTCTTGAGACGAAGGGAACCAAACTTGAGTCTGACCGGAGTAAGATGGGAGTAAACAACCAAGCAGCTTTTTTTCCTTTCTCTTTTTAATTGGAGGGAGCTACGATCTGCTCTGGGAATAAACGGGACCCACAGTTGACTTTCTTCTTGCCAACAAGGTAAATGTGATAAATGATGGAAAGAAAGATGCATAACATTGCAATGCTAAATTTTTTGCATGGAAATGTAGCAGTATGACAGCCATATGACTGTTCCTGGGAAAGAGATGCACTCTGGCCACTTGTTGGTACATTTAGTTAATGTGGTCCATTCATAAGGTAATCGTGGTCTCATCCTCTGAATTTGGATCTTTAAACTACCAGCCAGCGTTAGTCTGTTGTTACCGTTAGCATACGGCATCAGTTTACTTTTTCTTTTTTTTTTTCTCTTGTCCTGGATCGAAGAGAGAATGGAAATGTTGTTTGTTGAACAGTTTTGCTTTAAGGGGTTTATGAACATAGGCTCCTGATAGTTTTTATTTTTTTTTTATTTAAACATTTGTTATTCACCATCCATTTATACTGCTGGGCTGAAAGGAGAAATGAAAGTTAAAGAGGTAATGATAGAAAGTGAAAAGAGAGAAAGGAGTAAGGAAGAGGAAGAGAGAGAGGAGAGAAAACATGAATCCACTTACACAGTTCACTGGTACATCTGTACAGCGTCCCTAAACACAAGGCTCTGTTGGAAAACAAAACAAGCACCTACAGGAGGCTGCAGGTGGCTTAAATATCCTAGATCATACAAACACACGAGACTACGAGAGAAGAGGTAAACTAGCTGAATGGAAAGAGTGTACAGTGTAACATGCATAATAAAGGGTGCTCCGGGTGTACAGTATGAGATGCAGCCTGCTGAAGGAGGAGGAAGCCCGCAAGGCTCGCCCAGGCCCCAGCAGCCACCCAGAGGCCCAGATCCCAGCTAACCCCCCCCAAGGCGGACATGCCCCCCGAAGGGCGGAAAGGCGGCCCAGCCGGAGCCCCCGAGTCTGGGGGCCAGGCCCCAGGGACAAGACCAGCAGCTGCCGCCCCACCGGGCGCCGGGCGCCCCGGAGCAGAGACAGCGCCGGGCCCAGGGCCCAGCGCCAGGGCACCCCCCCCGACCCGGGCGGCCCAACTGAAACCCTGGAGGACCGGACCCCAGACGCACCCCCAGGGCGGCCAGCCCCCACCCCACGTCCCTGCCCCACACCTGACACCAGGGCGCCACCACCTCTACCACCCCTCCCCGCCACCACGCTCACACACACACCCCCCACACCTACCCCAACACTAGGGCTGAAAGATATCCGTCCCGCATCCACACGAGACACGGGCACCCAAGACATCAACACTTAAGAGCAACCACACAAAAGATACAGTCCCCCCGCGCCCGCCCCGCATACAAAGCCCCGGAAGCCACAAACAAAACCGCACCCCCACCAAAGCGCCCGGCCCCCAACCACCCGCAGCCCCCGCACCACACCGACACCGAGTGCCCGGCACGAACACCGAGATACGAACCTCTCCCCACCGCCCAGCCCTACCCAACACCTCCATGTACCCCCCCCACACACACATACACCCACCCACCCGCTCTCCGACCTTACATACCCACACTCCTCCCCCTCCACCCCCAACACTCTCCTCCCTCTACCGTCCCACCTACCCCCACCTCCTCATACCCTCTAACACACACATGCACTCCCCCACATAACTGCACCAACCCCTCCCTACCCCCCACACATCGCCCCCACCTCCCTATACCCCCAATACCCCATACAGTCCCCCTTACATGTCCGCCCCGCCCTCCCTCTGACCTATCACACTCCCGCCCTTCCTTCCTTCAGCCCCTCATGACCATCCCTACTAGACACTCACGAGCATGCCCCTCCTTCCTCCATCCCCCCTTTCCTCCAACCACTTCCCACATCTCCTCCCTCTTCCAGCCCAAGTTCCTCCCTCCCACATTTCCTCTTTCCACTCTCATTCTTTTCTCACATCCCACCTCGCTCTTGCTCATGCCCTCGTGCCTCCTGAGTGGTAGCTCGGGCCGGGGAAGGAGCCGTGAGCTCCAAGCCCCCAACACGTGGGGTCGCGTAGGGGGCATGACCCCCCAACCGGCCCCTCCTTCCACACACTATATGGCCCGCCCCTCTGAAGTGGTTGTGAGCTGTTGTTATTTTATGTGTTTAGGTGTCTTAGTGTGGTTAAAACTGGGGAGCAGGCTGTCTCTAGACGTGGCAAGCAAAGGCACTTTGGTGCCCTCCCTCACCACGCCCGCTTGACACGCATCCTCCCCAAAACCCTACGTGTGTGTGTGTGAGGTAGAGCAGGGGGGTATGAATTCCCCCCCTGGAAGAAGAGCCGTTACCGGCATTAGGTACCCCTGCCTCCCGGGATCCCCCCAGGGCAGAAGGGGGCAGGCACGGCCGCCCTCACGGCCCGGCGACCGGCGTTCACCACAGAGGGGCCAGCCTCGGCCCCTGGGGCGCTCGACCACCCCAGGCCAGGGAGGGGGGAAAAGGGACGGGAGCGGAAAGGGTCGGCGGAGGGGCCAGAGTCACCGGCCCAACATCCCCAGGCCCCGCAAACCCCCCAAGAGGCACGCAGAGCTGCCTCTTGGGGGGCTTCAGTTTACTTAAAGGAGCCCTATCATGAAAAATTGACTTTTCAGAGCTTTTAAGCCTGTTACTGTGTTATTTCCTCATAAAAAAAACTTCATTTAAGTGGTTTTTTTCTTCATTTGTGCATATTTGAGTTATACATATGAATATTCAGGCCAAGCTCTAGCTTCCTCAACATAACTGACTGACACCGGTTTACGCAACGAGGTGGCACCAATCACGAAGCGTCAAATTCGCATGCGCAGCATCGTAGCAAGACGCCCTCTTTGTTGAACAGAAACTCAAAGAGAATCTTAACCTATACACACTCTCTGAGGAAGAAATTAACAGCTTGCAGGAAGATTTCCTCAGAGACAAGCAGCCATCAGCTAAAAGACATTTGCTCGAGGGTTCAGGAGAATTTTTTTTTTTTTTTTAAGCTCTAGAGGACGGCAAGTTGGGAAAATGTGGTTGTGTTCTGCGTGGGAGTTTATTTGTTGTACTGGACGAATCGAATTGCCAGAAGTGGTTGGATTTTATCATCAGGAGCAGAAAAAAAAACCTCAACTTTGTGTGTGAACTTCACTCCTGACAACTTCATGAATCTCTGGCAGTAAAGTGTTTTTTTCTCGAGGATTACTCCTAAAACCTGACGCAGTTCCTACTATAGAAACGCCTCATGGACAGACAACGGCACCGGTGAGTGAAAAACGTCTCTCAGCTCAATGCTAACTGTTAACCTATGATTTGTTCGCTAATTTTCTTACTTGTCAGGGGTCTCTGTGGTACTGGGTGTACTTCAAACTCCATATCAACCACGGGATGTGTCTTTCGACATGCTTTTTTAGGAAATTTGAAGCGGCTCATCGCACCAGTTGGGGTTAAATAACTTGTTGCAAGCTTAAAGATAATCGCCCATGCAGTAATTATCCAATAAGAGTCTCATACCAATTTAATCCAGGTGGTGACTCTTTTTTGGCCAGGCAGTGTATGTTGCCTTAACATAAACTGCTTTACACGTCCTAACATAGTGGCTATGGTTGTACTGTTTCAGCTGTTGTCTCTTTTTGTTGCACCTCTCACCAGTAATTCACACTTATTCAGACATAAAAGGATGTAATTCATGGACTATTTCAGACTGAGATAATTTTCTACCACTGAGGCTGGTTAATAATGTTCAGTTTGTTTTGTGAGAAATGGTGGTAAATTCTGAGACCTTGAAGAAAATTATAATTAACACAGTACACACAATTATGTTCCTACACAAACAATCATCAAAGGATTCCAATAACAGAGCTAAGATGCAGAAAGCCTAGTGAAATGCTGCTATAAATAGGGTATTAGTGCTTCAACAGAGCATTTGTTTTCTTCTTGTGTACTTCTGTCAAACTCCGACACAGTAATTTATCAGTCTTGTTTCTGATCTGCAACAGTGCTGCATAATACTGCACTGCTCTGCTCAAAGTAAGGACTTTAATGTTGGATTTAACAGATTTTTAACACTTTCCTAGTTATTTAACAAAAACTATCCTTATTAATATTGGTATCTTCAGTTGACATTACACTGAATTTGTGGCCCTGAGGTATGAACTTCTGCACCTTTTCCTTTTCTATATGTTCATGTTTGAACTTAGACTCCAACTTACTCAATAAATTTTTATTATTGAACCGACAACTACTGTATGTACCTATAAAGGCGCAAGGCTCCAGCATGACAGGAAACTGCTTTTTAGATTAAAAAGAAAGAAAGTAATAGATGTGTCAGACTCTTTCTGCAACTAACCAAATAAAAAACTGCAGTTCTCTTTGAGGAATCACAATCTCAGCTGAATCAATTCAGCACAATATCTGTATGGCAGAGCAGAGGCGGTAGCAATGAGTGTAGGTGTGATTTTTCTTTTGTTGACAGCAATTTGAGCTTTGATGTTTGAGGTTATCATACGGTTTTCCAAGTAAACCAAGGATTTTTTTTTATCCATAATAATCTTGAATGGTCTTGATGTTTTCATATGACTGTACTAGCTATTTATGAAAAATACAAAAGTTTGGATAACCTTAAGAGCAGAAAACTTATAGGTGCCATTGGATTGCTATTCCTTCCTTTTAATAAGCACTGGTGTTGGTGATGATATGTTGAGGGGGCGGAGTGTCTTATTGGCATATATTTTGTCTTTTATGTACGGTTTTGTCATTTCACAATCACAAATTTTTTAACCTTTCCAGGGACTACAGGAGGAAATTAGCAGTTTTTGCTATAACCTGGCGCCTGCATCTTTCTTTTTGTCTATAAAATAGGGCTGTAACGGTATGTGTATTTGTGTCGAACCGTTCTGTACACTACTCTCGGTTTGGCACCACCCTGTACCGAACTGGATTTGTTTATTTAGTTATACATTTTGTCATTAAGTTCTTGCGTGCCACCGGACATAACGGACCAGCGCAGCACGCTTGCCATCCTGTTTCTAACAACTCATAACAACATGGCATGTGAGATTATTGAGCAACAGGAAGCACCGCCAACTCTCAAGTCCTCTGTCTGGGAGCACTTCGGTTTAGATGAAGAGGGAGCTGAATAAAAGTCGACAAAACAATATCAGTATGCCGACACTGAAGACCTGCGGTCGCAGTGTTTCCCCATAAGCTTCTTAACATGGGGAGGGCGCGGGGGGGTCGCGATGAATGCCAGTAAGTGTGTTAGCCGCTGTGTTGATAATCTATAACTACAAATCAGCTCTGCTGAATGATGTATTCATGAACTCTGTAACAGTAAACTTCCAGTCACAGCATTTCAGTGTTAACATTAATAATCAAATAATCATAAGCAGTTACACTCTGTTAAAGGGACTAGAGGCAGGAATTAAATAAAACAAAACAAACATGCATGTCCATTTTTTTTAATACTAATGGGTGATGAAGCGCTAAATACCAAAAATAACGTTTCCACCCACGTCTCTCTCCGTTGCCTTGAACAGGCTGTGTGCTGCAAAATGCGCTGCAATTTGGTGTCTGAATTTCCCGCGCTGCCCTGCGGACATGACGTCAAATGACCTACATCCGCAGTTTTGATACAGGAAGAAGATGGTCGCGGTAAATTTAAACACTGTAAGCGATAGTTATGGATTATTCTGCCGTCAGCAAACGATCCAGATCAACTGAAAGACCACTAAAAAGTGTAACTACGAAGAAAAAGCTTAGCAAACAGCATTATAGCTTCAGTTTGTGCACGCTCCCGTGACGGCTTGGCTCGTGGCTGCAGTTACCTGAAGCGCCAGTTGCGAGTTTCGTTTCTTTATCTTGCCTCATGTCCCTTTAAGTCATGTCCCATTTCCAAACTGATTTAAAAACAAAAAAGAGAAAACGCTGAGCACAGAAAAATGTAAAAGGATTGTATAAGCCCTGTAAAAAAACGTTTAATTCCATGAAGTCATGCTAAATATCCTTAAAGTTTAGATCTAAGATGATGTGCTGACGTAATTTAACGTGATTGACCCAGGCTTTACATCCAGATTGCACATACTCTGCTTCGCTCCGTTCCGGTCCATTTCACGTGGCGCAGCAAACACGTTGCAATATTATTCAGTGAGCTGCAGTCCATATGCTCAGTGCGGCTCTGTTGACGCACGGCCTCTGTGTTGCGCTGTGCCCAAATTGCAGAGCCAGTCCAATTTTCTGCTCCGTCGGCACAGGCCGGATCAATCCCCGCAGCTCAGATCACACCAAACAGGAACGTGAACATGTCAACAGGAACATGAATTTGTCAAGATTGTCAAAGTAAATACATTTATTAAATATATGAAAAAGCACAGTTTGATTAAAAATCACCTCCAAAATTGGACTTTTCTGTAGCATAGGCCTATACGTTTGTCATCAGCCTACATACATTACAGGCTACAGATCAGGACATTGATATGAACAAAAATGGAAAAACATGAAATTCCCCAAGGTCAAACACTTGTTTCTATTGATCGTGACAATAAAAAAGAGGCTGAATTCTGTTCTCGTACAGTTCGTGTGAGCTGGGTTTGCTATTCACCAAATTGAACACATGTTGATCATTGTGAAAGGCCATTTAATTCATGCTGTCAGAACATTCCTCCCGTGTGCTCTCCCTGGGCTCCAAGACCTGGCGGAGCGCAGCTGGACAGAGCTGGGTGCATGTAGTGGGCGTTGCACTTCCCAACATGTTTACTGCGCCCTGCAAAGCGGAAAGGAAGAGTGCGGACCGGAGTATGTGGAACCTGGGTTACCCCGGCTTTACACCGGGTCTGTGAGTGCAGCGCCCGGTGTAAAGCCGGGGTAACAGCCCTATCAGCTGTGAGACTTCCCACGATGTGCTCGTCCTCGGCGCAGCTGCAGGTGAAGAGGAGCACAAGTGTTGCCATCTTCACCTTCTCAGTAGAATTTAAAACTGACATTTGTGTCTGAGTTTCAGCAGGTGGACGCGCCATCCGCTCTCATCCTGTGGACTTGTGCATGTCTGTGGATGGTTGCATCACAGAAACTCAGAACAGCTATGACATGCTGTCATGTAAATCTGACAGGCCTAACTAACGTCAGACAGTTTAGTTTTTAATCAAAGAGCTCAATATAAAGCTGTTCTACCGGAGATGAGACCTTAAACCACTTTGTGACCGGGTGCTGGAGAGAAAACCAGATCACAATAAATTAGACGGTGCTGAGTCTGGTAGGGAAAACACTGGCTCAGGTATGTAGTATGTACTCGGCTGTGATGTTAAATTTTACTGAACATGTTGATAAAACAAAAGACAGTTAATATTTGTTTATTTTTCTCTTCATTACTGTACCGAGGAAAAACCAAACCATGACCTGTGTACCGAGGTATATACCAGACCATGATTTTTGTGTACCATTACAGCCCTACTATAAAGGTAAATGAAGTGTTGTGCACTGTTCCTGTAGAAAAATAAATTGCCATACTGCTTGTGTTTATTTGTATACTAACAGAGATTCATTTCTTCAGTGGAGCATGAAGGAATTTGTCAACTAATTCCTAAATTGTCTTGGTCAGATTTAAGTCTTCAAATAATCAAGACTGGAAGATATTGTTGAAGTAAAAATTATTAATACGGTAAGATGTTAGTGAGTATAAGGCTAGAAAACTATATCAGGTAGACCAATTCTGATTTCTTGCGATGTGAGATTTTTTTCAGCTAATTTCCATGCACTGAAGAGTAAATGAAAATAGAAGCCAACATGAGCTACAGAAGAAGCTGGCTCAACAGGGGGCGAAGCTACAGGGTGCTTTTTTTTGCTCTTGTGAAGATCACAGATGTGACCTAGTCTATTTATGACTGTGATGGCACAAAATCAGATTCCATAAGCATTCATGTCATACTCAAAGGAGTTAAATTATGACAAAAGTTGATTCAGTGTTTTTGGAGACATCGCAGAGGACAAAGATCTACATTTTTTTGAACAGCTGCTTTGGCAATTTTCACCACAAAATGGGAAGATTTCCACTGATATGACATTCTGGGAATGTATTATTTGTGTAAAAGACACAAACAGCCATCATTTCTGGAAACCCACCCTCCTCTCTCAAGTATTGCTTTAACATAGAACCCACCAAACATCGGACGTCGGAGAGACGTGCAGATCATGTCAGTATTAGGTCGGCCCGTCAAAGACCACATGTAGGCGTCAGTGCGACGTGTAAAATAGGTTAGATATATGACGTATAAATTGGACCTTTTTGAGACGTCGTAATGACGTTCAGAATTTAGACGCCATCTTAAGACCAAATCTAGATGTTAAAGTAACGTGCAAAATGGATCCAAGTTTCAGAAGTCATTATTGGACCGATTTTACACGTTAAATTGACGTTAGAATAGTATCTCCTTTGGACGTCTGTCAAGGAGCACATCTAGACGTTATCAAAACGTGCAAAATAGATTCAAGATTTAGACGTCATTATCGGACTTGTTTTAGACGTGTAGCCGACGTTTACATTTACATCTCAGCTGGACGTCCGTCAAAGACCACATCTAAACGTCATCAGACCGTACAAAATAGATCCGGGATTCAGACATCATTGCTAGACCTCTTTTACACGTTAATCTGACTTTCACATTAGCACCTCCTTTGGACGTCTGTCAAGGACCAAATCTAGAGTTATCAAAACGTGCAAAATAGATTCAAGATTTAGACGTCATTATTGGACTTGTTTTAGATGTGTAGCCGACGTTTACATTTATATCTTATCTGGATGTCATTCAAGTACCACACCTAGACATCATCAGAACATGCAAAATAAATGCAGAATTTTCACTTGTTCATTTTCATCTTTGTTCTTTTGTTTTCTTTGCTTAAACCTGTACCACTACAGTCAGAGCCAATAGTTTAAACATTGGACTGGTAATCCATAGGTCACAGGTTGAAAGCCCACCAACGTGGGTTCAATAAAAATTTCTGTCTTATTGGAATCTCCCATCCCTCCCAATATATGCGGATACACTGCTCTATTTGTGCATATATTAGCTTTTATCCCAATTAACTTTCCATTTTTCTTGCCCCCTCTCCATTTCATTTCTTTTTTTTCTTTCTGTAAATTCAACTACACATCATTAATGTCATCCTGACATCCTCTGTGGCAGAAGGGCTTGAAACACTGCTTTATCAAGCCAATGATCCTGGATTCAATCCCAGCTCCAAACTGGTTAAAATTCACCACTTTCTTACTCAGATGGCCCGTGCACCATAGTTACAACCCTAACCCAACAAGTGCAGAATTTGCACATCATGTGAAAGTTCAGATTGGAGGTCGGCAAGATGTGCACCGTCTGAAAAAGATGTAATATAAACTTTCATTCTGCACCTTCAGGAGACCTGCTTTGGACGTCAAATACATGTCATTTAAATGTCTCATTGCGCAGTGGGAAAGTTTTATTGCAGGGGGTCAATCCCAGTTCCCAGCCTTTTCAACTTCCACAGCCAGAGCGGCTTACTGCTCACAATCTCCCAGTCTGTTCCTAGGACATAGGAAGGGATTGGCTACTATGCCAGATTACATGAACACCAAAAATCTGATCATTACTTGACTTCTGAAGTTATCAGAATATTCCAGTGGTCATGTAGAAATCAAAATCTGCTATATTTTTCAGAGAACTGCCATGATCTGTATAGCTTCGTCTTAAATGAAGAGACATCGGATTACCTATGACAATAATGATAATAATAATAATAATAATAATAATAATAACCCACAGCAAATTTCTCTCCAATACCCTGATGTCTACGTGCATGTAGACCTGTGTATCTGATTTATCTAATTCTTTTACATCAGAACATCTGCAAAAAGCCATGCCACTTCTGTCTTTTTAATGCCTTCTGTCAAAAAGGCAGAAGCAACACAGTCATAACATGTTTGGAACACAAAAGAAAACCGTGATAGCATGCAGCAGTGAGACATAGGAGTAAACACAAAACAATGTATCCCCCTGTAGACTATTTTACAGCTATCTAATGCTAACACCGAAGACGCTGTCATGTTCAACAAAGTTCAGATTTGTTAAAAAATAATGGGAAGTTACTACACACATACATACATGTACGCAAAGATTTAGTTAACATTAGCATCATGTTACCAGCTGATATTTGTCAGGCCAACTGGCTCATTATCCATTCATGTTTCACGTCTTAAAGATAAGAAAAGTACACATTATCACATATGTACAAATCTGATAATAATAACAATGTTAATACATTAATTTTACTGCTAAAACATCTGTACAATAACAGCCACAACAACTCTGCTTTGCTGTGTTTCATTCATACAATCTGTAAATAAATTTGATTTATCGAATGCTGCATTTATTTAAGTGGAATCTTTACGATCACACAAGAATTAAGAGAGAACCGCTTTGAACTATTAAAGCAGAGAAAAGAAAAATAAATTAAAAAGACAACAAGCACATTGCATAACATAGAAAATGTCATGGGAGCTGTGGTGTTTCACCATATATCTGACCATCCTATCTGACCTGTAGAAGCACTTCGGGGATGTCATGATGATTGGCAGCCCACAAGTGACACTAAACTGCTACTTGAAAAACACATTGCACTGCTCTCATGTTATTATCCTTTCACTTCACTGCTCTCTAGCTAATATCTTCAACAGTCCTCATTACTGTAGCCAAATTTTGCACACGTCTGAGTGTGCAAAGCATTGTTGAGTGTGTTTATAAGGTGAAGGGTATATTTTAAATGCTGCATATGATGAACAAATCACTTGTTTATATTTGCCCCTGTGGGCCATTATTTTTTTAAATCACAGTAAATGTAGGTGCACAAAATTCCCTATCGAGCAAAATAACATGTTAGCTGTTGTTTTGAGCCTGTCATATGGACTTGCTAATTTTCCTGAAACACCGGAAAGAATGGCTCAAGACACTGAGTGAGGTGACGATTCACAATGTGAAAGTGACACTTGAATGTCACTTGACAAGCCCCTCCATTTGCTGTCTTGTCATTATTCAACTCTTCTACTTCACCCTGTGGTTAAAGTCAAAAATGGCCATCAGCACAAGAGTGAGCTTTCTCACTGATTGCTGGAGTGACAGAGTATAACAAAAGGCCTCTACATAGTAATAACAGAGCTGAGAAAGGTGCCACATTTATTCCTCACGACTCTTTCACATACTTTATATTATTCGTATATGATCCCCCAAAATACTCTCTTATTCTGTTGAGGACATGATGTAGTCCTAACATTGAAGTATGTTCACATACTAGTGATCTTAGTCATTGTCAGAGCAATTTTAAACCGAAACAGAATATCAACTCTCTTTTGTTCCACATGTTTTATAGAAAATGAAAAAAAGAAGAAATAATTAAATTCTCTGCTTGATGTGCAAAAAGTACTAAGTTTGCCAAAAAACTGAGATCACCTGGTTGTTATAGAACGCCTTTCCTACATTTCATTATTGTTTTAACTCGCATGGGACCTCATTTATAAAACAAGCTTGGAAATGAGCGCACATCTGGTCATAAAAATGATCTTACGACTGGATCCATCTGTTATTTATGACACTTTGGTATTGGACCAGTCTCATTGTACGAACAGCAGAGTCTTGGTAAATGCGACATCTGGAATCCATTGTCATTTACAGTACATTTTATGCCCATGGTTACACGCCTAAATATGCATGTTTCAGAGGCTTTGCCCAGTGATTTTAAGGGTGAATTCCAATTCCTGTCTTAACTCTCAATCTGAAACCTCAATCTCAAAAAATCGGCGAAGTGCAAGTGCTGTCCCAATTCTCAGAAAGTTAAGTTGAGGGGCAAGTTTGAAAGCTGAATCGCCCCTCAATATTAAGATTCTTCGACACCACCCTTGTGAGTAAGGGCTACCCAGAATGCAAGCGACAAAGAAGGTGAGCTATAAATCTTAAGTATTTTCTTTGTTAAGATTATCTTAGTTTAGGCCCATGTTATGGATTAGTTACCTCACTGTTGCATAATATGTATTTTTGTTTCGCGATCTTTTGTCAATAGTGGCTGGTGCGGTCAAGCCGTGTTGCTATCGTTTAAAGTGCATGTTCCATTTTAAACATACAGTATGTAGAAGCCCTTGTAGTGTATCAGGTCTTCACTGAACTTTGCCAATGCAAAAAGCTACAAATACTAGTAGAGGTCGACCGATTAATCGGTTTGGCCGATTAATCTGCGCCGATAGGACGTTTTACAAACTATCGGTATTGGCTGAACTTGGCTCAACTCATCTTCCCCATCTATTGTTCTCCTATAGGCAATGGTGGTGATTTTTGCAGTGACTGATTTGCATGTATCAACTCGTCGACTTAAATCGGTGGATGGTGTGCTGATATCTCGAATACTACAATACATGTTCATTATGTCTTCTTCTTTTAGTTCTTCAATGAGAGTCCAGTGCTCATTTTCTGTCATGAATGACTTCATCTGATCCCTCGCCTTTCTTATGTGGAGTTTCCATTGCTCATATGTAGAGAGCTGCCTTTTTTCTTGGCCTCTTCAATTTGAAGCATTTTCTCTGTGGAATTCCACACGTTCAGAGCATCGAGGACCTTCAAGTAAGTTGTCATGTATTTTCGGATCTTTTGTTTTGGTTCCGTTATGTAGAGGTGGCCTCTCAGATAATTCTTCAGCTGCTGGGGAATCATGGATAGATCTTGAACCTCGTGCTGGTCCTTACCTATCTGCTCTTTTGAATTACCCTCCCTTTCTGACTCCAACATTGTCCCTGGAAAATCTGTTCAGCTGATTAATTTTAAAGCCCTTTTGCTGGATAAATCATCAATAGTGGAAAACAGCATGAATAGATGAAAGGAATCATTTTAACTGGATTTATAAAGAGGATGCTCAAAACTATTATGACTAAGGTGAGTTCTTCAGGTAAGCTCTTAGTATATTAAACCCAAAACATGGAATGTCAGTTAGAAAGAAAGGCTCAAAATATCATTTGACATAGCCAACAGAAATCAGTTTCAAAAATAAGTCCACAAATTTGACCAAGGTGTAAAATAAAAAATGTATAATTTCCTCAAAGTACTGCATTTAACATATTTCCAGATGAAGTTTTTATTTTTTACAAGTCCTTTTCCTTTGCTGTTATTGAGCAGGAGAGGATCAAGTGTTCACAGTTCAGTCCAAAGAAACTGTTGATAATCAGCTTACTTGATATGTGTTGTGTGAGAAGCAAGGTAAAATACTCACAGTTCTAGTTCACTCTGAAACCATACTTTGCTTGACCATTGCACCAAATCCATGAGACGCTGCTTGCGTTGTTGTGGTATTAGCTGATGGGTCGGAGCACTTGCCACGATGACACCGGATGAAAGAATGGCGATGAGGCATTAGCAGCAGGTGCAGTTCGATAACCCTCCGGTAGAGTTGTTGAAAGATGAGCGCAGTGGTCAGGTTGGTGTGGGCGAAGCTCTTAGTATAGCAAACCCCAGCCAGACAACGGTGAAGCTAACTGATGTTTCCAGAAGAGTTTATTTGATGTTCATCCCCGTTTTCTTTTCGAAGGCCGTATTCCAGTAAATACCGTAAGACAGGAGTATGCAACTCCGGTCCTCGAGGACCAGCATCCTGCAGGTCTTCAGGGCTTCCCTGCTTCAACACACCACCTGATGTCCAGAGCTTGGCTGCACAAGTTTGTTAATTACCCACTGATTGAAGTCAGGTGAGTAGCAGCAAGAAAAAGTCCTAATACCTGCAGGACGCCGGCCCTCGAGGACCGGAGTTGCCTACCCCTGCTGTAAGAGCTACGGGATGGAAATATATAATAACATATAAGCTCTTTCAAGCATGAGAAAAGCCTTTTATGTTCCCCCTCGTAAAAAATAAACGTTAGACTTGAGCAAGTGAAATCCGTCTCAAAACCCGCCTTTGGACCTCTACACGCGTGCCGTGGTGCGTTTGAATGCATCTCTCTCACCCCCTGCCTGTAATTCGCCCTTTATCTTTGTTCTGGTCTGGTCGGGACGTTTCTGGGTGGAGATTTCTGTTTATATCGCCAGCCAATGACAGAGCTAAGAGCATGACGCTGTGTGGGAATAAGCTCATGATTGGAGCAGATGCCAGTGACTCGAACTCTCAAAGGAAAAAGAAAGAAAGAAAGAAAGAAAGAAAGAAAGAAAGAAAGAAAGAAAGAAAACACAGTGGAAGCACCGAAGGAAAGGTAAGAGCTTCAGGTAATGCGCTTTGGAAAACCAGGATTAATAATAGTTTGGCTTGTACCCGCTTCTGAGCTCTGAAGGAGAAGCTTGAAGTTGAATAGGCTAGCTAGAACGAGGAGGCCATTAGCCTGAGAGGGAGGAGCGCCAAGTTTAATGCTGTTGTTTGCAAACAGTAACG
The DNA here is from genome assembly GCA_023101725.1 of Atherinomorus stipes. Lineage (NCBI taxonomy): Eukaryota > Metazoa > Chordata > Actinopteri > Atheriniformes > Atherinidae > Atherinomorus > Atherinomorus stipes. The sequence goes on from JALJCO010011803.1 coordinate 198,209, forward strand.
CTGGAGGGACTTCGGACTCTACCTTTAAAGAATACAGCAATAAAATAGTCAGAGCCAAGCAATACCTTGTTCCCATTCCAGCTAGGCGCTTAGTTATTCGGATTTTCAAGCCTTCCTGTATCACAATGTTTCTTAGACGGTGCAGAAATTCCCTCCTTTTAGACACAGTAAATTTCCTGCTTACTAGATGTGGTAACCAGAACTTCACAGGAAGTGCGCCAAGATAAAAGCCTTCTTAGCATAAAGCATAGTGTCAAAACAAAAGTTTCTAGAGACAGTAACCTTGCAATATCGTGACATTGGTAATTACATTTATGCCCCTTTTTTGACATTTACACTGGGTCCCTGTGATTTGTCTGCATTGCGTACCCTCATTGTCCTCTATGTATTGGAAGGAACTGTAGTTTTTGACAGACATTTGTTGCCACAATACAAGGTGCATGGTAGCTGTCAGCATGCTTATGTTAAGTTTGACCTATTACACAATGAACCAAGACAAATGAGGAAATCTGTAGCTGGCAGCAAATCAGTAACAGGTCAGTGCCATGTCATGTAGTATATTATATTCCTTTATAAGTCCATGGATTTTATAAGCGGATACTCATAAAATCATTTATAAAAGCACATTTTCCTCTATGACTACTTTTTAAGTAATCATATTCTAGTCTTTTCAGTAGCCTGCAATTATTTATTAATTATAAGTTTATTAGTTATTTTGCTACAGTTTGATTTTAGTTCCACTACATTTAGTTCAGTATATTTGCTGCTGTGAAGTTTGATGTTTGGGGTAGACTCAGAAAATTATATGCCTTCTTTTTGTTGAATGTTCTTCATTTGGCAGAGTGGTAAAAAAGGGTTTATCTTAGCCATGGTAAGATTACTATGATCATCTGCTATTTTCAGGGGTTATTTCAAACCTCTCAACTCTAAATCCAAGTAACTCACTTTAACACGGCCAGTTTGTATGCATGTTGGATTCCCTTCCAAAACACATAACCTAATGATCTCTTGAACAGCTTGACAATGGGGAGTGCTAGACAGGACAGATTTACCTGAAAAAAACAAAACAAAATTATAATCAAAGTGATTGTTATGACTGTGAATTCCTGTCAAATTAACTGCAAGACTGTCTGTCTTACTGTAACTTAAGTTCTACCATTGATTATATTATTGAGCAAAAAATATGGAATCAATTACCTGATTATCTAAAAAGAAAACATCAATTAAAAAGGCTGTCAAAAGGTACCTTGTTGGTCAGATCATGTACCAGTAATCTTGACGAGGAAACAATATTTATGTTGTTTATTATTGTCTATACATTTTTGTTTTGCATCATTTGCATTATTATTATTTAATTGTTCCTTATTGTCGTTATTGAATTTGTATATATACATGTGTATATATATATATATATGTATGTGTGTGTACACTCACCGGCCCTCTTTATTAGATACACCTTGCTAGTACCGCGTTGGACCCCCATTTTGCCTTCAGAACTGCCTGAATCCTTCATGCCATAGTCTCAACAAGGTACTGGTGAGAATTTGCTCCATATTGACATGACAGCATCACGCAGTTGCTGCAGATTTGTTGGCTGCACATCCATGATGAGAACCTCCCTTTCCACCACATCCCAAAGGTGCTATGTTGGATTGGGATCTGGTGACTGTGGAGGCCATTTGAGTACAGTGAACTCATGGTTATTTTCCCAGAACCAGTCTGAGATGATTTTCTTTCTTTGACATGGTGCATTATCCTCCTGGAAGTGATGGACATGGTCAGCAACAATACTGATGTAGGCTGTGGCATTGACACGGTGCTCAATGCTCCATTGGTACTGAGGGGTCCAAAGTGTGCCAAGAAAATCTGTCCCACACCATTACACCCCCCCAGCGAAGGGTGAAAAAAGGAGGGATGGAACCATTATGTGGACAAAAACGACTATCAAGGAGAAAAAACGAACAAAGAAAAAAATATTCTTAGGGGAGCGGGAACGGGGGAAAAAAATATATATATATATATATATATATATAAAAAAAAAAAAGAAAGGATAAAAAAAAATAAATAAAAAAAAAAAAAAGGATCGGGGAGAAAAAAAAAAAAGAAACTAACGGAGGGATAAGAAAAAAGGAGGTCAGCAAAGAAAATAGATAGTATAATTTAATAAATAAATATAAAAAGAAAAAAATACAAATAAAAAAAATAAAGAAAAAAAAAAAAACAAAAAAAAAGGGAGCGAGGAGGAGCAAAAAAAAAAAAAAAAAAAAAAAATTGATTTGAGACGAAAAAAAAAAAAAATCAAATAAATAAAAAAAAGAAAGGGCAAAAAGAAGAGGGAGGGGAAAGTAATTTGATAAAGATGGATAAAAAAAAAAAAACAAAAACATGATAAACAAAAAAATTTCATCTCCATCCCCCACAAAAAAAAAAAAGATTAATTATAATAAAAAATAAAACCACGAAAAAAACAAAAAAAAAAAAGAAAAGAGGAAGAGGAGAATAAAAAATATAAGGGGGGCTCCCTAATAGGGGGGAGGAAGAAAGAAAGGAGGAAGTGATTGTTATTATTATTACAAAACAGAAATAAATATTATTTTTTAATTTTTTTATATAAATAATAAAAAAAAAAAAATAAATAAAAAATAATATATAAATATATCTCACAAAGAGAAAAAAAATCAAAAAGGAAAGCGGGGCTAACAGAAAGAAAAATAAAATAAAATAAAAAAAAATAAAAAATAAATATATATATATATATATATAAATAAAAAATAAAAAAAATAATATAATATAATAATATAAATATTAAATAAAAAAATTAATAATTATCTAAAAAAAAAATAAAATAAAATAAAAACAACAATGATCTTTTATCAAAAACTTTAAAATTTCTTTATTTTTATATTTTTTTTTATTTTTTGTTATATGCCTTATTAAGTGTAAATCTAATTGTTAGAAGACAGATCCACCAGTCTAAGAAAACCCATAAGGAATTCTCCAAGTCACAGAAATGCACATATAAATCTGTCCGGTAATTTCTCACACATGTACAGGTATTCCTTTGTTCAGCCTCTTAATGCTCAACTTGTTACCTCGTCTCAAACACAAGCAAAAAATATAAAACGGTCGTCTTCGAAAAGAAAGGAGCGTGGGGGTTTCCATGCCCAGAAAAAAGGGAGGGGGGGGAGGGGGAACAAAAAAAAGAGGAAAAAAAAGCTAGGGAGGAGGAATCTAATCAACCGAACTTAGGAGGGGGGGGGGGGGGGAGATAAAAAAATAAAAACCCCAAAACAAACAGGGGGAGGGGTCTCAACCCTCAACAGGTTAGACTTGAGCAAGATGCAGTCATCCTTAATGTACACAAAACCTTAGTATACTTGAAGCCACATACACACATCTGCTCATTTTAGGTGCCATACCCCAAGGTAAATTGTTGCATTTCTGCATTATTGTATTGCAGTTCAGATTATGAACAAGCTGCTTGTCCACTGAGATTTTATGTTTTAAAGATTGGTACACTGAAGCGGAACTGGCCAAAACAATATGTCAGAGATCTCAAATAGGGTTGACATTTAAGATTCATTTTCATTCTCCTAGAGACAGCAGTGAAAGAGGATTGGTGCTAACTGTGCGACACAAGTCAGTTTACCCTTGGAAACACCCAGCAGAGCACAATCCCCAGCAATCTGATACAAGTCAGCACCCTACCTTGTCATGCAGAGCTGAGCTACAGTGAGTCATGACACAGAGACAGGTTTTCTCTCTGAAGACCTGTGTGCTTATTCTCTCCCCAGTATAGCCATTTGGGTTACTGCATAAATCACCTCTAAGTCGCCTTAAGTCCAAATCCTCATGAGCTTTGAATGGCATCTAGCACTAGGACTGTGGGATTGCTGAAAATTGAATTTTAGTTCTGCAGATTTACTTATTGTTGGGGGTAATCATTCATGGATTTGCTTTGGTCTCAGTAGCTTTTTTTTATTTGCAATACAGATAGAGGGATTTTAGATATGCATGCCATTAGAGGGTAATAATGGACCACTGAGGGCAGACATTGTAAATTGGATGCGACTTGTATTACGCTGCTGAAGCATTTCAAATCAGGCATTAAGAAGTAAAGATGATCTTCAGTGGTTGCCATTAGATTTGAATGATTTAGGGGTCATTTGTTCAACAGTATATCAAAGAGTGAGCTTTGATGAATATTCCAGGTGATGTTTTCTGAAATGTGCTGAAATACCACATCGGAGATTCATTTGAAGGTGTCCTGGTGATCCATACATTGCAGAAATGTCAGATTTATCATGTGGTCATGCACTTACACAAACAGTGTATGCAGTAATAGCAGATTTTTCTACCTAACAATGAGATAACATGATGACAAATTCCTATTAGCATAATAATTCAGTGAACTGTCATACAGGAAACACAATGTGTGTGTTGGCATATACCTTACCAACTGCTGCTGTGTGCCCATTTGAGAGGCCTTTAAACTGACTGGGGCCAGGCAGACATCAATAATTCAATGGGTGTGCCAACGCAAAGGTAAACAATGGCTGTAATTAGGGGAGGTCTGCACTGTGGACAGGGAGATTAATGAAAGGGCAGTCATTTCCACTGGTGCCTAGAGACAAGAGGTCTTTCACAGTGACGAAGGTGCTGCCAAACTAAGCAGAGCCGTACTGGGTGTGTTGGTGCCTGTGTGCTTTTTTGCCCATCTGTGCTTCCATTACAGTACAATGAAACAAAAGACATTAAGAACACCTGCAATCTTTGGGGCTTTAAGTCACACATGCTGCTATATTTTCCACTGTAGCATTAACTACAGTAAATGGTGTGAATTCATGTAATGCAGCAACATATTTTTTTCAGGGTCATGATATAACCTATTAGATTGTTGTTCCTTGGAAAAAAGCTTATTTGTAGCTGCTAAACACCCAGACACTGAATATGGCAGGGGAGAGGAGTGTTTTTTTTTTTTTCCATGTAAGATTTATTATCAGGACTCATGAGAGGGAGTACTTTGTTCTTAAGGTGTTGAGATTTTAAAGAAAGAAAGAAAGAAAGAAAAAAACACCTCCTTCCAAGCAGTCTTCTCCCAGAAAAAAAAGGAGGGAAAACAACTATTTGGACACATGCCCTAAGGCTTTTCTGCTAAACCTCACGCAGGTCAAATTTGTGCAATCTCTTTTTGATTGTAGACACATGCACTTTGACTCCAACTGCTGCAGAGTTACCTGAAGATGCTGTGATAAATGCCTGGATCAAAGATTTTGCTCTCGGGCTGAATTGTTTGGAAACTCCACCAGTTTTTGATGATTGTCCCCTTAATAGAATTATTTTGTTCCAAATGTCTGACAGCTCATCAAATCACTTGTCAGATTCTTGGGCCTCCGCAGTCCTTGTCTCTGAAAAGTGGGTGATTTGAAAGAGTGATAAATGTAGTGGTATCACATCAATGTGGTCATGCTCAAGTGTCTATGGAGACTTTTCCAGAGGGACAAATGTGTGTGCTTGTCAAAATAAGTCATGAAAATGGCACCAGTTTTAATGGCATGTGATTACTTTTTGACTGTTTGTCAAAAAGATATTTTGAGCTATGCTTTGTTCTTCAAAAGTGCTCTGTTTGTTGTTATCTTGAAACAGAGCATATAATTGTTTATCTACACTAAATCTCTAACAACAGAGAACATGGCAATTTAATTTGATTGCAGATATGCAGAGTCTCCTTGTTTATGAACAGGGCCTACACTGGACTGTATATATTTTCTCCAAAATAATATAGTATCCGATTATTTAATCTGTTCAGAGGTCGTCATAGGACTGTGTTTAGCTTGAACTCCATGACTGACTGTACATAATCAGTTTTTACAGAAATCTGTTCACAGATATTAACAGTGAGCTCTGTCCTGTCCATCTGGCACCTCATCTCTTGCACTTGGACTCATGGAGACAAAAAGCTAAAGTTTCTATTCAAAAAAAGGATCTTGATTCAGTCAACAACAAAAAAAAAGTTTGCATTTTTAGAATAATTTTGTGTATTGTTTTCAAGGTGTGTCCTCTGTACACTTCTACAGGATCTATAAAATCTCCATTTGTGAAATAATTGTGATTTATCCTTCATTTACTTATTAATCTGTTTCCCTAAAGAAAAACTGTTCTGCAAATGTAAACTTGGCTGCATTTTGAAGCAGTGCTTTGGTCATACAAGGTTCAGCTTGTTGAAAAAAAATTCAGGTCATACTGAGGATGATTGTCTTCACTGATCTGGCCGGACAAAAAGAAGAGCTGAGAGGTCTAAGGTTTGTTGAGAATGGGGGGAATAAACACAAGTTTGCTCCTTTTTTATTTTATAAAACTTGCTCTGTCCAACTCCATGGACTTACAGTTCCAGTTATAACGGTTATTTATTAAGAAAAGTGTTTTTGAAATTAGACATGGATATAAAAATATTGTTTTGAATCTCAACATGGTCAAAATGAGTAATGAAATAACATTGAAGGCGTTATAGAGGATGTTTCTTTCAACAATTTTTGCAATATTCGGTAAAATTGGGTTCACTACCCCATGCGCGATGATTAACTAAAAGCTTTAAATATATCAAATGTTATTATACGTTAGCTGTGAAAGTAACAGGGTTGAAAAACGTCCTCCAATCATCTCTGCATTATTTTTTCATTTGTCTACTGGCTCATCAATCACTTTTACTCTCGTAGTAAGAGTGATTGGAGGTCAATTCAGCAGGGTAAAAGGTGAGACTGATCAAGGAGAGTGATTAATTAGTAAGAGTAATACTGCAACCCAGAAGCTGCGCGCACTCGTCTCACGTTTGCAGCCCGTAGCTAGCATAATTCTGCTAGCAGTTAGTGACGTTCAGACGATATTTTATTTACTTGCGCTTGTGACATGATAGAAGCATCTGTACCTGCTGTCTGCTAAACACCTGAGTGGCTTGTGCACGTTTAGTTGTTCTGTGGCCGGAGGAGGAAGCTGTGAATCTAGCAGGTTGGTTTTACACATGCGCATTATTCAAAATTCGCTAACAGTCTTTGCTTTCTGAAATGCTGAAACATCTTCTGTAAGGCCTTTAAGGTACAATAACACATTTTTGACATACAAATAGAATTAAAAACAGCAAGTTAAAGGTAAAACAGTTCATACTGAACATTTAAGATGCCTGTATCAGTTGTAGGCGTACATACTTCTGCCTAAAATTTTGTATCTCTGACTTGTCAGGGCATGGACAGAGACGTTCTGGGATGTCTGGTACCAGAACAGGTGCAAAAGTTCCTCTGGGCCTCATTGGTTTTGGAATGAGTTCTTTGAGGTTTGGACTTACTTCTCACCAAGCTCATCAGACTGGTATTTTGGAATTTTGAAATCGGTTAAACACCTCATACTATTTGTAGTTTTTGCTAAGATTTCCTAAGCAGCTGTAGCAGGGCCAACCATTGTCCTGCTGGGAGAGGCTGCAACTGTGGGCCAGAGCACAGAGGTGAGATGTGACTGGTTTACAAGATAGTAGCGGTAGATGGTAAGTGTCAAAGTTCAGTAACATCACTGTGAAGCCCAGGATGCAGATTATCCCTGCAGAACAATGTATTGTAGCAAGATGAGCAATGTTACTCACTTTACTTTGAAGTGGTTTTAAATGTTGTGGTTAATCACTGTAATTAGAATCAGCCATTTTAAAATGTCTGCATCGTGTTACATTAAAAATACAATACACTAAAATGGAAAATGAATAAATGAATGAGTGTCTTGGTATAATGTGAAGCTTAATGATGGTGGAAGCAGAATTAAAGGAAAATATTCTCTAAAAACAGACTTATTCTTTTATATAAGTGATCATAAGGCTGTAACTAAAGGTCATCTTTGTAATACAACGACATGGCATAATCTTCCCACGGTAAAAGTAAAATGCAAACTGTCCCTGGAAAGGACAATAATTTTGTCACCATCTTTCTCCTGTTACTTCCTTTGGCGATGCAAGGATCTACCGCCTTCACAGCAGTGATACATAGCACACCCATCATTAAGGATGACCACCTGGGAGTTTCATCATGGAGCCGTTTGCACATTTCTTATAATAGTGTGACCTTCAAGTCACATTTTCATCCATACAGAACTGTTATGTAAATCCTTTGATTGAAATGGAAATTTCACTGATTTCTGCAATCCATTTCTATACGTTCTATGCATATTAAGGCTGACATATTTGTACAGTAGGTTAAAGTTTTTCCCCATTAAAAGCAACTCTAATATTACTGGTATGTAAATATTAATTTGACTGAAGATTGACATAATTTCCATAAATTGTTAATGATGCACATCTGATCAAACTGTGACATCTAATTAATCAGTGCTTGGATCAAAGGTTCAAAATCTTACCAAATCAGTTCTATAAAAATGAGTGACAAATTTGATGTTTTCATGAAAAAAAACAAAACAACAACAACAAAAAAAACATTTAAACTTGACTGAATGACTTTGTTGTTTGTTGAATCAATGAACTTTTAAGGTTCAATTCTCATCTGGGCATTTGAGCGCTGACATGTGCTGTTCCCAGCAATATAGTGCATAAATCTATGTGCATAAATCTATGTACTGTGCATAAATCTATACAGTATATCTATATCTAAATCTATCTATATCTACAGTATATCTATCTCCCCCTCTCTCTCATATATATATACATATATATTTAGTCAAAAAACAATCAAAACTAGAGAAAAAAAAACATTAAAAGATGAGAAAGTGTGGTTCTCATGCTATGTACCTGTAAAAATCAGTGCAGCTTTCTGATAGAAGATAAACCTCCGATTGTGTGGCACATGTGCATTTGTATTTCCCTCTGTACTGTTTGGGAACTATTTATTTTGTGAGATAAACTGACCTTCACATCAGAGATTAGAGTCTATATCCATGCGGCCCCTGCTGAAGTTTCACCAGAGCCATGCTAATCCCATCACACTCAGCTAAGTCACTGAGAGCCATGTGTCTCGCTATGACAGCGTGCATTTACACGGCTGCTCGTGTGTGCCTGTGCATGTGCTTAAGAAAGTCCGATGGTGGCGACTTTAAGTGGGATTTAAAACATCAAATCTTAGTCATTGAAAAACAAAGCGTTGTGAGCCGCCACCTGTCAAACGTCACACAGGGGAAGGCCCTCAAATCTGTCACCGCCACTCTCTATAGACTCGGAGATTGATGTATAAACAATGTTTATGCATAGAAAGCATGTGTGCTCCTTCTCCTGCACTTAAGTTGGCATGCATAAAGTAAGATGAGTATTGAGTGGATTCTTTGAGCATAATGCTCTTGCATCAGGCGTTTTTGAAGATATTTTTTCTCTACTCTCCATTTGTTGATATTTATATGAAATATTAGCTCAGCCTGAGGCCTTGCCTTTAGTTAAAAGTCTCTGCAAATGAATAATCAGAGTTCTTTTTCTACATTTATTCATGAATAAAAATGGACATAGAAATCACGTGCATTAAATTTTTTGATGACAGCTTTATAACTCAGATGAAAAAGACCGCATAGGCACACATCTGTCTTTGCAGAGATACAATAGAGTTCTATGCTTTTTGCCTCTAGCTGCATAGACAAAAGGATAAGCCCAGAAAAAGGCCTGTGAACAAAGCCATTGCATGTATATCCCATGATTCCATCATGTCAGAGTAGTCCTGGCTGCAACTCTTGTACCTCTCCCCCTGGTGATCATTCATCATGCCGTCAAGATATACACAGCAAGGGGGAGCAGGGCTCATGTATCTCTGCTGTACAGCACCTTCCTGGAACAAGCACAGGGGCCACTGCATAATCAGCTGCTTCTTTTATGCCCAAAATACCTCATCTGCATTAACTTCCTCGCAGCTGATTTATCTTATCTTGACTGAATTGATTTACTGTGAATCACCAGGATTGCATCATGGATCTAATCAGGTTCATGTTTACAAAAGAAGATAGAAGGACACAAACCCCTTCGGTGGAACATGCAATGGGGACTTCGGTGAATTCTTTTAATGGGTGAAGAGTCTACCATCTGAAATCATTTGTTTGTAAAATATTGTTTTGTATATTTCATCATGTAATATTTGAGTCACCTGCATTGAAACCTTTTTTTTTTTCTTTTTTTGGTGCAATGTTGCTGAACCATCTAAATAATGCACAATAACTTATCCTAATTGTGGGGGAGTATATTTCACATTTGAATTTGAGTCACAGCATTTGGAAGCAGGATGTTTAATTGAACCCAGTGGGTTCAAAGTATAAAACCTACGCCTGAATACACTCATCTTTGCAGCTGAATAAAATGGGAGGCCAGAGCTTGGCATCCACCAGCTCATAATAGTTTAGTTTTGGACAGGGCTTGTTTGTATTGTTAGAAGCCATGTGGTTAATTCAAGCAACGGTGATCTACCTACACAGCCCTGCAAAAAGAGACTGACACTTTCTTGGATCCTTCTTTTTTCCCTCCCTCTCTCATTTTCCAGCATTTTCAGCACTTTTTTCCTTGATGCTTCAGGGGAAAAAATGGAAATTTGTCTACAGCTTTTATGTGTTTTATGTGTTTGTTGCTAGTGTCTTTTCCTTTCTTTACTTTTTTTCTTTCCCCCTGGAGCTGCACCCCGTCTTAAGCTGCTCCTGCAAAAAAAAAAACAATGTGTCAGGTCTTATTCCCACACCCAGCAGGTTGTTGTTCTTCATGATAGCTCACCAACAGGCATATTACCAGGCATGGTTGTTATTGTCACTGATGTACAGCCCCGAGACATTGCCTTCCTCTGCTCACAGTTCCTCAGAGTGTTATCTGTCATGTAACAAGAGTGTACACCTTTTGTCCGAGATGGGTCTGCAGGGACCCCGAAGGTATGGATTGGAGGGGGTGTGTGACGTGAGATTGAGGTGGCACGTCTGGTCGCCGTCCCTGTGAGACAAATGGACCATGGCCGCCCTGCGATGTCTCCAGACATCCCCAGATGTTCCTGGACCTCATGCGGCCTGAGGAGCTGACAGGCCCGAGAGACACGGAGTCACAGCATGATTAATCGCCACACACGCTGTCGCAAGCAGCTTGGCTCCCGCCGGCCCACTGCTGAATAACTGGCCACTGCACAGCAAAACATCCTCCTCTGAGAGGCATAAATATTACAAAATAGGTGCTGTCAAACTAAACAATACACCGATAAGATGGGAAAACACATTGTAACACATTGTTCAAAAAACATAAAAATGTCTGACATTAGGAGCTTAATAAGTATTTAAAAAAAAAGAGTAATTATAGTAAAGATCAACTTTTACTACTTGTGTCATGGAATGATACTCGGAGAAAAAAGATCCAACAGTGCCATAGAGTACAATTACCCATCTCAATCAAATAAACAAATAAAACAACTAAAAAAGTGAGGACCGGACAACTAGAGGAAAGAAATTATGCAATTACACCAAAAAAAAAAACAAAAAAACAATTCATACCTCTTTTTTATGTTTAGTACTATTTTTTCAAGCCTTACATTTACCAGCTCCTGAGGACATCTCTGGTTTATTGACCTTCTGTTTACTCTCTCAACCATCTTGATCTATGGATGGAGCCCTGTTTAGTGCTCACAAATCAGACTTTTGATATCAAAAGGCCCTCATTGCTGAATTGTCTGCTAAATGAACTCAAAACCACCTTTAAACTCTAAAGCTTCCTTCAAATCTCTCAAAACTTTTTCTTATCAAATTGTGTTGAAAATGTTACACAGGCTCTATTTTAATAAGGACCAGTAATCTCTCTGGTCTATTTCTTTCTGCAATGCCAACAGTTTGCTGACTGTGTCATCATAGTGAGCAAACAGACATGAGATTGGTCCAGGATTTTTCATTAAACTACTGGTAATAGAACTGTATTAACCCAAGACCGATGGCAAATGGTAAATGGTCCGCGCCTATTATTTAAAGCACATTTTAAGCTTGACTAGACTCTAAAAAGTGCTTCACGGTATCTTTCTCATTGACCTGTTCACACTTAAATTCATACAGTACTTCTTATTCTATGCATGCAGCACATTTTTTTCCTGCTATCATACTCACATTTACACACCAATGAGCACATCGGGAGTACATCAGGATCAGTGTCTTCCCCAAGGACACCTCCAAACGTGGATCATGCCATTGACCTTCCATTTGGTGGAAGATCACTCTCGCACCAGAACTACAGCTGAGTACTGAGGCATATGTTGCTTTTAGCTTATTGTATTTTCTGTGTTTATGATATTAGCTTATTAGATTTGTTCATTGTCCCTATTTTTTTTCTATTTAACTATTGCAATATGTTGTCCTATGTTGCATGGCATCAACAAAGCAGTTTTTTCTATACAGTAACAAGGCCTCATCCAAACAAGTACATATTGCCACACTATGTAAAATGTAAACAAAATTATAATGCAATTTCTTGCAAATCTCATTAAACAACATCTTATTCATGGTAAAACACAAAACATATCAAAAATTGATACATTTGACCATTTCATTAGAAGTTAACTCATCTTGAATTTTAACTGCAAATAAAAGAGGGGATGACACGAATACAAAGATAAAAATGAAAGTATAGTTCTGGAAAAAAACAGCAAGAAGAGCATGTTGCTTTTGGGTCAATTCTTAAGGAATATGACTGTATAGGGCATCCTAAGAGGCAGAGTCTCCCAGGAGTAAAAGAAAAATACGCTCTGCAATCTGGAGAAATAAGTGCATCTAAAAATTGTGGAGCAATTTCTGAATGATATTCCTTAAAATTGCGAATATTTTGAATATACCATCATCAGCCATACCTACTGTATATCAAAAGATTCAAAGAATCAAAAAATGTCTCTGTCGCATGCAAATATTCTTTGGATCCTCTGGTGGGACAGCATTGAAAACAGCATACACTCAGGGACTCCTTCCAGAAACTCTGGTATGAACATGATCCACAGTTAAAAAAAAAAAAAAAAAGTCACTTTCTTTGGCCCAGAGTTCATCTGAACTGCACTGAGGCAAAGTGAAAAGCTGTTCTATGATCAGACAGTTACAAGCCAGTTTCAGTAATAATCTGTGTCAAGCTGACACTTAATGCTGCATTGTTGGCAGGACACCCCAGTGAGTGACTGCAAGATCAAGCCTACTTAGTTCAGTGTTTGTCTTGTGATTTCAAATCTAAGCAGTTTGGCTGAAATGAGTCCATTTCCTAATTTAGCTGGTCCAAGACATTCCAGTCAATACTCTCAGCAGACATATCACCAGCATCTCAAAGCATACAGCTTTGGATAGTATCTTGTGGGTTTCTTATGTATTTTTATGCACTAGGTGTATGTTTTAATCGATGTTTATTGGTGTGATTTGTAACACTTTTTTTTCATGGTGTGAAAAATCTATAGTAACTTTTGCTTCCCTCAGATTCCTACCTGGAAGTTGTCTTGTGCACTCTAATGCTTGAAAAGTGAATAAATGGTAAAAAGAAAAGAAGGATTTAAAAGGGACATTGTGTAGCAGTTGTATATCGCAAGTAACTCGCTACTACTGTAGTTTTCATGCTGTATTCACATGAAAACGGGCAGACAACAGACGGATGACAGCTGGTGCATGTAAAGGCATAAACAGCCCCTATGTGAAGAAATGGTCTGTCAGTTACAGTGACTTCAGTGCACATCTCTGGTTCGTTGTCATGGTGATGTCATACTGTTTTTCCTGACCCATGTTTTATTGTCTTTCTCTCGGCATCAGTGATTAAAATGACATCTGGTTTGTTACTGATGGCTGTCTGCCCGACTGCCCATGAACGCAGCATCAGTGTAATGCTCGGTTTCTCCTCACTGCACAGCAGTGACTTTTCAAAGGCAATGCCTTGACCTAAGCTAACAACTCCAGTGTCTCCAGTGAGTTTCTGTAGTTTCCTAACGTCATGCTTCAACTGAACATAAAAACATGGCGACACAACATGGCAGCCAGCACCAAAACCTGCCAGTTCGATGTATGGTAGGTATGGAAAGTATTCAGACCCCTTTAAACTTTTCACACATTGGGCCGGATCTATCAAAGGTTTGCGTGTATAAAAACGTGAGCTCTCTCATTGCTTACGGAAAAAAACAGTGTGGTAAAAGTTCAAACGTGCTAAATAGCGCCTCTTATCCATCTTGCACTTGTGTTGCTATAAATATGCAATATGGGGCATTTTCACGCAATTGTGCGTGTGATGGGAGGAGAAAATGTAAATATATTAGTTAAGCACTCACAAAGTGATCAACCATGAGAAGCATTGCTGTGCTGTTTTTCTTTGTATCTATTTTTGTACGTCTGTAAAGCAGGTGCAAATTGCAGCTTTGTACACAAAAGACTGCAACTTCTGAGTGGGACAATCCTGGACACAAACATACACACACACCTGATTCAAAATAATTTTTCATGAGCAGTGAGGGCAACGTATTTAGTTCTCATTGTTGAATTCAATCAAAATCACCACAGCAAACACCACTATTCAACATGGGTGTAAAATATTCTAGACAAATGAAACAGAAAGTTTGCAGCTGGTGTGGAGCTTAATGAGAACTAAAGCTGAATTATAATATCTTGTGATTTCCCCTTTTTGCCAATGCATTTAACTTGGATTTTAGCGGGTGGACAGGATCACAGTCACCTGGCAGCGCGAGCCTCTGAAGCCTTTGGCATTGTGCCAAAGTGCGTACCTTGCACATAATAGAGACTATGTCAGAGCTGCAGACACTCATTTGTTCAGCAACTCCTGATCCATGTCCTCATAAACTGGCCCCTTCTGATGGGCCGTTCACACGAGGACGATTGCGGGTAAAAACGGCAAAAAATTTCATCAGAAGTGCCTTTCTTTCACATGGCAACGGTGTTATTCTGGGTCTCAGACGCAAAAATCTGAAGACTCATTTCGAAGTGGAATTCCTGAGGGACATTGTTCCTGTTACTGAATTCCCTCGTCTGCACAGTTCAAAACGCAGAAATGATGGTGGACCCACAGACCTGCTGACGCCGTGCTCACGTTGCATGCTTGTGATGTCACACAATACAGGAAAAACGACGTCGTTTGGAGAAGTAATTCTACCTCCTCATCTGTCCACACAAAGTTCCTCCTCATCGCCGCCATAGTTGTTTTGATTTTGATGGGAACACAGACGAACGATTGTACGCATGCACGCAGACATGGTGGAGTTCTGTCACAGCACCACCTAAAGGCCCGGCGTGCTCATCCAATCAAATTCCATACACTTTTGCGCCCTAGTATGAACGCAGATTTCTTTATGACGATGATCATGTGAACGCGGATAAAAAGATGAATATGAGACGCCACTTTTGCATCTTCTCTTCTGATCTTCGCTGTGGGAACGTAGCCTGAGACTCTGCACAGACACCTGTTGTATTATTTAAATTTTTGTATTTATCATACTTATTTTAAATTATATTTTCTCCCTCCTCCACTAATATCTCTCTTTGTGGGTTGTATTTCCTTTTAAGCTGGTCTAAGCACGAGGTCACGAACGAGTATGCTTGGCTTCATAAAACCGTTTAACTTATCGTAGTTAGCGTAGTTTTTGTTATTTCTTATTTGCATTGCTTTAAATTTAACACAGAGTCAGGTCGATGCTCTGCTCGTTTCAGTTTACTGTAGACAAACAGACTGCGGTTTTGCAGCCAGACCTGTCTCGACTGCTCAGCATGCATCAGGTGAGAGGCACCCAACTGCAGTCACGGTACGCCGCCATATATCCAATCCATGCCGGAAGTCCCAGTCGGAAGTTTGTTTTTCATGTAACTACACTATACATTCTGTTTGCAAGTTGCAGATAGTTACTTTTGGCGGTATTAATGCAGTTTATTTTGAATTTCGCAACTTTCTTTGTTTATTTCCGGCCCTACGGTGGAGGTGGCCTGAGACAGGCGCCTGCACCGGAACTGGCCTGACGGAGGTGGTGCTGCAGCCAGACCGTCGTGGTCTTTTTCCGCTCCAGAGAAAGAGCTAAAACACCTCATTAAATAAATTTGATTTTTCACTTGGCATAAGATAACAGGACAGTCTCTGTGAACTTTCATTTTTCTATATCACTGATTAGGCTGTAAAACATGTCTGCTCGTTTAAATCCTTATTAAAATATTCAACAAAAAGAAAATTAGAAGGTATGTTGGTGTGAAACAATTCATTAAGTAGATTTTTATCTTTCAGTTAACACTGCAGGCATAAACCTAATATTTTAATGCGTTTCTTTTTTTGCTTAACAATTTAAAGTCTGGAAAGAGAATTGACGGTGTAACAGTCTGTAAGCGCAGCGCACGGTCCAAATGTCAAACATATGAAGCGGAATTCCTATAGAATAACCTTCACTGAATAAATAAATTACACTATAACAAAAAATAGGCTCATCACGAAGTACAAAGTTATATCCATGTAAAACGGAAAGTAAAGTTAGAAAGTGCGCAGCAGAAAGCAGCTAAACAGGAGAGATGTGCTCCTCGCTTCGTTAACAATGAAGCCGACAGGAGAATCTCCTCTGGATTAGTGGAGTAGGTGGAGGGGATGTGCAGAACATCACAGCCATGATCATTCCACAACTTGCTGGATGGTTCAGCATCTTCTCCTGGTCTCCCCCGTTCACGAGGAGCCGCTCCACATGTGCGCTCAACAGCTGATGCAGCGAGACGGCCGGTCCAGTTCAGGAGCGCTGCTCTAGGGAGTCTGACATCAGCCGCAGGCTTCTTGATTCAGGAAATTATGGTTCTTAAAAACGCGTTCTTTCTTGATACAATCTGAATAATCCTCCAGCAGCATCAGCGCATCCATCTTCAGCATTACGCACAAAATAGACGCAGTGTTTCTGTCTGTCAGACTGTTTCCACCTTCACAGACTGATGCTGTAAATCAGTGGAAGAAACTACATCGATGATGATGATGATGAGACAGTTG
>JALJCO010011805.1:0-21501 GCA_023101725.1 Atherinomorus stipes
GCAACACGTTCTCACTCCCAGTGCGTCAACAGCCTGACGAATGGTCACTGTCCCTTGGCGTCACACCCTGACTCATTAGGTACCCGTTTTTCGTCATTTTCCGACGAGGTGGGTAACCCCATAGACTTGCATGGAACTCCCACAACGTCTGATAGGGACGCCATGGGAAGCATGGGCAACAACACAGTCTTCGTTGTCATGGTAACGTGACGTTTACTTCGTCAAGACCCTTCCCGTTAGCCCCATGGAAAAAGAAAAAAATATTCATAGTCCAAGTCGTTCTCTGCCATGGATTTCACATATGCTGGTTATGGATTTAAATGCATTTTTTTCGTGTAATGAGTTTTAAAAACTATCGCGCACTTGTTAAGTTAAACGCCTTAATAAAAACAGAAGGAGGAAAACTACAGTCGCATGCGTGACGTCACACACTGGTTTCCCGTTTCTCTCGCCAAGTCAGCAATCTATCGGCATAATTAAAAGATCCGACATGCCTGACTGATAAAGGTTTTCACCTCTTTTGATGCTTCTTTCCTGCTCTTCACAAAAGGCAGTGAATTTTCGGAGTGAAATCGCCTTCCTGCTGGTGACGTATGTCGCTCTGAATGATGACAGCGATAATCCACCAAGCGGCTTCCAGCAAATCCTGAGATAGTCATAGTTCTACGCGGCATTTTATTTTTGTTAAGCGTGGAAATTTTGCATTTAAATCCACAACTAACACATCTAGAATCCAGTACAAAAAACGACTTTGACCAGAGGGTAATTATTTTATCTCCATTGATACCCATTCATATTTTTTTTTGTCGATGGGGCGGAAGTAGATGGGCGTGACTTCCGCTCCTCATAGCTTCTTTAATGGGTTTATATTAAACGAACGAATTATATTATTATTTAACACAGACAAACCAGGAGAGACATTTGTTGCAATGAGTGAATGGTAATTACTATTATTATTATTTTAAGAACGACTGGATTGGAAAGACTGCATAAGAGTTGGAGACGTTGCTCTGACCGGAAGCGTCGTGACGTTGCCTTTCCGCTCCAAAATACTGTGAAGGTAGGTTGTATGACTACGTCTGATGCATGTTTTATTTATTCATTATTTAACATGATAAATTACCTGCATGGTTTAAATGTTATGATGAGGATCAAATTCCCACCAGTGATTCACCATCGGTCAGCACAAATAAAAAAAAAGAGAGTCTTAAATTTAACCTTGCTGGCTGAAGTACACCATTCAACAGGGTTGAGCATTCGCAGATGTCTTAATTAAGACTTCAAACATATGTGGGTAAATTGATGGTTTCAGCTCCTTTAGATGTCGATATTACAATTGTTACTTTGGATCACTTATAACATGAAATGTTAGTGGTGGTTAACTGGTCGGGACACACTGCATGCGGAAGCGCGCAAGAGCGCGCCAAATTTTCTCGTTGATACCGCTCATTTTTCTGTTCACATCGGACGTGCACAGATGACAGGCAGTCCTGCTTCCCAGCTTTAATTCTGATAAGTCCACGATGGATACATCTCCTGTTCTGCTTTCATATTCTTTGTCTTTGAACGATTTGTTCAGCGCCCATAAGAAGACTGTTTAATACGTTCCCTGTAGTATAATGTTATACAGTAAAAAGTCCGCCAGAACGATTAAAACCACCAAAATAATACAAAACGCTCCCTATTTCTGGTCTTCTTCAAAATAAAAGTATGGGATAAACGGATTCAACAACACTGGAGGAACTGATTAATCCAGGTCTGTCTGACATCACTAAATGGTCAGACACACCTGGATTAATCAGCTTATACAGCAGGGATGGGCACCTCTGGTCCTCGAGGGCCGGCATCCTACAGATATTAGGAGTTTTCCTGTGGTAACCCGCCTTGTGACCTGTGCAGAGCTTCAAATCAAGCTCTGCACAATTACCCATTGACTGGAGTCAGGTGTGTTTCAGCCTGGAAGCTCCTAGTACCTGCAGGATGCCAGCCCTCAAGGACTGGAGTTGCCAACCCCTGTCCTACAGTTATGACAGACAGGAAATAAAGGTGCCTTCTGAAGTTCAGGAAGTAGTGGAACTGTGCATATGCCCCATAGTGTCACAGTAGTGGGCAGGGCCATACATTTGGATGAACAACCTCAGACATTTTAACTTTGTTCCAGGAGGCAGAAAATGAGAACTCTTATTCATTCCTTTTATTAACCTTAAGTAGTTATAATGAGACCTGAATTTCTCTGTTTTAAACCATAAAATATAAACATACTGTTGGTAGGAATGAATGATGAAGTGAATACGTTACTCAGTCCTGTTCTTTTTTTTTTTCTTAACAGGTGTTTCGGATCTGCTATAAACTGCTGCAGCAAAAACCAACAACACAAAGGCACTTTTAAGAGCCACTCTGTCTTCTTAACACGTCTTTTCTGTAACTTAACGTGAGCGTACTTGTCAGTCTATTTTGTGCTGTTACTCCTGTGTTTTCGTGTTTGTGTGAGAGAGAGAGAGAGAGAGGTTGCCTCTGTTTGTCTCATCTGTCCATCTCTTTGTGAGTCTGTCTGTGTTTCTGATCAGTCGCTACCATGAGTGATTCAGAACTTTTGAGCCTGGATCACCTGGTTGATCAGTATGAGCTCAACGATCACCTCCATAGTCTTGGGGACTTAATTGGTGAGGTGGAGGAGGGGATGGCAGCAGCACCACCACCTGAACCAAGGGTGAGGTGGAAAAAGAGAGACAGGGATGGAAACGTGCTCTCTCTGAGGCCAAGATCAAGGAGGAATCGGTCAAATCAGGGTCAGTATGGTTTTTTAATCAATATATTTTGATGATCTGATTGTATTTGATATGTTTATTCAGTCATATGACTCCAGAAATCAACGTTCAATACACAAAACTGATTTTGTCTATCCTTCTGAAACAATATCGGGTGTGGTGGTCTTCTCCAAACTCTCTCCATCTAAACATTTCATCCTGAGTGTGTGCCATTTGAGGCTGATAACCTGGCCACAAATTTGCCTTGGGATGTTTAAAAAGGTTTAATGTTATATATTCAGAAATTGTTTTATTTTTCTGATACAGCTGGTCACAGTCGCAAGACTGATCCTCCCTTCAATGCTCCTGACACTACCTGTGAGGTGGGCTTTGCTCCAGACACTGTCGGTATGTACTTCATCATTTCTCCAATGGCCAAAGCACAATGTTTATTCATACTAATATGCACTATGTATCTGATACTGAATCATAATTTAAATGTCATGTTTCTACGTTCACACAAATTTGCTAGAATACTGGACAGCATAACAGTTTATCTTTTACTATCACAGCCACTCCTTATAGTATTAGTATTGTGAAAAAAAAAAAAAAAAAGTATTGTTTTTCAGTATTCCATACTATTTTAACAGACAGTTTTCTACGAGATCTCCAGCAATCGCTGAATGATGCGAGTGATGAGCAGGAAGTATCAAGAGCACCTCTTCATTCCTCCTCCAACTGGAGCACACGAAAAAGTGTCTTGTCAGAGAGCTGGAGGGCAGAGAGACCCCGCCTTGTGAACGCCATGGTTTCACAAGAATATGTGGCCGCACACATCTGCCAACAGTGTGGGAGCAATCCAGCAGCTGTCCGTTGTCGTGACTGTCGACCACAGCCCTTCTTCTGTGCTGAATGTGACATTGGCGTACACACCAGACACCCCCTTCATAACAGAGACGCAATGATAGCTGGATTCTTTCAGCCATTGCCTCCAACAACTATCGTTGCGGATAAGGCTCTTTCCGACTGCGGTAAGTTGTGGCTTGTGGCAGTATGTATTTCTCATATTCTCACTGGTTAAGCTCCAGTCAATTAAATCAATAGTCAATTAGTTTGATTATTTAAACAATTGTTCTCTAAAACTTAATCTTGAATTCATATGGACATTCCATAACAGTCAGCTTCTTGAACATCTCTTGAGTATGTTTTCAGTAATGTACTTCATGGCCATTGAGCCTTTTTTTAAATTTAATTTTCTCTTATAAAGCTTCAATGTCTTAAAAGTGGTTCCAGAAATCTTTGTCTCATTGCAATGTTATTTTTCCCATTGTAGTAATTATAGTTGTGTTGTCCTTTTCAGAACGGCTTGTACCTTTGGAGATGCCTGTTAAAATTTGCGGTTGTCCACCAGGGTCACTGAGGGTCAAATCAGGAAAGGCTATTGCTGTGGTGACAATGAATGGTAATGATGTTCAAAGAATTTGATTTTGTCCCGTTTGATAATAAGCTTAAAAAATGTCTATCCCAACATGTTTTGTATCAGTTTTAACTGTCCACTGACCTCATTGGGTTCTTTGAAAGATGCTCTATAAATTAAAGTTATGTTTAATATTTATTATGAAATCTATGGAACTGGAGAAATGTAGGTTAAATATTACTTTACAGTGAATGTGTTTTTCATTTTTCTAGGACGGTATGATCTCAGAATGCCAGAATTGGGTTGTGATGCATGCCAAGCCACTTGGAGTGCTGGACTGGACAACCTTATTAAAAATGACTACTGGCCTGCTACTCTTCAGTTTGCCACAATATATTCAACAGACATCTTTTATTCATTTGAAGAAATGAAGATGGCTGCCCCAGGACTTTCCTGCCAGGCATTTTTAAGAATGCTTGATCGACGAACTGTCCGCTTTGGCCGTGTAAGCATTGAAGTTCTTTATCCTACAGCATTATTTATCTATTTGTATTGTTGTTTGAAACACTGATTTGCACATTATAAGAAGATGTTTTCCATGTTTTGAAATAGACAGGGAAGGTCTCAGCAGACAGCTTCCAAAAAGCTTATTTTGAGTGGGAAGCTGTCCGATATGAGGTGGACAACATCTGTGAAGAGGAGCTCTTCACCTGTCCTGCATGCACTCCAAATATGCTTGCGGTATCAGTGGATGGAAACCGCAAGCATTACCGTTTCAGGAACACAGCAAGGTATTCCAAAATGTGTACAATATCATGTGTGTTTCTATTAATAGGGAAAACGTAACCCTTTAATGTATACAAAGTAACCTTAAACTATATTGTAAAATGCTGTGTATCCCTTTTGTTATTTAGATCTGAGGAACAGGCCATCTTTGAAGGTGTCTTCATAGCTAAGGACGAAGATGTGACTAAATTTGTGGACTACATTCACAAAACAACCAAGCATGTAAGACTGCTGACTATAATTTATAATAATTGTATTTGACCACCATAACCTTCTGCTGAAAAGTCTATTTAGCTGAATCTGAAGGTCATTTGCATCAACCATTTTCCATTCTGTAGGTTTCTGGAAGAGGTGTTTGTGGAGGGGAGTGGTCAGCAGCCAGAGAGACCTCCCAAAAATCCACCAGTAAGATAGATGAGGAGGGACTGGAGCTTGCTGTGTGTCGGCATGGAGTGCTGCTCTGTGCTTTAAATATGTACAGGGGAGAAATTTTTGCTTATCCCCTATACCTGCAAGAAAAGCTGGCAAGTAGGCAAGTTGCCTTTTTTTGTATGGATGTGACCTGCAAATATTGGCCCTACCTCCAAAGAGTTACAAAAAGCTGTCCAGAGCTCCAGCACCTTCTTAACATGAAGCCGTTCCTTTCGGTATTTCATGCCAAAGCACATGATTTCAAGTGTGAGGTAAATAAATATTACCTTTATCTGAACACCTGCATATGAATGTCAATAGCTTCTCTTGATTATTTTCTTATCTTCAACCAGGTGAAGTGGAGTGGGGCATATCAGGAGGGAGCTGGTTCAACACTCGGGGAGGAGGTGGAACAATGTAATGCCTTCCTATCCAGGATTGCAGTGACCACCAAGCATATGTCGAAAGCGGGTGAGATGACCACATACTGTACTAGTTGGATCATCAAGTGTAACAAGTAATGATGTTAATGGTAACATTATATTTTCTGTGCTTACAGGACGCACAGACATGCTGACTCTCATGGCCATGCGCTGGAATCGGCAAAAGTTTGAGAATTTGGCCAACTCACTTAGTCACCGGTATCAGAAGGTAATGGCATCACTGATATATTTTTTTTAATGTTTTTAAGTTTTTGCAGTATTTGAAGCTGTGCAGTGAACATTTTTTGTTGTCTGTTTGTCATTGTAGACCACAAAAGCGCTGCACAACCAGTTGCAGAACCTTGAGTCCATGAAAGCCCAGTTGGCAGTGACAGAGAGCCAATTGGATGACTGGGTCAGGGATGTAAAGGAGTGGGCAGAAGGTTAGGAAACTATTTATAGTGACTGGGTACATACATTTTACTACTCACTGAATTCATAACACCCCTGGCCTTAAAGTGCAGACCACAGCGCACATAATGAAGTCAATTCAGATGCATGCTATATCTTGTGCTATGAAAAACATGAAGGGTAACATTTTGTAAAGTGAAATACATTTTCTATTGATCAATAAGTTGTTAATTATTTTACTAATACAGTTTAGTTGGGAATCATTCACAGCGATCCTGTCCTCATATGAATGTGATTTTAATGTGGTTTATTTCCTTATTGTTGACATTCATGACAGTTGGAGTGCTGAAGAGTGTTGTGTATATTTTTTATTACCTTATCATAGAGGTTTTTAAGAAATGCTTAAAATTAAGATGTTATTGTATCAATATTACAAGTTAAAGTAAAAGAAATCCATCTATTTCTCCCTTGCTACAGCTACGACAACCACCCATGATGCTGATGCCTTGGCCAACAGAATGGAGGTGTTGGTGGCAAGTATCAAGCGGCGGTCTCAGCGTCTTTACAAAGATACTGATGGCAACAAAAGTCGTGCCAGGATCCGCCGCAAGATCAGGGAGGAGAAGGGGATCCTTACTTCTGTTGTAGAGAAATATAACAGAATGGTTCAAAGCACAAACACTGTGTGCCTAGAAACCATTCTGTCAGGGGAGACAGTTTGGCCGTGGCAGCTACCACACAGTGGTATGTATTTATATGGTGTATGTTACTTCATTCAGCAAATCTCACACAATAATTCAAAACCCATAAAGCTTCAAATGTGTCCTTTAGATACACAACAGTGACTCAAGTCTATCTCATCTATGTATTCCAGACTCTGTTGACCTAAGGACAAAGAGACAGGCCTTTGACCTTATCATGGCGGTTGAGAGACTTAAGGAAGAGAAAACCATTCTGGTAAAGGAGATGGGCCATCACTGGCAATGTCTTTCAAATCGTGCCAGCACCCTGAAAAAGCTGTCCTGCCTGCTTTCTGGAGATGCAATGAAAGGTATGTTTTTTTTAAATAACATATTACATAAACATACACAACATTGATGTCTGCAGATGAAGTTACCAACACAAAATTTATTTTATTGTACTTTTAAGAATCTCCGTGGAGCCTAAATGAAGAGGCGATGAAGGGCCTGGGGAGCATCATCCTCAGAAAGCAGTGGAAGATCAGAGAGATGAGGATGAGCGCAAGAGACTGCTACCTTCAAGTTCTGGCGGGTGCAGAGGACATCAACTTTCTAACAGATGCCACATCTGATGACTTTGATAGTGACTCTGAAATTTCAGATTTTGAACTATAATTGGCTCCTTTCACTCTTGTGGACAGCATCCACGGAAGAGCACATGGAGATTGCGCCAGTTTACTTTATATAGCCTTTGATAGTTAAATGTGATATTGCTCTTTCAGTTGTACATTTCAATGAATATAATAGTCATATTCCTTAAAATGTAATCTTCCTCAATTAGGCCCACTGAACCATGTCATTCAATGAAGCACTCCAAAGCTGTGTCTGTGTCTGTGCATCAAATCTTGTACCATGGTGGCTATATTTAAAGGGGATGACGACTGCCTTATAAATTTTGACTTTACATCTCATAACCCTATGATTTAATAAATTGACCAATAATGTAATAAGTCGCAGTTGTTCTGTTACTGCTGGATCTGTTAGGAAATTAGTGTTGAAAAAGGGGAGGGATGGAATTATTGCCAATCTCACACCTTTAGCTTGGATCCTCTCAGTGCTGCTCCTCTCTGGACTCGCTGCTGCGCTGAAGCTGGTGGCACTGTGCCACATGCGCGCACTCCGTGCGTAATAGATGCCAGAAACTCTGTTAAAGGTTCCATTTGCTCTAACAGCGACCCCATGTCCTGTAAACTGGCCTCTTCTCATGCTTTGCGGGGATACCTGCTGTCGCTGTTGTTTATATTTCATAATTATTGTAATTACGTCTTCCACTAATATTTCTGTCTCCATCGGGTCGAATTTCATTTTGCGTTTACCACATACTCTCCAGCTTCCGAAGGCAAAGCAATAGCGCAGCTAAATCCTCTTGTAGATACTTCTGTTTGCTAAAAAAAAAGAAAAAAAAAATCAGTAACAGGCACAATCTTAGATCGCCTGCAAACAGTGAAGACAGCGTACGCAGTTTAGTGCCGCAAACTTAACAGACATTGCTGTCCAATATGATGAACATTGTTAAATGTAATACTCGAGTTTGTACTCATTCACTCTCCGAGAGCCATAAAGTATCCACATTACGCATGATCAACAATCTGATCACATCTGACTCATCAGGAGAGTTAAAGACACAATAACGCAGCTGTGCGCACTGCAGCTCTCAGTTTAAAAGACAAGACGGCGGCTTGGACTTGAATTCTTTATTATTTTATCCGAGTCCAGTTTCTCTGCAAACTAACCAGCGAGATGCTGTTCAGTCGCTGTGAGCGTTATGGCCCTATCGGTGGATTAAATCCTGTTAACAACTGGAAACAGGCTCCGCAAATCAGCTTGGAACAGGCAGTGTTACCAGAATACGTAGTAAACCGTTCATGTTGGGAAACAAGTCCAACGCTTCAATCACGGACAGGAACTGATGTACCCAACCCATTTTCCATTTGAGTTGTCTAGTCAATTCTGAGGCCTCCAAACCAAGTCCTTATGCCTGCTCGGCGCGCGCAATGCGTCCAGCTGGTAAAACGCATCTGATGTAGCAGAAGAGAGGCAGCAGCTTCATTATTTCATAAAAGTCAATCTGAAAACAGTTCGTCCGTGTCTGTCAAGGAACAGGGAACTGTTTCATTGCTATCAGCCAGGTGTGCCAGCTGCTCTGCGGTGGCACCGACACACCCTGGCACACCCATATATATAAAGTGGCGCTGTCTGTGGTGCTGAAATAGCGCATATTGTGCTGCAGAACTCATTTAATCCACAATATATATTTGGTGCGGTGCAGTAAAGAATTATCTGACTTGAATGTGGCAAGGTACACAATAGAGGGCCCGGGTGGGATTCAATCCCCAGACTCCATATATGATAGTCATGTGTGCTTTACAGACAGCCAAAGGGATATCCCTTAAGTAACCAGGGCGCACGATCAGTTAGAGGCATAGTGACAGGACCCCACACTGTCACATCTACATTGATGAAACCAAACAACCACAGAAGAATGGCACAGCAGAGCCACCTCTACAGAAAGACTGCAGTCCACCTATACCTCAAAGAAAAGGGACAGTCTTTTGAGGACTTTGAGGTCTTTTATTCATATTTTAGACAGAGAGGACAGGTGGTTTGACAGATGAGTAAAATAAGTATCTGTGTTTAGTCCGATAAACCTTCTCTTAACCGAAGTGGACTCAGGCATCATCTTTCATTAGGTCACATGAGTTTAGCAAGAACAATGGGTCTTTAACTTTTCCCTGCATAGTGCCCTCTGTAGCTTCATAGTCAGCCAGTCAGACTCACCTGGCACTGGCAGCCAGATCAATACAGCTAAATCTAAAGACATTTAGAACCAAACACTGAAGTCCTTTACAAGACATAGACCTGTGTCCTCACCAAGTTGATGGAGAGCTACTTGGATGAGCAACAAACTATCTTCTCATGAAATGAATAAATGAAAAATAATAACCCTAACCCCCAAACTTTGAGCCTTCTTCTAAGCCTTTGCTATGCCATAGGTTGTCAACATTATTATAATCTCAGAGGGTGACTGCTTTTGACCACTATTTCCGCTGATAAAAAAAGAATAAACAAAAACTTTATCTTTCTATAGTGGGCTTTCAAAGTGCTCTCTGAAACTACACCTGGGCTGACTCATGCCTCTGAAATGAAAAAAAAAATCAATACATTGCCATAGAGCTGAACCAAATATGTCAATGGAAAGCTCTTGGCCTGGAGAGTAGCACATGTCAGCATAAAGAGTCTATGTGGCTCCAGGTTTGAAGCACTGACCTTTGAACCTTGACTTTGGTGCATGTTTCAATGGTCATAATTCTGCAACAAAAAGAGTTACAGACATGGGACCATCTATTATAGAAAGCTCAAGACCTCAACTATCATGTAAATTCAGTCAACTGAAGGAGGTGCTGTCACATACAAATAAAATAAATTTTCAACCATTTAAAAAAAAAAATCAATATTTAAATTCTAATTAAACAAATGGGTTCATCACCCACTTATACTCCTCTGTGAACTTTAAATTCAGTACTTATAACTGTTAATTCCATGAAAAAACACTATATATATTAAAAACTACAAATCCCAATGGTTCCCTCATGCAGCTTGATACAAATTAACAGCACAGTTGTAGTTTTTCTGGTTGGCAAATTAGGGTTGCAAAATGTCGTTGTAAAAACATAAATCTAATAAATATATGAAATATATAGTACAGCCGAACTAGTATTTACACTACATATATATGATAAATGTAAATAAAAAGTAAATATAATATCCAATTGCGGATATTTGAGCTGCTGACTATTTTTGCGTATTCTATAAATGGAATTTTGGGTTGATCGTTTTTCCGGTTTTCAAAATAAAACAACTTTAATTGTCAGAATCGAATGACAAATAATTAAAACTGATGTTGTTAAAATTTTGATATCGTATTGTTGTATTATCAGTTGCAGTTTTTTTTTGTGTGTGTGTGTGTTCATGTAAAAGTGAAAGTGAAAAGAAAACTTACAGGTCAGTAATTTCTGGGTTGGATTATAAGACGATTATTTAAAAATGTCATTGTCCACTTTGTAATCAAAGATATTTTGAATGTTATGCTTTTTTTTTTTTTTTTTTTTTTAGTAATTATTTATACTTGTGCCATTCATACTGGAGGATAAATGGCCCACTCCAACACGTGACACATTTTGACAAGTCACCAAATACGTGTCACTCATTTCCTCTTCCTCGGGTAGGTAGAAAGGTAGAAAGTAGATCGTGCAACCTACAGTAAAATGCTAAATCTTTAGCCCAAACCGATCGAATCGGGTCACGGAATTATTAATTATTAACACCTACTGAAAAACAACGAGAAATATAGCAAGTTTGTGGGATTGTAAACATTATCAACATAGAAGTTAGCCTTTGGCTATTAGCTTTCGTCGCACCAGGGTGGGAAATTAGCATTAGCCAAACACTGGTGATATATGGCTGTGGCTAGTAGATTTCAGACAAAAAACATACGATGTATCAATCAGTAGCTGTTGTATTTGAGGCATTTTATGATATTTACACAAACAATGTATCAATTTCCCACCTAAGTTATCACTGAATAAGGTTTTGTCTTTTCTGATTCAACTATTTTTGTCACATAAAATCATACAGTCAAAATCAGGGAAAATTATGCTTTCCAGCTATGATGTATTTTTTTTCCCAGCTGTGATGCATTTCCAGTTACCCATCCACTTAGTGATGTTAAATATTCTCAGGAAGAGAATACTGTCAAAATATTGGGTGTCTGATTCTGAATGTTTTATTGTTTTCTCTCCACAGGTCCTCCAAATTTCATCCACATCATCCATGTTTCATCCACAAATAAAGACCAAAGGCACTTTTAGAGCCACGTTATTTGTTATCCTGTCCTCACCTGTTGTTGTCTGTGAGTTTTTTTTCTCAGTCTTTGTTTACCTTTTTGTTTTGTTTTGTCTTCCCATCTTTACTCCAGTTGTTTGTTCAATGTTTTTTGTCATCATGACACCACCAAAATTCAAGCCCTGTCCGTGCTGTGACGTTCTGAATCGGGCAGTCAGAAAAACATGTAATGCCTGTTATGCAAGCCTGTCTATGACTAAAAAAGGGAAAGAAAAGGAGGCATTGATTGATAGCCAGTGGGCAGAAGGAGTACTCAAAAACCGGAACTATGGACGTGTAATTAATTCTGCCCGTATTGCAGTAAGTAAGAATGCTCATACTGCATATTAAGCATTAATGGAAAGTCAGTTACTTACCAAATACTTGTTATTATGTTATTATGTTATTAGGGGCTGGCAGCCTAAGTATTTCCTTTTGCCAAAAAAGTCAGATAGTGGCGAGGGCTGGGCGATATGGACCAAATATCATATCACGATTTATTTGTTTTAGATGATGGTACACAATATATACTGGATTTTTACCCGTATTTGTCTTAAAGTTTCATTAAATATCAAACACCCGTTTTTTTAGTATTGAAACATGTTTAGCATAAAGGTATCGCTCCACTGCAGTGATGGGACTGACAAAACACTGGTTAGAAATGTTTGTTAAATCGACGTAATTAAATATAATTGGCAGCTTTTTTGTAATTTCTTTGTAAAAGTCTTGGGGAGGATTGTCTTCCAGACAGTTTAAATAATAGGGGTGGGAAAAAATATCGATACACTGAAATATCGCAATAATTTCATATGCCGATACCATATCTATATTTCTTTTTTTAAATTGTGCAACTAATAGCGCCATATGAGGATATGTGTAAATATCATCTCACAATATCATATTAGTATATCGCACAGCCCTAATAGTGGCTGGGTTTTGGTGTTGAGGATTGTGAGATTAAGCCTTAACCAATGTAAAACTCACATTATAACCCACCTTCTTTCATCTCCCTAAACTCTGCTTGTTGCTCACAATTTCCTAGCAGCTTTATAGTTGTTGAATATTGTTTTGTTCATAGTTACATGACACTTTGCATTCCAAGTTAATACCACAAAGGAAACCGGTTGATGCTCATTTTCATTTACTGCCTTTATAACAAAGTTGCATTCTACAGTACTAATGCAAGTTATAATCAAGTAATAATGCAGTGGAGTAACTGACTTAATCAAGATGTACATGATAAGTTGAAGGGCTGGTTTTGTGGGAGGGAAGGGAAATAATGTTTACAAATGATTATGATCTACTGTATGTTCAAATTTTTATCATATGTCAAATATTTGCAGGAATTATGTAATTGTAAGAATGAGGTACAGCTAACAGCAATGCATCATTGTTACTTAATGTGTGTCAACTGCTTATGTTTTTTTCAGGTAAAGAAACTTCAGGCAATAGGCTACAACCCCATTTTATTTATGGGGAAAAAAAATAAAAGGGGAAATGGGAAGTGGGAATCAGATGTAATAACCCATCTGCCCACCACTCCTAACACAAAGACGCTACTGGAGAAGATGCAGAGGGCTTATGAATTCATCTTGACCAAGGGTAAGAGAAATATCTTTTTGGTTCAGACATCATTCTTTTAAACACTTGTAATTATCTTTGTTAATATGTGTAGATTTAAAAAAAAAAATGAAAAAATTATGGCAACCTCCACAGAGCAGCGTGACAGTCTTCCAAAGGAGCAGTGCATTGACACCACCAAAGAGCAGCATGCCAGCCCTCCAGAGGAAGAGACTGTTGTCACCCTGACTCTTGTTCCTGTCAATCCCATGCTTGATACCACTGACCCAGCCGTGCCTCACCTGGACTCAGCCGCGCCTCCCATAGACCCAGCCGTGCCTCACCTGGACCCAGCCGCGCCTCCCATAGACCCAGCCGTGCCTCACCTGGACCCAGCCGCGCCTCCCATAGACCCAGCCGTGCCTCACCTGGACCCAGCCGCGCCTCCATAGACCCAGCCGTGCCTCACCTGGACCCAGCCGCGCCTCCCATAGACCCAGCCGTGCCTCACCTGGACCCAGCCGCGCCTCCCATAGACCCAGCCGTGCCCTCACCTGGACCCAGCCGCGCCTCCCATAGACCCAGCCGTGCCTCACCTGGACTCAGCCGCGCCTCCCATAGACCCAGCCGTGCCTCACCTGGACCCAGCCGCGCCTCCCATAGACCCAGCCGTGCCTCACCTGGACTCAGCCGCGCCTCCCATAGACCCAGCCGTGCCTCACCTGGACCCAGCGTTGCCTCACCTGTACCCAGCGTTGCCTCACCTGGACCCAGCCGCGCCTCCCATAGACCCAGCCGCGCCTCACCTGGACCCAGCGTTGCCTCACCTGGACCCAGCCGCGCCTCACCTGGACCCAGCTACGCCTCACCTACACCCAGTTATGCTTCCCATAGACCCAGCTGCGCCTTCCATAGACCCAGCTGCGCCTCACCTGGACCCAGCTACGCCTCCCATAGCCATTCCTCAACAAAAATCTTTGCGAAAGAAAAACAGAGGGACTTCAAGTAAAGGGGGGCCAGATGTGAAGACAAAAAGAAAGGGTAAGTTTTGTATGGCATCTGTTACTCCACTATTAATAATTAAAGGCAGGTTATGCTGCTATAGAGATGAGATCAGATCAGATCAGATCAGATGAGATCAGATCAGATCCCCGGAGGGAAATTTAGTTGTTACAGCAGCAGAACAAGTACAGCGTGGATGGAAAGTTCAGGCACCCTCCCATCAAAGAAAATGTTAATTTCACAATAGTAATTCAAATAATATGAAACTGGAAAAAGGACTGATAAATAAAAATGTACTAGATTGTTATTTAGAAAAATTAAAGATTAATTTCGAATTGTGTTTAAAAAGATCATTTAAAGTTGAACCACAATTCAAAATCAATGTCATGGTTTCAGTAATTTTAATTTATCTATTACTAATTTTGCCAATTTCAACTTATTTCACTGGCAGCTGATTATATTTCATCTTTAATGGGAAGGTGACCGAACTTTCGATATCCACTGTAATGAGACCATGCAGAGCATACTACAAGAGTAGCATAAGACCTAGAAACATCTATGTTACAAATAATCCAGAATAAAAAATAGAATAATAAAAATAGTAAAATAGAATAGGAATAGGAATAAGAGTGCAAATAACCATGAGATATGCAGGTGAGATATGTACAGTAGTGTATTTGCGTCCTACATCATGAATATCACGAAATAAAAAGATTTTAAGAAACGACTCTAATAGGAATATTATACTGTTGGATATAGTTATTGCACAAAAGAAACTGTACTATTTTTGTTTTGCTTTGTTTATTTTAGCTTTAGTATAGGCCGAGATAGGCTATATATACTGTAGGTCCTCTTCATTTATGTCCGCTGCCCCCACCATTACAAGTATTACTGTTATTAATTATTTGTCAGATTTCTATATTTATTATTTGTGCTCTCTCACACTCTCTCTCTCACTGTCTAACTGGTCAAAGTTCATGGAATTCAGGTTTCCTCCTAGTAAAGGGAAGTTTATCTTTGCCCGTGTCACAGAAGGCTTTCACATTGTGTAGTCTACTGCTGCACGATATGAAATTGTTTTAATTTGGTACTAAAATAATTGTTCCTTGTCTTTTCATCATTTTAGGCTGCCGAAAATGTAGTAGGCAGAGGGTCTTCTTGTTTGACTGCATAACGGGGAAAAGGACAAAACAGGTAAGATTTCATTTGAACTTGCCACAATAAGTCATTCTGGCATTTCAAAGACAAAAAGAATACTAATAATAATTATTATTATTGTTAATTACCTTTTTGTCTGTTTGTGTGAGGAAAAGCTGAATTTAAAATTCGCTGGTTGCCTTGCTCTCTGTGGTAAGATTAAGTTAATATCGCATTCATGTACGCATTCGCATTCACGCAATTTTTCTATTTTCACTTTGGCCCTTTCAGGGTCAGTGGACTCAGGGTATTAAAAGAATTTGAGGAACATTTCACCCTGACACTGTTGGATCATAACAAAGATAGCACACATGAAGTAATTTATAGAAAATAGATGTAGTACCAAGGGTAGATAGGATACTGGAATTTTCTTACTGCAGCATCTTTGTGTGTTATTTTTCTATTTTGTATTTTAATGTAAAGCACTTTAGTGGGCCTTGGCTGTAAATGTGCTATTTAAATAAATCTGACATTGACATTAACATAGACATTGCAGTGAGAATAAGAGCATTGACATCCAGGGATGTAAGTTGATCAAACTTTATTGATACCAATACCATTATCAATTCTGCTTATTGGTCTGATTGGTCTCAATCAATTACTCTATTCATGATCAATTTTCTGTGTGGGAAAAATGGACCTACACAGATGTTCAGTCTCTCAACCCTGCTGTTTCATCATCTCCGCTTTTTATCTATGACCTTACATGCTGATGAAAATAGGGCTCCAGGAAAAGTCACTGTTGTAAAAGATGCCGAACAGCCTCAGTAGGGTTTCTGAGGTGAAACAGACAAAGCACCTTGTTTCCTTCACTTCCAAGATGGTTTTTAAGTTGTTTCAGTATTGCAGTGTGTGCTGGTCAGCATGTCTCATCTTGTTTGTTACAGCTTGAGTTTTCTGCGCTACTCCACTAATGTTAGTCTCTGAGTGACAGTATTAAAAAAGTTCATAATGTACTTCACATTAATCTTGCAAAGGTCTTTAAAGTCATTAATTTTATTTATTCAACCTTTATTTAACTAGGCAAAGACATGTAAGAACAAGATTCTTATTTACAGTGCTGACATGGCAAGTGCCATTAGGCACCTGGAGGACGTGGGGGATAGGAGAAAAAAAAATCAGTAAAGCATTTCAACAATTTAAAACATCAAAAGAGGAGTTAAAATGTAACAAAATATTTACAGTTTTCATTAAAAATCACCTTTAAATTACATTTAAAACAAAGACAGATATAAAGCATCAAGTTTCAGTTTCAAGTTTCTTTGTAACGTGTTCCAGTCATTTGAAGCTGCAGAAGAAAAAGACATTTGTCCAAAGCGAGAGTTGGTTTTAGGGATTTGTAGCATGATTCTATGGGAGGACCATGTGTTGTATTTGGCTGTAGAAACTCTGTGCAGAAGCTTACATAAATATGGAGATGAAAGACCAAGGAGAGTTTTATACATGAGAGTGAACCAGTGAAACTTACAGCGAGTATGTTATGATGGCCTTTTAACCTGACTGTAGAGCAGACAATGATGAGCAGTATTAGTGACAAGTTGGATAGCAGAGTGATAGATTGACTCCAGTTTTTGAACAGTTCCTTTGCAGGCATGTCTGTAGATTGTGTCACCGTAGTAAAATAAGGGGTGGATGGTACTTTTAACAATCAAATGTTTGGCTGCAAACGTGAATGAGGAGCGATTTCTATAAAGAAAACCACCTCTCGTTTTGACCTTTGATTGTATTCAATAAAAGCATACTAGCCACCACTGCCTTTTTTTTTTTTTTTAAATTTATGACAAGAAACCCGAATATAATTACCCCCACAGTTTAGTTCCACCTTTTTCATTGCCAACCTCACATCCCTGACATTGAGGAGGAATCGTAAAGCTCACAGACATATACCATGGGATGAGACATTTTAGAACCAGTTCTCAACTGGAAAAAAATTCTTGACTCACATGTCTAGTGACAGCAATGTTTATAAGATGAGGAAGAGAAGGGCAATGATAATGATGAGGAAGATCAGGTCATTGTTTTTCGACTACAATGTAACTGAACCTTGTAAATTAAAAATTTATTGGAAAAAGTGATTTTTAAAGTTTTCCCTGTGTTCTAATGACACTGTGCACCAATAATTCTTTACAGTGGCAAAACCTGGGATGATACATGGGAGCCGGCCAGTGAATTCCAGCACTACACTGCCATGGATGACCCATTACTTCCCTCTGGTTCAGCTGACTAGCCTTTCTCATTCCCAGCATTGCAATAGGAGATGGTTGTTAGTTCCTGGTTGACTAAATTTATTTGTAGTTCCTTTGTAAAATTTTTGTTGTTTTAAAAATTTACAATGAGGTTGATGTGAAGGACTACCTGAGGATGTGTCAGATATGTTGCACTTCTGTTCAATATGATGTGATGACAATGCTCACCTGTGAACTTTGCCTTGTTAAAAATGTGCTTATAATTGCATAATAAATTTTAAATCACATGACTATTTGAGCTATACGCCTACATTGTTTTAATGAGAACAATAATAATACATCTGAAAAAGATACATTAAGATAGTTATTACTATGGAAGTCAGAAGTTCAGTTAACTGATGATTCATGTATGAAGTTGACAAACTGACTAGTTGGCCATGGAGATGGAGTAAAAACGTGGTTGTACAAAGTTATACGTTTCCTTTCTACTGACTCATCTTTTTGTATGAGGCATCTTGTAACCACCAGCAGACCGGATCAAGTCCATGGAATCCAGGGCAGAGAACCACTGTTTTTCGATTCTAGCGTCCCATGGGGTGGAAGTAGAGGAGTGTGACAAGACTTTTACCGTTTTTGAAGAGAGTTGGAATAAATGAACGCACGTTTTGGCCATTCATTTAGCAGAGCTATGTTTGGCTCAGAGATAGCCTTGTTGTATTACCATGGTAACGTCACGACGCTTCCGGTCAGAGCAACGTCTCCAACTCTTATGCAGTCTTTCCAATCCAGTCGTTCTTAAAATAATAATAATAGTAATTACCATTCACTTATTGCAACAAATGTCTCTCCTGGTTTGTCTGTGTTAAATAATAATATAATTCGTTCGTTTAATATAAACCCATTAAAGAAGCTATGAGGAGCGGAAGTCACGCCCATCTACTTCCGCCCCCATCGACAAAAAAATATGAATGGGTATCAATGGAGATAAAATAATTACCCTCTGGTCAAAGTCGTTTTTTGTACTGGATTCTAGGTGTGTTAGTTGTGGACTTAAATGCAAAATTTCCACGCTTAACAAAAATAAAATGCCGCGTAGAACTATGACTATTTCAGGATTTGCTGGAAGCCGCTTGGTGGATTATCGCTGTCATCATTCAGAGCGACATACGTCACCAGCAGGAAGGCGATTTCACTCCGAAAATTCACTGCCTTTTGTGAAGAGCAGGAAAGAAGCATCAAAAGAGGTGAAAACCTTTATCAGTCAGGCATGTCGGATCTTTTAATTATGCCGATAGATTGCTGACTTGGCGAGAGAAACGGGAAACCAGTGTGTGACGTCACGCATGCGACTGTAGTTTTCCTCCTTCTGTTTTTATTAAGGCGTTTAACTTAACAAGTGCGCGATAGTTTTTAAAACTCATTACACGAAAAAAATGCATTCAAATCCATAACCAGCATATGTGAAATCCAGGGCAGAGAACGACTTGGACTATGAATATTTTTTCTTTTTCCATGGGGCTAACGGGAAGGGTCTTGACGAAGTAAACGTCACGTTACCATGACAACGAAGACTGTGTTGTTGCCCATGCTTCCCATGGCGTCCCTATCAGACGTTGTAGGAGTTCCATGCAAGTCTATGGGGTTACCCACCTCGTCGGAAAATGACGAAAAACGGGTACCTAATGAGTCAGGGTGTGACGCCAAGGGACAGTGACCATTCGTCAGGCTGTTGACGCACTGGGAGTGAGAACGTGTTGCATTAAGCATGGCCACATGGCTTTCGGCATGCTGAGATTTCCATGATCTAGCCCAGGTATGAATTTACTGTTTAACCACCTTTTTAAAAAAAAAAAGTCCGAAATGACCCGGCTTTCTACCATGCAATAACGCACCACAAAATGCGCTGAGAAGGTCCAGTCTAGCTCCCGTTGGTGTAGTGTGTGAGCGAGCGTGTGTGAAGTCTGAGGTCCGATTAGCCTCCCCATCTGATGTCAGACAATTCCCAGGTAAGTTTGCCAGCTCCGTGAGAGCATGTGCAGAGGAGAGCAGCAGTCAAATTAAAGTATCAACATGATGAGAGCGGAGATCGACACAAAAATAAAAATGAGAGAAAGCAGCAGTTACAACTCCTCAGCTTTTCAGCAGAAAAGTAAAAGGTAAAATATCACAGTGTTGACTCTTTTTTCTCATTAAAAACAACATAAGAAAAAGTCAACATGAGCCCCCCCCCCCAACATAAAAAACGAGGCTTGATATTACCTTATACTCCTTTCCCAACTTCTGTTTCGATTTTGGCTTCAAGGGCAATTCCCCTCAAATAATTTCCTACTGACAAAATTAAACAAGGTCCTGTGTAATGTAGACTTCAGAGCCTGGACTCAGATGCTCTTTAGGGACTGTAGGTTAATTAAAGCACTGTTTCTGATTTCACAAAAAACCTATAAAAGATTAAATGAGGAGAAAATGAGAACAAATGAGGAGAAGAAAACAAATGAGCAAGGAAAAAGGGAGAACAAGTGATGAGGCGAAGAGAACAAATAGGAGAGAGGAGAACTGAATAAGAAGAAAAAGAAGAGCAAATAGCTTGAGATAAGAAGAGCAGGTGAGAAGAGAACGTGATGATGAGGAGGGTCAGTGATGAGTCAAAGAGAAGACAAAAGGTGAATACTGTATGAACTGTTATGCGTGAGTGCAGTGCATGTGTTAAAGTAACATAATCGTTAAGCATTTCATTGTTGATTTTGTGGTTAAAGGGGAAGTTCAGGATTTTTGACATAGGGCCTCAGTGAGCCAGGATCCTACTCATCACTGAAGACAATTTCAACATATTTCATCTGTTATTCTAGTTCCAGGAAGGAGTCGCTGATCTTTTAATGCTAGTGCAAGTCAAAAGGAATCCGCTAGCCTGTCATTAAAAACAATCTTATCCACTCCACAGAAGATCTAGGGACCTAAGTCATTTCTAACTTCAGACTATCTGTGTAAATGCCATGTTAACAGAATAATGTTACAATCAAACTAACCTGCATTTTGTTGCATTTTGATTGTTGCTGCTGAGAAACTTTAAAAAGTTTGCTTCCTGTATTTGGCAGTAAAGTGATGTAATCCTGCTGCAACGTGCATGAAGGAATCTGATTGCACACATATACAGTCAGAACTATGACTGTGTCTGAAAGGCACGAGGATATGTAGGTTTTTGAAGATGATTTAGAACATTTTTCATCAAACTAACTGTCACCATATCTCTATGAACCGGAATGCACTGATAAAGGTAATTGGCTATTTAGAAACTGGTTAATCAATATTTTTTGGAAAATTTATAGTAAAAGGCTGTTTTACTGGTTAGACTTTACAAGATTTTACTAGTTTAACGTGGCATTTACATAGATTATTTATTATTAAGTATTAATTATGATTTTTTAGGAAGTGCTGTACTTTCATTCTGCAACCCTCCAACGACTTGTGGAGGTGTTATTTTTTCTAAAATGTTGCTTTTAATAAAATCCTGGAAAAATGGCAAAAGGCAACCCAGTTGACAGGTAGAGAAAATAGGATCTTTGGATCAAATTAAAAAAAATTGCGTCGACTCATCACATCTAATTTTTTTAGGTTTTTCTCTAAGTCAAAAAATAGTTTGAACAAAAGGAAATAATGTGTAATGTTAATTCAAAAAATATAACTAAAATCAAGGAAAGTTTTCAAGTATAATCAACTCAAATTTTAAAATTTTTACAACAGAAT
>JALJCO010011807.1:0-16460 GCA_023101725.1 Atherinomorus stipes
AAAAACAAACAGACAAAGAAAAAAACTAAACAATACTAGAACTGTACAGTTATGACGGGTCCAAGCCCGTCCGTGCACCGCCTCCCCGGCCCCACCGTACCTGGCCCCGCTTCCCCTGGTCCCGCCCACCTGGTCCCGCCTCCCTTTGTTCAACACAGAACAGTAGCGCAGCCCTCTTGGTTTGT
Organism: Atherinomorus stipes; assembly: GCA_023101725.1. Classification (NCBI taxonomy): domain Eukaryota; kingdom Metazoa; phylum Chordata; class Actinopteri; order Atheriniformes; family Atherinidae; genus Atherinomorus; species Atherinomorus stipes. The sequence continues at coordinate 186 of JALJCO010011807.1, forward strand.
AGGTGATTTATTGATCTGCGTGTCAACCGGTTTTCTCTCAATTATGGTACATAGGCAGTAATTTAAGTTTTTACTCATATAACTGTTTCATGATCAAGAGGTTAAAAGCAGCATGTCTCCTTTTAAAATTAATACTTTTCTCAATTGAAATATCTGCGAGAAAAGCTGTAACTGGGATTTTCAACGTGTACTCATTTGATTTAAAAAAATTCCAACTGATGGGGGAGTTGGTGTATAAAATAAGAAGTGTAAGGGGTTTAGCAGCAGCATCTGGTCTCCTCTGTGAAACAGCAATCTCATTTCCCCAGTTGCAAATGTCCTGCACGTGAAAAGCTTAAACTGGGATTTTCAACTTGTACACCTCTGATCGTAAAATTCCAACCCATGTGTAGCTGGTGTCTAAGACAAGAAGTGAAAGCGGTATGGAGCCAGCTGAGGGTATCTCCTGTAAAGCAGCAGCATCTTGCTAAATGCTAAGAACTGGGATTTTGAAGACAGAAACTGTTAAATGAAACATATTTTGCTTAAGGCATGAAGTTCTGGTGGGTAACTGGCATTCCAGACAAGTACCAGTTCTCTGAATGTACAGCTAGTATTGATCAGGTCTTTGTCAATGTTTGTTGTCAACAAATGATTTTGCTTAAGAGTTTTCTTGTGGCTTTTCAGGCAAATCCTTTGGCTTACAGATTATCACAAATTGCTTGCCATTTTCATTCCAAAATACTCAAAAATAACTGATTGAGTCAAAATCATTTGTCCTTCCCTGCCAAAAATCCCATCTTCCCTGCTTCATGTGGTTGTATTGTTTTACCATTTAGGATCAATGAGGCAACAAAAATAAGTGAATATGTTAGATAAGATTCTAAGATCAAGGTAGATTAGTGAGAATCTCTTATGAGTTTTCCATCTGCCATGACACTTTTTTACAACTAAAATACGGGTATAGGATGCGAGTTCTGTGTAGGATTGATTGTGACTGATTTTTCAGGATTACCTGAAATACCTGCAGGATTGTGTCTTCAAAGACCGGAGGTGGACACCAACAATGCTCTCCATCAACATTCACAGAAAACTATTAGGCACCTTTCCAGATCCTGTTTTTCCAATATTTACCACAGGCATCAATACAAACAGACTTCTGTGTTAAGAGACGTTCAGTTTTCAGACAAACACACATCTTTGAAGATATGCTTGGTCTCAGCAGGAATGACAAATCACTCCAGATCCTCTTATTCTCTGCTCTCATCAGCAACATAATTACAACAGGACTCCGGTGAAACAAGAGAGGATGTTAAACTTATCCAGTCAGTCATCAATCTGTGAAAATATGTTGGGTAAAGCAGGACTGAGGAAATACGTCATGCAATAAAATAATCAGTGTAATTACCATGTAAACAGAAGACAAACACGCCACAGCAGCCATGCACTTGGGACATGAATATTTCAACCAGTGTTCCTTTAATCCTGGTCCTCAAGGACCCCAGCCTTGCTGGTATCTAAGATGTTCCTAATTTCACACACCTGACTCAGAGGAAAGGCTCAGAAGGGGAGCTTGCAAAGAACTTGATGGGCAGCTCTGTTGATCTGAATCAGGTTTGGTGGAGTTGGGGACCCTGGAATACATGCAGGGCAGGGGTCCCTGAAGACCAGGTTTAGGAAACTTTGACTTAACATCTAGCTTTTTTGAAAGCTGACATCACTTCATTAACACAAACATTTTTTTCTACAAGTCCTGTTAGTGGATAGTTTAATGCACCCTTCAATCTAGCCTTTTCATACATTTAAGTGGCAGCAGTAGAATAAAAGAAAAGCCAAGAGCTCATGGCTCCACTGCTTGTTTAGGACGTTGCTAATAAAACATGCCCACGTTCTTCAATCCTAACCGTTTTCTAGGAATATGCTCAAAGGGTCTATATCTACATACAGTGGGGAGTGGGATGCAGATCTATGTAGTGGTTTTTGCAATATTAAGAAACTGAGGATTATAGCGCCCCCTATATTCATAAAAAAATGTTTTCCTTTGGTACCTAAATAGAGAATTAAGTTTACTACTTGGTTTCCGTAACTTGATGCATTTATCTGTTGTTGTTTTGAAGTTTATGCCAGACTTTGAGTGTTTTTAGCTAGCGTTGTAAAAAGTTTGGTCGAGCATAACTTTGTAACGGAACGACTCATTTCAAAATCGCTCTGACCAGTTTTTGCTCTTCATCTGTAGATTATATGGTCCAATTTTCAGCCCAAATTGGATGAAATCTATAGGACTAGTTGACAAAAATAGGGACACACATATCGCCCCCTAGCGAAAATTTTTTCCTGAAAATGCATGGCCCAGTCATAAAATTTGGGAGGGTCCAAGGAATCTAGGGATATAAGTATTTTAAGATGCGCTGGAAGCAGTTTTCAGCCAGAGGCCAAAATGTGTTACACCTGTGAGAAGCGCCACCTAGTGTCTGACGTGTGTCATTTCTTTATTCACACAAACATTTTTTTGTACAAGCCCTTAAGTTAGTGGCTATATTAATGCAAATTCCTCGGTTTGGCCTCCTCATCCATTTTATTGCAGCAGAATAAAAAAACCATGTCCAGGGCCCCAGACCTTTCAAATCCGTTGTTTCGCCCAAGGATTTAGAAAATTGCTAATAAAACATGCCCACGTGGTCCAATCCTGACCATTTTTTAGGACATGTTCAAAGGGGTGATGATTCTTAACTGCCTTGGGAGTGGCGTGCAGATCCGATGAGCGGCTTCTTATAATATAAATAATTAAGGATAATAGTTTTTTCCTTAGATTCAGAAATTTTTTTCCTTCGGTACATCAGTAGTAACCAAGTTCCCACTTGGGTTTAGAACGCACATTCAATTATGTGTTGTGGTTTTGAGTTATGGTCTTTTAAGTTTTTAGCTAGGTTTGTAAAAATGCTTAAACCATTATTTTGTAAATCGAGCAAAAATGGAAAATCGTCTTGATCAGTTTTTTTTCCTATTGGTGTAGTATATGTGGTCCAATTTTCAGCCTAATCGGGTCAAAACTGTAGGACGGATTTTATGAAAATAGGTTTCGCATATATCGCCCCCTAGCGGAAAAATTTTCTAGGCGCAAATGGGCGTGGCCTATGTCAGGAGATGCGGAAGGGTCCAAAGAGGAATCTGCTCATCCAGGTCCCATAAATTTATTCCAAGCGGTTTGCAAGCTACAGGCCAAAACGTAATACCCCCTGGTATAGCGCCCCTAAGTGTCTGACATGTGTCATTTCGCTTAAATCTCTACATGAACCACTTTGTACCAGCCTATATATATGGCTTTTATGGTTCTCTTGCGGGTCTAGCCTCCCCATATAGTTTTTGGGGGCGGAAGAATAATACCGAAGCAAAAACAATGAGGGTTCCAGCACGCTGGAGTGCTGGGAACCGCGCTGCACTGCAACGCGGGCCCTGCGCTGCTCCGCGGGCTTGGACCCCAAAAAGCACCTTGCTCATGAAAAGAGTGAGCCAAAATACCTTTTAACAGGGGCAGAGGTTTTAATGGACATTACAGAAAACATTTACTGCCACTGTTGCCCAGTTTTCTAAGCAACTTTTTATTTCAAAAGGCGCATCATGCTTTGCTTATTTTGTTTTTAGCTTGTTTTTAATATTTCTGTAAAATCAAAATTCATAATATCATGATTTTCATAAAAATTATATTTATCATGACTTAAGTCAATTTCAACTCATTACGCAGAGAGGATATGTCAACATTTGACCACAACTGTATGTGTCGCTTAATGTTTTATCCAGTCTGCCACACAGGACTGCACAAGCAAGTCTGAATAAAACTGTGAGGAACATCAATGCAAAACCGACCAATATCAGAAAGACTGAATGCTATGAAAAACTCATTATCTCATGTCTTTATTTACTTAAGCACCTTTAGTTTTGATTGAGGTACACATTTACTGTGCAATCGATTTACTAAACGTATGCGGAGTCACATAAATGATCAAGGTTGCATTCATTTTAACAAAACATACTGACAGATGGAGATTTTCTATCTTTTCTCTCCAAACACACTAAATAATCACATCTACAAATATTTGGATGATGGGTGTATACTAGTTTAATAATAAAGTGTATATATGAAAAATTTCATTCAATGTACACACTCCGAGGATGTTTTTATGCACTGAAGAGATTTTGTTCATTGCTCTGATATTTTCTTCTGAAGGAAGTACATACCTTTTTAACACCCTTCTTGCTGAAGGCCTCATGGAGCAGATTGAAGTTGTGCCTCAGTCATCGTCGCTTTCAGCATCAAACTTCACCTTGGTCATGTCAACAGATCCAGGGAAGGTGCAGTCCATCAGCTGACACAGATATGCACCTGATGGAAGAACAGTCACACATTGTTGTCTTTGCACTGGAAAGCTGAACTGTTGTTTCTGCTGCTACTTAACAGCAAGAGAGAACAAAGATTTGAGTCTAAGATAACGATGTCATGGTTACTTAATTTCACAATTAGTTGCACTATTAAATGTTATGATTAATTAATCCTAAAGATCCCTTAAAATCATCATAAAGATCGTCTCAATCACAACTGAAGATCAGCACAACTTTTCTATGGAACAAAAACAAAGTAAAGCAACATTATTGTATTGCTGCTTGTGTTGCTTGTTTCAGGTTTTGCGTGAGGAAAGAGTAATCCCCTCCAAACAAATGGATTAAGTCATCCTGTCTGATTTTTCTATTCAATTCAACTTTAGTTGTATAGTGTCCATTCATGACAATGTCAACTTAGGGCGCTTAACAGACAAAAAAAATACAGATCATAATAATAATGGATTAGATTTCTATAGCTCTTTTCAAGGCACTCCAAGCGCTTTACAGTAGATCCATTATCAGATTCATAATAGCCTAGCTAATAATGTTTTTCTTGTGCTTCTAATTTGAAAAAAAAATGTATAAAACATTTTTATAATGTAGTTTCCAGGAAGAAGCAGCCCAGGTCAGATGGGGACCTGTAGTCTTTCCATCTACTTTCTCAGAGAGAAATCCAGTCATTTATAGTTAACAGAGCAGAGATTTAGTTCGAATGAGATTTCTTGGTAACTTAACTTAGTTTCTAAATAATTTTGTTCCCCTAAGCATCAACAGATGGAAATAAAAAAAAACTTAAAAGACCTGTAAAGAGATTTAATGTGATTTTACACATTTATAGTGTCTGTGCATGATAATAGTAAAATTGTGTTTATTTCTACAACAATAATTGTACCTAAAAAATCTAGTCCCACATCCCTAGTCTCGTGCAGACCAATTTAACACACTATCACACAGTAGTTATCATTTAAGCTGCTTTATATTATAATATAACTAATATTTGAACAGATAAGGAGAAATACACATGACGAAAGGTATCAAAACTGCCACAACAGAGCAGGCCAAGTGGGAACTGGTCCATTCATTTTGTTGTGGCCAAAACACAGACAGAAGAAACCTGCATCAAGGTTAATCACCTGAACCCATCTCTCGCACATCGTTGAAGTCTGTCTTCAGGAGCTTGTTGATCCATGCAATGATATTAAAGCGACTGGATTTATCTTTAAAGGATTCTGGAGACACAACCTCCGGACTCTCCATCCTGTAGCACACTGAGGACGACACCAACAACTGGATGAGCTTTCATTCAATATTCAGACAACAGCATTTTTGACATTAAACAGATGTTTGATTAAAGGTAATTCACGAGACTGCAAAGCTGATGGCACTTTTTTTGTCAGTGTTTGTGTTAACCCCATGACCAATTTGGAGGAGGGGTCCAGGGTGGAGGGGTAGGGTTGGTTAATCAGACCAGGCCACAGAGAGGATTAGCAAATTTCCCTTTGTCTGATTGCCTGAACAATACAGGGTTTTCCTGCTAAGTTAGACTCTTCAAGACTACATTGGTTGTTTCAGTTTCTCTTCCTCTCGCGTCAACATTGTGAAATCGCGGTTAAGCTGCAGCCGGCGTTGCAGGACACTTGAGCCACGCTGCTGCTGCTGTCCCCCCCCCCTCAATGTATAGGAAACAAACTCTCGCGTTGTCTGTCTTTTGCCGCGAACTTCTCCAACACGCACAACTTTCCGACAAGTAGTGATGAACTTTACAACAAGATCCTATTTACTGTTGTAACGGTACAGTTAATAAGCAAACTCAGAGAAACCTGACCAGTAATCACCACGAATTACCCCCATTTAATATCTATAGTGTAAACTTGCTTTCAGCACTTTTTCCAGTTTCACTTGTGCTCCTCGGACTTGGTATGCATGTAATACGGCTGTGGAAAGCATGCGGGCTCTCGAGAAGCAAACGTGTTTATATTTTGTGAAGCCTGTCATTAAAAGTATGTTGCAGTCCTATAACATTTGCATTACATGTAGCCAAATGACTATTGGCTATTAGCGTCTTTCAGCGCTATTTCAGTAACAGACAAAAATAAATATACTGAAAATAATTAAATTCATTGTTGGGGGGTTCGTAATCCTCCAAGGTTCCAACTACTATCTCCTTATCTTTGCATGAGCCGGTCTTTGTGTTGTGAAGCTGCAGACGGCTGGGTTCATAGTAAAACCAGGACAATGAAAACAACATGAGCCCATGTGTATCGCCCACAAAAAATCTCTACCAGAAATGGTCCAAACTAAACAGAAACTACTTGTTTTGTAAATATTCAATAGTTAGATAATGTGAGACTTACCACGTCCGTTTCGTTGTGGGAGCAGACCGTCTTCCTTCTTTCTGCTCTGAGCAGCTTCACGTTCTGCACCGGCCCCTATGACGTCCACGCAACCCGGGCACGATCCATTGGACGATCTAAGCTGAAGGCTGTCCCGTGGCAGGACGCTAACAGGGAAACTAACGAAACCCCCACCCATCTACGAAAGCACAGGGTTTGCAAAAAAATCGCTCGTGGACGATTTCAGTATTGTCATTCATATTAACAATAACTATACGCTATATACATATTCATATGGCCCACTTGGTTGTTTCTTTGTTTCAGTTACCAAACGTACTGCAACAACTTAAAACACATTTTGATAAAGTGAAAACACTAATTTAATTCTGCACCCAAAAATGTTGGAGGAAAGTTGCCGACAGCGAAGTTGGCATTCGCAATAGTAATTATTGTTTAATTAGCATTTGTCATCATAAACATAAAAGTTAAAAAAGAAAGAAAGAAAAAAAGTGAAAACCCCATTTAATTCAAATTAAGAATTACACTTTTGCTCAAGATGTTTGATATCAGAAGTCTGCGCGTACTGTTATAAAGCTAGGGAAATTCACTTATGTAGTGCATGTGTCCGAAACATAGACCGTAAAAAGGTCCAATCGGTCCGACACAGCTGTTGCGCACATAGAAAATGGCGGCTGTGTCGCAACATGTAGGCCTACGTTCACAGTCCTGCAAATGGCGCATATCTTGACCTAACACGCCGTAATGGCGTCAGAGCAGGCCAATGGATGACGGAGCGCAGCGGCCAGTTTGTGCAAAGTTGCTTAGACAAGCGGCCAAAATGACCTCTCAGAGCGTTGAGGGCTCGAGCTTGACGTGGCTCGTAGGACTAAAATACTGGATTCTACTTGAATGGTTTTAAACCCTATCAACTTTACGTCTGATTACAATGTCTGCTGCGATAAAAACAAACAAAAACAAAACAAACTTGCGTTTACCGCTGACATTTTGCGAAACCATCTGAACTGTTGCTTACACTTTTCGTCATAGGACGGGATGTGTTGAGTTGATAACTTACTTGTACATTTTTTTATTAATGACAAAAAAACGTTAGGGAAAAAGGATCTAAGCATGGGTGTTGTAAAGTTTTTAGTCTAGTCCAGATGTAGGAATTACTAAAAGTACAACTATAGCTAACTGCAGCTTCACACTGAATAAGCCACAGGGCAGACAGCCAGAAAGAAAATGTTATGTTGGCAACCAAAACATCGAATAAATGTTTAAGCTATATCTATATTAATGGTTCTCTTTAGCTTTTAGTCGCTCAGAAGGAGAAGGCTAACCAGCATAAAATGTGTGACATCATTTTTCTGCTATCGTAGATACAATCTAAGCTTTGAGAATTTAAAGAAATAATAAAAAATGTATGTTTGATTTAAAAAGTGTTATATGAACTGCCACCTCTGTGTGTGACTCTTTTAGGCCCAGAATTCAGTGGAACCAGAACCAGGACTGTGAAGTTCCCAACGGAAGAGCTTTTGGACAAAATACCAGTACATTCTGGAACAGTCAAGACAATGTCCTACATCTTGTTTTTTATGTGCAATTTTAACACTGGCTTTTTTTGTGATTGTTTTAATTTAGCAAACATTTTAAACTCTCACTTGGGCTATTGTTTATTGTAGGCTACTAATGTTTTATTGTCTTATCATTGTGTAGTGATCCTTTTTCTAACCAGCCTAGGAACTACAGATGGAAATTAGTTTGTTAGCTAAAACCTTGCATGCTTACATTTGTTGTTCATAGATGCCCAGTTTGCACTGTCCCTATCAAATAAACTAACCTAAACAAATAAAATGATCACCTCAGGTCCTAAGTTGATCAGGTTCTGAGGTGACCTGAGACTCAGGATATCAAGCTGGTATTTCTGGGATAGTAAGCATATGATTGCAGTCAAATAGCATCACATTGTACTATTTTATGCCTTTTAATTTAAGGAATGACAGTTCCCTGAAGTTTGAATCTTACCCAAACTATTTTTGGGGGTAAAATAACAGAAAAATTGTATGACTAAATTAACTTGCAGAATTTAATAGCTGCAGTCCTTAATTAACATGGAAGTTTGACATTAGTTGCAGAAACAGAAAATTTGAGCAGCCTACTCAACAATTTGAGGAAGCTCATGTTTTCATATGTAATATAGAAGTGCTACTCACTTGGTGCAGTAAGTAAATGACTCACATCAACAGTAGAAAGGCTGGTGGGGGGAGTATACTTTACATGAGTTTGAAAAAAGTTGAGGTTCATATTGCGTTTGGGAAGTTGCATTATTTGACTTTTTAAGTTCAGATTTTGAATTTAAAGATCTGACTGTGGGAAAAATTGGTCTTTGACTGATTTAACAGAGCTGTGACATAAAAAAAAATCAACAGGGTGTCTGGAGTCTCATTTGATATGTATAATCCTGTGGAGACTGTGGATGTCTTCAAAGCAAGGCAGGGAGTAGCCAGTGATGCTCTTTGCAGTTTCAATATATGTTACAGGGAATTCCTGTCTGCTAAGCAACCAGCATACCATGCTGAGATGCATACGCCAGGATGTTTTCCACAGCTTATGCCACAATGCTACTTAGTCTTTTGTTCATGTTTTTTTTTTTTTTTTTTAAATTTTTATGAAGAATCTCTGAAAATGTAGCCACTGATTGTCCTTCCTCACTGTTATAGTTGGGTAACCAATCCCTTAGAAGTCATTAGAAAAGAGCATGCCCAGAAATTTGAGGTGTGCCCCCTCTGTGGGCCCGACACAGTTCTCATTTATGAAGACTCTGGATGATTCAGTGTTTCACTTCCTCCTGAAGTCCACGATTTGTTCTTTGTCTTTTTCAGGTGAAATGTTATTTAGATTTCTCTGTCAGTTTTCCCATCACTGTCATAAGCTTGTTTTTCACCATTAATCTGATCACAGTGGTGATAAACACAAATCTGATGATGGTGTGAGAGGTGGGATGTTGTGCAGTCATAGGCATATGGAGAGCACACCAATGGGCTTAGCACAAAGCCTTGTGGAACACCTTTTCTGTCTGTGGTGGTGGAGGAGAGGTGTAAAGAATTGGTGAACAGTTCATAATTTGATTTGTTGAAATAGTTTAGCAATAACTGACTAAATACCACAGTGCAAATTCTACCACAACAATTTTCACAATTTTTAGAAAAAATGACACTAGCTATTTTTTCTCTGGAAGCTAATTTACTGCTATAGTTTACCCCAAGACATTGTTTTTCTTTTTAATATACTGTTGTAAACTAACATGGTGCTGCTATTCTTGATGCAGTTTACAATTTTGCCGCATTCTCCCCCCTACTAGAATTTCCTGCCTGCCTTTTGAGAAACAACTCAAGCTTCAAAGTCCATCCATACTCTTGAAGCAATAAAGGGCTAAAGTTTATCCCAGCTACTATCAGGTGAGAGGTAGAGTAAACCCTGGACAGTTCACTTGACCCAAGGCTTTAGCTTAAACTAAACTTTTAAATATAATGAGTGATTATTATTGCTGGACTTTATGTTTTTTTTAATGATGTATTCAGAAACAGTCGGCTCATTTCAGTTTTATTTACAAAGTGCAAATTCACAAGACTTATCTCAAGACTCTTTGATCTTTGATACTGGTAATAAAAAAAGAAATCAAAGTTTTGCACTACATATAAAAAGTTACATTTTATTACATATATATGATAAAATAAAAGTTACATTGTCTGAAAATATTCATAAAAACATAAAAAAAACATCATGGACTGAGGTCATGCAGCAATTTTGCCTGTTGTTAATGCAGTTCTAATCGTGGGCCAAACGATCACAGGGATCCATCATTGATGTATCAGTACACAGATGTCTCCAGATTCCCTGAATGTTTTTTACTGTAATATAGATGATGGTATATTAAAATTCTATTTAGTAGGAAATTATTCTGAAGTTGCTCTTTTCTCAGCAGTTTTTGCTGATTGCGGAACCCCAGCCTATCTTTTGCCCTTGAGACTCTATCTCTAAGGTGCTCTTTTTTATACTCAACCATGTCTTTAGATTAACTTAAGACTAACCTCATTTTAGTAGCAGATTTAAAAAAAACAACTTTTGGAGCCTTTTCTTTCCCTGATCACGTGTTCTTTTAAATGTGTTGCTGACCTGAATCTGAAATCAAGGCAAGGCAAATGTTTTTCATAAAATAGCTTTAGCGTACTGAGGTGAATACAGTATTATTGGTTTACAAGGTTTGTAAAACATTGCAATTTTTTTTTCACTTCTCACACAGGATGCTGCCAGTTGAATTAATTTGGGGATCTTTTGTTAGGAAGAAAAAATTTAAATAACTAAAGCCAACTTGGAGGGTTGAGTCAAATAAAATATGTTGTATTACAATCACTTATCCATTTTTTTTTTTTTTTTTTTTTACCCTGAATGCATCTCTTGTTAAGTGCTTTGGATATAATGGTACTGAGGGCAACTGAGAGGTCCAGGGGCTAATGTGTGTGTCTGAATTTATGTTGGAATAAATATAACTGAATTGTCAACACAGAGGCTAAATGCTGATGGCAGTATGTCTTAGGGCAGCTTACGTACACCACAGTATTTATGGACTGATATTAAGGATAACCTTTCCTGTGAAATGGTATGAAATATTGTTTTGATAATTAAAACAGCTAATTGTCCTTGATGGTCTTTTTATGAAAGCTTTTATGACGCCATCTGCAGTGAGTGGAAGTCCAGTGGGATCACTGAGGGGGTCAGGCCGGGCTTTGTTTGTCCTGCTACCTCTGCACCGGCCCATCCTCCCAAAGACAGGGGTCATCACAGGGGACACACAGCACGGCATGTTCACTTTCTCTACAGAACTAATGTCTCCTTCAGGTTTCAGTTGTTAGTGACGTGTAACCACATTGTATGTATGAATTTATATGGAGTTAAAATACCCTGACAATGTGGAGGTTTTCTTTATGTTTATCATGTGTACTGGTTCAAAGGTCAGACAAAGGAATGCAAGAGTCTTAATTATAGCCATGTCCACAAAAGAAGAAAAACACACATAAATCCCACTGCTCAATGGCTGGAATGACTTCTCTAACAGTCTGAACTGTGAAGAAAACACTTGTTCTTACAAAAATGTATGGTCAGTGCGCATAAATTTGCAGATCTACCAAATCAAGGAATTACCTCAAATACTTTCATCATGGATAGCAACATCACAGTATGCTCATGAGGTTTAGTGATTAGATTATTCTCTCATTGTTTAGCTTGATGATTAACTCTGTGTATAAAGCATGAAACCAGTGGGGCAAAAAAGGATTTAGTCACCCACTAATTGTGCAAGTTCTCTTACTTAAAAGATGAGAGAGGACTGTAAATTTATAGGATAATAAAAATCAGGAAATCGCATTTTAGGATTTTTAAAGAATTTATTTGCAAATATGATGGAAAATACAGTAAGTATTTGGTCACCAACAAACAAGCAAGATTTTCAGGTTTTCCAGACCTTTAACAACTTCTCTAAGAAGTTCTTCTGTCCTCCACTCATTACCTGTATTAATGGCACCTGTTTGAACTGGTCATCTGTATAAGAGACACCTGTCCACAGCCTAAAACTGTCAGACTCCAAACTCAATAGGGGATTATCACGCTTCCGCGTTCCGGTTTCCGGGAGTTGAAACATCTGAAGCTTCCTCTTCCGGGCCAGGAATGGCTCAATCCAAGTCTCGATGTTGCTGCTCGGTTCCATTGTGTACATCTAATAAACAACGCCAGCCGTACCTAAGTTTTCGTGGATTCCCGACTGAAAAGACACTAAGGAAGAAGTGGATGAAAGCGATTTGTCGGAGTGAAGGACAGAAATTTAAAATAAAACAAGGTTGCACGTATGTCTGTAGTCGGCACTTCAATGATGCAAGACTACACTACAGCTAGCGTTAGCAAGCTCGCGTTAGCTGACGTTACCAACTTTTCGCTTGTGAAAACATACAAGCGTCTGAAAACTGGGTCTGTACCCTCCCGTTTCCAGTGGAACAACTGGTGAGCTGGCTAATGCTAGCCTGCCAACACGATTCTGCAGACTGCCGGCTACAAACAAACGTGTGTCGTTTTATTATAAAGTTCGGTCCTTCACCGCGGCGAATCGGTCGTTTTGATCCACTTCTTCCTTAGCATCACTTCAGTCTGGAATGAAAACTTGGCATTGGCGTTTATCCGATTTACAAAGTTTAACAGAGTAGTAGCTGACGGACTACTGTTAGCAGGTTAGCATTAGCCAGCTCGATAACGTGCCTAACTTTGTGCGGATGAAAACACACAAGCATCTGAAAGCGTCTCCTTTCTTGGCGGTCCCCAGTTGTTCCACTGGAAACGGGGGGGTACAGACCCGATTTTCAGATGTTTGTGTGTTTTAAGGCGCACAATGTTAAGCACGTCAGTAAGCGCTAGCTGGCTAATGCTAGCATGCTGTGAAGTGCCGGTGTTGTGCCCCACCGGCGACAAACAAACGTGTGTTTTATTATAAAGTTCGGCCCTTCACCGCGGCGAATCGATCGCTTTGATCCACTTCTTCCTTAGTATCACTTCAGTCTAGAATGAAAACTTAAGTATGTTTGGAGTTTATCCGATTTAAACAGTATAACAGAGCGTGATAATCCCCTATTATGGCCAAGACCAAAGAGTTGTCGAAGGACACCAGGAAGAAGATCATAGACCTGCATCAGGCTGGGAAGATGAATCTACTGTACAATAGGCAGCAGGTTGGTTTGAATAAATCAAACGTAGCCAAGTGTATCTATCTGCGGCTTGCAACCCAGTGGGCGTGTCGTAGTGTGGGCGTGTCGCATTGTGGGTGGGTCTGGTTAGGTATAGGGGAAGGGTCAGGGGTAGGGCTAGATTTTACCATGCTCTCATTGGCCTGGTGGGCGTGTCGTCGAGCAACGTCACACTACGACACGCCCACACTACGACACGCCCCTGTCTTGTGAGCCGCAGATAGAACCTTCTCAACGTAGGAGCAATAGGGGATTATCACGCTTCCGTGTTCCGAACTTCCAGTTTTAAACAGTTAGACGGCCCACTTCCGGTCCAGTTCAATGTCCCTGCTTTACTTCGTAGATAACGTGAATAAACGCCAACCCTACTGAAATTTTCACGGATTCCAGACTGAAGTGATACTAAGGAGGAAGTGGATCAAAGCGATTCTCCAGAGTGAAGGGCCGAACTTTATAATAAAACAACGTAGCATGTTTGTTTGTTGCCAAAGGGGCACAACACCGGCATGCTAGCATTAGCCAGCTAGCGTTTACCGACGTGCTTAACTTTGTGCGTCTTAAAACACACATACATCTGAAAATCGGGTCTGTACCCCCCCGTTTCCAGTGGAACAACTGGGGACTCCCAAGAAAGGAGACGCTTTCAGATGCTTGTGTGTTTTCAGCCGCACAAAGTTAGGCACGTCATCAAGCTGGCTAATGCTAACCTCTAACAGTAGTCCGCCAGCTACTACTCTGTTAAACTTTGTAAATCGGATAAACGCCAATGCCAAGTTTTCATTCCAGATTGAGTGATGCTAAGGAAGAAGTGGATCAAAACGACCGATTCGCCGCAGTGGAGGACCGAACTTTATAATAAAGCGACACACGTTTGTTTGTGGCCGGCAGACTATACAGTCGTGTTAGCCTGTAAGCATTAGCCAGCTTGATGACGTGCCCTAACTTTGTGCGGCTGAAAACACACAAGCATCTGAAAGCGTCTCCTTTCTTGGCAGTCCCCAGTTGTTCCACTGGAAACGGGGGGGTACAGACCCGATTTTCAGATGTTTGTGTGTTTTAAGCCGCACAATGTTAAGCACGTCAGTAAACACTAGCTGGCTAATGCTAGCATGCTGTGAAGTGCCGGTGTTGTGCCCCACCGGCGACAAACAAACGTGTGTTTTATTATAAAGTTTGGCCCTTCACCGCGGTGAATCGATCGCTTTGATCCAGCTTTTGATCCAGTATCACTTTGGCCTGGAATGAAAACTTAAGTATGTTTGGAGTTTATCCGATTTAAACAGTATAACAGAGCAGGAACGGCTGTCGTTAACATGGCCCGGAAGAGGAAGTGTCCAAAATCCGGGAACTTCTGGTAAGCGTGATAATCCCCTATTGTAAGAAAATGGAAGACATACAAGACCATTGATAATCTCCCTCCATCTTGGGAGATAAAACTTTCTAGTAAAAATTCAACTCATGTTTGGAGGAGGAAAAATACTGAGTTGCATCCCAACAATGCCATACCTACTGTGAAGCATGGGAGTGGAAACATCATGCTTTGGGGCTGCTTTTTCTGCAAAAAGGACAGGACAACTGATTTGTGTTATGGGAAGAATGAACGGGCCATGTATCCTGAGATTTTACGCTAAAACCTCCTTCCGTCAGTGAGAGCATTGAAAATGGAATGTGGCTGGGTCTCCCAGTATGATGATGATCCCAAACACACCGCTTGGACAACGAAGGAGTGGCTCTGTAAAAAGCATTTAGAAGTCCTGGAGTGGCCAGTCTCTAGAACTTAACCCCATACAAAATCTGTGTAGGGAGTTGAAAGTCTGTGTTGCCCATTGACAGCCCCAAAACACGACTTTTCTAGGAGATCTTCATGGAAGAATGGACCAAAATACCTGCAACAGGTGTGTGCAAACCTGGTGAAGACTTAAAAGAAATGTTTGACCACTGTAACGTAAACCTTTGTTGGCAATGACAAAGTATTGAGTTGAACAATGTGAATTCCTGGATTATCTTTTTTATTCTGTAGCTGAAGTTACCTATATGTAACCCGGTAGAGCTGTATCTGCACCTTTTTTATTCTTTGTGTGGTTTGCTGTGATTGTGTGGTGAATCAGGTGTGTTTAATCAGCTCAGGGGAGCACCACTCTACTTAAGCAGCTGACACAAATGCTCTTTCTCTCTCTGTTGCTGGTGAACTGTGTCCAGGTAACTGCACTCCGGTGTTTAAGCTTTATCTCTGTTAAATATATTGTGAATATTAATGCTCTCTCTGTTGCTGGTGAACTATGTCCAGGTGTGCTTCAAGGGGGACCTGTTGGCTTTGCCTTGGAGGAGGAACTTATGGGTCTGTCGGTTGTTATGGTGCTCTGACCAACATCTGTCCAAGCATCGCTTGGCCTGCCGTACAGCTCTGCCACACAAGCGAAATGATCTAGAGTGTGGACCTAGGCTCCTCCAGTGATTTCCCCCTGTCTGGATAAATAAGCACACCTACACTTTTGGACTCTTCCTCCCCCAAGGCAAAGCCAACAGGTCCCCCTTGAAGCACACCTGGATACAGTTCACCAGCAACAGAGAGAGCATTAATATTCACAATATATTTAACAGAGATAAAGCTTAAACACCAGAGTGCAGTTACCTGGTCACCAGCAACAGCGAGAGAAAGGGCATTTTTGTCAACTGCTTAAGTAAGTGGTGTTCCCCTGAGCTGATTAAACACACCTGATTCACCACACCCACACAATCGCAGCCAACCACACAAGAATAAAAAAGGTGCAGATACAGCTCTCCCGGGTTACACCTAC
>JALJCO010011808.1:0-16000 GCA_023101725.1 Atherinomorus stipes
CCCGTTCCATCTCATGGTGATGAGAATCTCCCGTTCCACCTCATGGTGATGAGAATCTCCCGTTCCACCTCATGGTGATGAGAATCTCCTGTTCTACCTCCACATCAGGATGAGAATCTCCCGTTCCACCTCATGGTGATGAGACCTCCTGCTCCACCTCATGGTGATGAGAATCTTCCGGTTCCACCTCATGGTGATGAGAATCTCCCGTTCCACCTCATGGCGATGAGAATCTCCCGTTCCACCTTCATTGTGATGAGAATCTTCCGTCCCACCTCATGGCGACATGAGAATCTCCTGCTCCACCTCACTTTGCATGAGAATCTCTCGTTCCACCTCATGGGGTGATGAGAAATCTCCCTGCCTCCACCTCATAGGGGGGATGATGAGAATCTGCTCCGGGGGGGGGGGGGGGGGGGACCTCATGGCGATGAGAATCTCTCGTTCCCACCTCATGGCGATGAGAATCCCCTGCTCCACCTCATGGCGATGAGAATCTCCCGTTCCACTCCCCATTGTGATGGTGGGAATCTCCTGCTCCACCTCATGGGGATGAGAATCTCCCGTTCCACCTCATTGTGATGAGAATCTTTCGTTCTACCTCATGGTGATGAGAATCTCCCACGTTCTACCTCACATGGTGATGAGAATCTCCCGTTCCACCCTCATGGTGATGGGAATCTCCCTCCTGACGTTCCACCTCATGGTGATGAGAATCTCCCGTTCCACCTCATGATGATGAGAATCTCCCGTTCTACCTCATGGTGATGAGAATCTCCCGTTCTACCTCATGGTGATGAGAATCTCCCGTTCCACCCTCATGGTGATGAGAATCTCCCGTTCCACCTCATGGTGATGAGAATCTCCCGTTCTACCTCATGGTGATGAGAATCCCTCCCGTTCCACCTCATGGTGATGAGAATCTCCCCGTTCCACCTCCAGGGGTGATGAGAATCTCTCTGTTCTACCTCATGGTGATGAGAATCTCCCCGTTCCACCTCATGGTGATGAGAATCTCCCCGCTTCTACCTCATGGTGATGAGGATCTCCCGTTCACCTTCACCTCATGGTGATGAGGATCTCTCTCCCCGTTTATACCTCATGGCAGGTGATGCCATGAGAGGAATCTCTCCCTGTTCCACCTCATGGTGATGAGAATCTCCTGTTCTACCTCTCTCATCGGTGATGAGAATCTCCCCGTTCCACCTCATGGTGATGAGAATTTCCGTGTTCCACCTCATGGTGATGAGAATCTCCCCTGTTCCCTCATGGTGATGAGGCTCTACCGTTCCATCTCATGGGAGAGAGGTAAGTCTCCCGTTCCACCTCATGGTGATGAGAATCTCCCGTTCCACCTCATCAGGATGAGAGTCTCGGAAAAAAAAAAAAAAAAAAAAAAAAAAAAAAAAAAAAAAACCGGTCCACCTCATGGTGATGAGAATCTCCCGTTCCACCTCACAGTGATGAGAATCTCCACGTTCCACCTCATGGTGATGAGAATCTCCCGTTCCACCCAGGGGGGGGGGGGGGGGGGGGTTTTTTTCTCATGGTGATGAGAATCTCCCGTTCCACCTCATGGTGATGAGAATCTCCCGTTCTACCTCATGGTGATGAGAATCTCCCCGTTCCACCTCATGGTGATGAGAATCTCCCGCTCCACCTCATGGTGATGAGAATCTCTGCTCTACCTCATGGTGATGAGAACCTCCCGTTCCACCTCATAGGATGAGAATCTCCCGTTCCACCTCATGGTGATGAGAATCTCTCTCCCGTTCTACCTCATGGTGATGAGAATCTCCCCGTTCTACCTCATAGGATGAGAACCTCCCGTTCCACCTCATGGTGATGAGAATCTCCCGTTCTACCTCATGGGATGAGAATCTCCCATTCCACCTCATGGGATGAGAATCTCCCGTTCTTCCTCATGGTGATGAGAATCTCCCTTTCACCTCATGGGATGAGAATTTCCCATTCCACCACTCATGGTGATGAGAATCTCCCGTTCTACCTCATTGTAATGAGAATCTCCCGTTCTACCTCATGGTGATGAGAATCTTCCGTTCCACCTCATGGTAATGAGAATCTCCCGTTCCACCTCATGGTGATGAGAATCTCCTGTTCTAATCCCTCATGGGATGAGAACTCTCCCGTTCCTCCTCATTGTGATGAGAATCTCTCGTTCTACCTCATGGTGATGAGAATACTCTGGTTCTACCTCATCAGGATGGTATGTTCTGTTCCACCCTCATGGTGATGAGAATCTCCGGTTCCACCTCATCAGGATGAGAATTTCCTGTTCCACCTCATGGTGATGAAAATCTCCGGTTCTACCTCATGGTGATGAGAATCTCCCGTTCTACCTCATGGTGATGAGAATCTCTGGTTCTACCTCATGGGTGATAAGAAATTTCCTGTTCCACCTCATGGTGATGTGAGAATCTCCCGTTCCACCTCATGGTGATGAAGAGAATCTCCCACGTTCTGCACACACTCATGGTGATGAAGGAGATCTCCTGGTTCTACCTCATGGTGATGAGAATCTCCTGTTCCACCTCATGAGTGATGAGAATCTCCCGTTCCACCTCATGGTGAAGTGAATCTCCCGTTCCACCTCATGGTGATGATAATCTCCCGTTCCACCTCATGGTGATGATAATCTCCCGTTCCACCTCATGGTGATGAGAATCTCCGTTCCACCTCATGGTGATGATAATCTCCCGTTCCACCTCATGAGTGATGAGAATCTCTCGTTCCACCTCATGGTGATGAGAATCTCCGGTTCAACCTCATGGTGATGAGAATCTCTACGTTCCACCTCATGGCGATGAGAATCTCTCTCCCGTTCCACCTCATGGTGATGAGAATACTCCTGTTCCACCTCATGGTGCATTGAGAATCCCTGTTCTACCTCATGGTGATGAGAATCTCCCCGTTCCGCACCTCATGGTGATGAGAATCTCCCGTTCCACCTCATGGTGATGAGAATGTCCCGTTCTACCTCATCGGGATGAGAATCTCCGGTTCCACCTCATCAGGATGAGAATCTCCGGTTCTACCTCATCAGGATGAGAATCTCTGGAACCAGAGCCGATAAGGGAGCAGCTGGCTCTGCTCGGTGTTACTTTCTGATCGGAACAATCAGAGCTGACGGGGAGGAGGTAATCGGGTTCTGAGCGCGCTCCCTGGAGTCTCAGCGGTTTCCTGGAACTCGGCATCCTGATGCTGCTGATTGAAGGAAAGCTGAGAGCTAATGGAGGTGCAGCTAATTTACGGCAACATTAACAGTGATGGGTGGATGATGATGATGATGATGGTGGAAACTGAAGAATTAGCTGCCGTGTTTCCATGTTGATGGTTTAGTTGGTTTTCTCTCTCTGGCTGGTCCAGTCTGGACCCAGTAATGGATGCTCTGTGGCTCGGTTCTGCTGGTTTTAAGACCGTCTAGTCAGAAGGTTTTCATCCAAAACACATGAGATAAAACTGACCTACTCTGTCTTTCTGTCTGTTTCAGAGTGTTTAAGAAAGCCAGTCCCAACGGAAAGGTGAGTCTGGATGTGCTGATGATGAGGAGAGCATCATGTGGTTTTTAATATCAGCTCTGATGCAGATGAAGGTTTGAACAAGGAAGCATAAAAACTGTTTAAAGTAACTGTTGTAAATGTGAAATTATTACGTTCTCATTTGGATAATAAACAGGAGAAACATCAGGAGAACCTCTGTCAGCGGGAATCACATGATCGCAACTGATGTTTATGTCTTTATTGGGTTTTGAAAACCAATGTGGACACTGAATTCAACTGTTTATTATTATTCTCCTCAAAAATGAATAACCTTTTAGGGGACTGAACATGCATAAAGGTGGTGGGTAGGCTGGAGCAGCACCAGAGGAGCATCGGCCTCCGGCGGTGCATAGGCTGGAACGGCGCTGAAGGTGCGACGGCCTTCGGTGGTGCGTAGGCTGGAATGGCGCTGAAGGTGCGAGGGCCTTCGGTGGTGCGTAGGCTGGAATGGCGCTGAAGGTGCGAGGACCTTCGGCGGTGTGTAGGCTGGAACGGCGCTGAAGGTGCGACGGCCTTCAGTGGTGTGTAGGCTGGAACGGCGCTGAAGGTGCGAGGGCCTTCGGTGGTGCGTAGGCTGGAGCGGTGCTGAAGGTGCGAGGACCTTCCGTGGTGTTTAGGCTGGAGTGACGCTGAAGGTGCGAGGGCCTTCGGTGGTGCGTAGGCTGGAGCGGCGTTGAAGGTGCGAGGACCTTCGGTGGTGTGTAGGCTGGAGCGGTGCTGAAGGTGCGAGGGCCTTCGGCGGTGTTTAGGCTGGAGCGGCGTTGAAGGTGCGAGGACCTTCGGTGGTGTGTAGGCTGGAGCGGCGTTGAAGGTGCGAGGACCTTCGGTGGTGTGTAGGCTGGAGCGGTGCTGAAGGTGCGAGGGCCTTCGGCGGTGTTTAGGCTGGAGCGGCGTTGAAGGTGCGAGGACCTTCGGTGGTGCGTAGGCTGGAGCGGTGCTGAAGGTGCGAGGACCTTCCGTGGTGTTTAGGCTGGAGTGACGCTGAAGGTGCGAGGGCCTTCGGTGGTGCGTAGGCTGGAGCGGCGTTGAAGGTGCGGGGACCTTCGGTGGTGTGTAGGCTGGAGCGGTGCTGAAGGTGCGAGGGGCCTTCGGCGGTGTTTAGGCTGGAGCGGCGTTGAAGGTGCGAGGGACCTTCGGTGGTGTGTAGGCTGGAGCGGTGCTGAAGGTGCGAGGGCCTTCGGTGGTGTGTAGGCTGGAACAGCGCTGAAGGTGCGACGGCCTTCAGTGGTGTGTAGGCTGGAACGGCGCTGAAGGTGCGAGGGCCTTCGGTGGTGCGTAGGCTGGAGCGGTGCTGAAGGTGCGAGGACCTTCCGTGGTGTTTAGGCTGGAGTGACGCTGAAGGTGCGAGGGCCTTCAGTGGTGTTTAGGCTGGAACGGCGCGGAAGGTGCGACGGCCTTCGGTGGTGCGTAGGCTGGAACAGCGCTGAAGGTGCGAGGGCCTTCGGCGGTGGTGCGTAGGCTGGAGCGGCGTTGAAGGTGCGAGGACCTTCGGTGGTGTGTAGGCTGGAGCGGTGCTGAAGGTGCGAGGGCCTTCGGCGGTGTTTAGGTTGGAGCGGCGTTGAAGGTGCGAGGACCTTCGGTGGTGTGTAGGCTGGAGCGGTGCTGAAGGTGCGAGGGCCTCCGGCGGTGCATAGGCTGGAACAGCGCTGAAGGTGCGACGGCCTTCGGTGGTGTGTAGGCTGGAACAGCGCTGAAGGTGCGAGGGCCTTCGGTGGTGCGTAGGCTGGAATGGCGCTGAAGGTGCGAGGACCTTCGGCGGTGTGTAGGCTGGAACGGCGCTGAAGGTGCGACGGCCTTCGGTGGTGCGTAGGCTGGAATGGCGCTGAAGGTGCGACGGCCTTTGGTGGTGCGTAGGCTGGAACGGCGCTGAAGGTGCGACGGCCTTCAGTGGTGTGTAGGCTGGAACGGCGCTGAAGGTGCGAGGGCCTTCGGTGGTGCGTAGGCTGGAGCGGTGCTGAAGGTGCGAGGACCTTCCGCGGTGTTTAGGCTGGAGTGACGCTGAAGGTGCGAGGGCCTTCGGTGGTGCGTAGGCTGGAGCGGCGTTGAAGGTGCGAGGACCTTCGGTGGTGTGTAGGCTGGAGCGGTGCTGAAGGTGCGAGGGCCTTCGGCGGTGTTTAGGCTGGAGCGGCGTTGAAGGTGCGAGGACCTTCGGTGGTGTGTAGGCTGGAGCGGTGCTGAAGGTGCGAGGGCCTTCGGTGGTGTGTAGGCTGGAACAGCGCTGAAGGTGCGACGGCCTTCAGTGGTGTGTAGGCTGGAACGGCGCTGAAGGTGCGAGGGCCTTCGGTGGTGTGTAGGCTGGAACAGCACTGAAGGTGCGAGGGCCTTCGGTGGTGCGTAGGCTGGAGCGGTGCTGAAGGTGCGAGGACCTTCCGTGGTGTTTAGGCTGGAGTGACGCTGAAGGTGCGAGGGCCTTCAGTGGTGTTTAGGCTGGAACGGCGCGGAAGGTGCGACGGCCTTCGGTGGTGCGTAGGCTGGAGACGGCGCTGAAGGTGCGAGGGCCTTCGGCGGTGGTGCGTAGGCTGGAGCGGCGTTGAAGGTGCGAGGACCTTCGGTGGTGTGTATGGGGCTGGAGCGGTGCTGAAGGTGCGGGGCCTTCGGCGGTGTTTAGGTTGGAGCGGCGTTGAAGGTGCGAGGACCTTCGGTGGTGTGTAGGCTGGAGCGGTGCTGAAGGTGCGAGGGCCTTCGGTGGTGCGTAGGCTGGAACGGTGCTGAAGGTGCGAGGGCCTTCGGCGGTGCGTAGGCTGGAGTGACACTGAAGGTGCGAGGACCTTCGGTGGTGCGTAGGCTGGAGCGGCGCTGAAGGTGCGAGGACCTTCGGTAGTGTTAAGGCTGACACGGCGCTGAAGGTGCGGGGCCTTCGGTAGTGTTAAGGCTGACACGGCGCTGAAGGTGCGAGGGCGCCCGGTGGTGCGTAGGCTGGAGTGACGCTGAAGGTGCGAGGGCCTTCGGTGGTGTGTAGGCTGGAGTGACGCTGAAGGTGCGAGGGCCTTCGGTGGTGTGTAGGCTGGAGTGACGCTGAAGGTGCAAGGGCCTTAGGTGGTGTGTAGGCTGGAACGGCGCTGAAGGTGCGAGGGCCTTCGGTGGTGTGTAGGCTGGAACGGCGCTGAAGGTGCGGGGCCCGGGGTGGTGTGTAGGCTGAACGGCGCTGAAGGTGCGAGGGGCCTTCGGTGGTGTGTAGGCTGGAGTGACGCTGAAGGTGCAAGGACCTTCGGTGGTGTGTAGGCTGCAACGGCGCTGAAGGTGCGAGGACCTTCGGTGGTGCGTAGGCTGGAATGGTGCTGAAGGTGCCGAGGACCTTCGGTGGTGCGTGGGCTGGAATGGTGCTGAAGGTGCGGGGACCTTCGGTGGGTGCGTAGGCTGGAGCGGTGCTGAAGGTGCGAGGGCCTTCGGTGCTGCGTGGGACGGAGCGGCGCTGAAGGTGCGAGGGCCTTCGGTGCTGCGTAGGACGGAGCGGCGCTGAAGGTGCGAGGACCTTCGGTGGTGTGTAGGCTGGAGCGGTGCTGAAGGTGCGAGGGCCTTCGGCGGTGTGTAGGACGGAGCGGCGCTGAAGGTGCGAGGGCCTTCGGTGGTGTGTAGGCTGGAGCGGTGCTGAAGGTGCGAGGACCTTCGGTGGTGTGTAGGCTGGAGCGGTGCTGAAGGTGCGAGGGCCTTCGGCGGTGCGTGGGCTGGGTGACGCTGAAGGTGCGGGGACCTTCGGGTGGTGTGTAGGCTGGAGCGGTGCTGAAGGGGGTGCGAGGACCTTCGGTGGTGTGTAGGCTGGAGCGGTGCTGAAGGTGCGAGGGCCTTCGGCGGTGCGTGAGGCTGGAGTGACGCTGAGGGTGCGGGGACCTTCGGTGGTGTGTAGGCTGGGGCGGCGCTGAAGGTGCGAGGACCTTCGGTGGTGCGTAGGCTGGAGGGGGGGGGCGGGGTGCTGAAGGTGCGAGGGCCTTCGGCGGTGCGTAGGCTGGAGTGACGCTGAAGGTGCGGGGTGGGGAGACCTTCGGTGGTGTGTAGGCTGGAGCGGTGCTGAAGGTGCGAGGGCCTTCGGTGGTGTGTAGGCTGGAGCGGCGCTGAAGGTGCGAGGGCCTTCGGTGGTGCGTAGGCTGGAGCGGTGCTGAAGGTGCGAGGGCCTTCGGTGGTGTGTAGGCTGGAGCGGTGCTGAAGGTGCGAGGGCCTTCGGTGGTGCGTAGGCTGGAGCGGTGCTGAAGGTGCGAGGGCCTTCGGCGGTGCGTAGGCTGGAGTGACGCTGAAGGTGTGAGGGCCTTCGGTGGTGTGTAGGCTGGAGCGGCGCTGAAGGTGCGAGGACCTTCGGCGGTGCGTAGGCTGGAGCGGCGCTGAAGGTGCGAGGGCCTTCGGCGGTGCGTAGGCTGGAGTGACGCTGAAGGTGCGAGGACCTTCGGTGGTGTGTAGGCTGGAGCGGCGCTGAAGGTGCGAGCTGCCACATTAGACGGCTGACTCAGAGGGGACAGAGCTTTTTCAGTTGCTGTTTCAACACTGTGGAATGAGCTCCCCCTCATCACTGTCCATTTTTAAAACTCCTCCTGTTCGTCTATTTTTATTCTTTGGCTGCTAACACAGCATGAGACTCTTTCTGTTTTTGTGTTTTGTTCAAGTTGTTGTTTTTCTTTGTTTTTAATTATTTTGACTTACTTCAAATGATTTTATTCTTTTAATTATTTGCTTGGGGTGTACAGCACTTTTTTCCAACTGTAATTTTTTTTAAAGGGCTTTATAAATAAAGTTAGGCCTTCATTAGCATATCCAGCTTCAATTGGAGTGTGTATTTGGCTCCAAGTCTGAGAAATGAAGATTTTAGTGAACATGTCGGCTCAGATATGACTTCTGTAGGAAAATGAGTTCTGACAAAGGAGTTTCAAATGGACTCTGACGGACTGATTCTCCTTCAGCTCACCGTTTATCTGGGGAAGAGGGACTTTGTGGACCACGTGGACCTGGTGGAACCTGTCGGTGAGTTTTGACTTATCCAGGGAGGACAAACCTGACGTCAGCTATGTTGACTGCTGTCTTGTTTGCAGATGGAGTTGTTCTGATCGACCCAGAGTACCTGAAGGAGAGGAAAGGTGAGAATCAGCGGAGTTCCTCAGGGAAGCGTCTTGGAGCCTCTGGTCTTCCTGCCAGACCTCACAGATCTGACCTCAGGATCTGATTCTGCTGGATTGGTTGAGATCACTGATCCACTAACTGAATGTGGATTTGTTGTGTTTACCCGTCAGTGTTCGTGACTCTGACCTGTGCCTTCCGATACGGTCGCGAGGACCTGGATGTCCTGGGATTGACGTTCCGGAAGGACCTGTTTGTGGCCAACATCCAGGCATTCCCGCCGCTGCCTGAAGAGAAGAAGAGTCTGACTCGTCTGCAGGAACGGCTGATCAAGAAACTGGGAGAACACGCCTACCCATTCACCTTTGAGGTACAGACGCAGAACCGCCTGCAGGTTTTTGGTTTGACTTCCAGTCCTGTCCTTAGCCCAGCAGAACCAGTTTGGGGTTCGGTTTCTGGTCGTAGGCTGACACAAGAAA
This sequence comes from Atherinomorus stipes, assembly GCA_023101725.1. NCBI lineage: Eukaryota > Metazoa > Chordata > Actinopteri > Atheriniformes > Atherinidae > Atherinomorus > Atherinomorus stipes. The sequence continues at coordinate 9,080 of JALJCO010011808.1, forward strand.
TAAGCCGAAGCTGGAAGACATGACAAACACAGTCACATTTCCCCAAAGATTACCGAGAACATTGGCATTGATGCTGATGGTCCACAGAGGACGGTCCAGGACCAGGATTTACTGATCATTTTATTAAAGGCCCTCAGGTTCTAGCTTTTTATTTTGACAGCGACAGACAGGAAAGGGATCAGAGGGACTGAGGGAAGATTACAGCAACGGGTCCAAGACCAGGACTCAAACTGGTCCAACTATGCCGAGGACAGGATCCGGCGACGAGATTTATCAGCCCGATAAATCGGACATCTCTAACGATCATGTCAGTTTTATTTTGACGCTTTCGGACAGAGAAGATCTGGGATCAGTTCCTAGAACTCCCCGTCTGGAGTTTAGTTATCAGAACTACTTTCCACATCAGTCTGCGTTGGAACATGAGGGAGGACCTTGTTAGGAACCATGTTTGACACAATCTTCTGTGACAGACACATTTATGCCCCAGATCATCTGATACAAACTGAGGTTTCTCGTTCTCTCTTTTATTCAAAGCTATTATAAAGCTGCTTACCAGCTTTCCATCATCACGCTCATTTGTATCACGTAACGGAACATCTTCGTGTCGGAAAGCTGCCCTGCTAACGTCTCGTTTACCTTTCGGTGAAGTACGCTTGGACACTTTAGTGGAAGGACGGGGGTTCGTCCACTAAAGTGGCGCAGATATGTACTGGCACTAGTTGCCACTGTATTTGGGTTTTCCATCTCTTTTATTTATAGCTATTATCAAAGCTAATTTACCAGCTTTCCCTCCCTTTCCCTTGTTTACCTTTCGTTGAAGTGCGCCCGGACACAGTCAGTCCTCAAGGAGCGCTGTCCTGTGTTTTCCATTTCTCCTTGCACCAGCACAGCTGACACAAATTGAATGAAGCCGATGAGTTTGAGTCAGGTGTGTGTTGGGAGAAGAGAGAGACCTGCAGGATTGTGGCCCTCGAGGACCGGAGCTGGACACCCCTGCTTTAGTGGACGGTGCTTTTGGACATTTCAGAATAGTTCTGGATTAGGGACGTGTACCATTGTGATGGATTTAATAATGAATTGGTACATCCTATTGTAATAGTTCTTGTTGTTATTACGATCTCAGTAAACAGCTGTAGGACTTTTCAAATATTGAGGGGTGGAAGAAGCAGAGATCACACAAGGGGCGGGGCTTGCCAGTTCTACCAATCACCAAACATCTATGTATTTCAGTTCCTATGAAACCCTGAAAAGACCCTGCCTCGGAGTAGGAGCTAAAAGGTTCTAGGAACTGAGGACTGAGTTCCTAGTTCCTATATGTCCGAATGTGCAAAAAAAACGGCCTGGTTCCTGAAAGGTCCTAGGAACTCCAGAAGGTTCCTACAGTCTGAAAGCACCTATTGTTCGTTAATTTAACAAAAAGCTGGAAGCCTGATATCAGCATTGGGGAGCGTCCCATTTCACAGCCATACCACCGTAGAACTGAAACCTGAACCGAGATGGCGACATGGGATAACCAGCTCAGATCCGCGTGGGTCTGCTGGACCGGAGGCAGATAAAACTCAAGACAAAGTGAATTACAGAAAATAAGATTAGATGCAGTTTAGTTTCTGTCCATTTCCTCGTCAGACGCCCAACGGTCCACCGTTTATGCATGAAAGCTTCATGTCTCCATCACGGAGACCGTCTCTTCACTGTCCACGTCATCCTTCGTCACACAGTGGCACCTGCAGAGATTTTTTTTAGGGGTAGCCAAGGGTTACTAAAGGGACACTTTTATTTCTTTCAACCTGCACCTTATTTCTAGGAATTTATATGTGCATTTACTCTAGTAACATTTCTGCATCAATGATTCCTTTGGACGATATTTAGATCAGTCGTAGATCTGCGTATATCCATATAATGGACGTGAAGGGGGCCGAATAAATGGGCCTCTATATAAGGCATTATCTGCACCAAACTTCCTTAATGTCACAAATACACTGTAAAAACTCAAATCTGACCAAGTAGATTTTTCTCCTTTCTAATCAAAATATCTCATCACAGTCAAAATAAGACAAAAATCACCTTGCTGTGGGAAAATGCCATTTATGGATTTTCTGCCAGGCCTATTTATGACCAGTGAAACTTCCCCGGTCCACTCCGATTCCAAAGTTAATGCTCTATAAATTATATAAACATTTGTCATTTAGATGGAAAACCTTTTAGCAGCCTCATTCTAAGCTGAAAAGGAAATGAATAGCACCCAATCACGAGTCATTTCTGTCCAAATCACAGAGAAGCCTATTCACATTGGATCAGTATTATCAGGAGTTCTGAGTTTAGAAATTCTAGGCGGTAATTTGCGGGGCAATTGTTAAATCAAATCACAGACGTGACATGTGAACCAGCGTAGCATGGGTCAGAGTTAACGTGAGAGACCAGAACCAGCGTAGCATGGCTCAAGTTAACGTGAGAGACCAGAACCAGCGTAGCATGGCTCAGGGCGCCAATGTGAGAGACCAGAACCAGCGTAGCATGGCTCAGGAGTTGTACGTGAGAGACCAGAACCAGCGTAGCATGGCTCAGAGTTAACATGAGAGACCAGAACCAGCGTAGCATGAAGCTCAGGAGTTAGTGTGAGAGACCAGAACCAGCGTAGCAATGACCAGAGTTAATGTGAGGGGGGACCGAACCAGCGTAGCATGGCTCCGAGTTAACGTGAGAGACCAGAACCAACGTAGCATGGCTCAAGATTAACGTGACAGACCAGAACCAGCGAGCGTGGCTCCAGAGTTAGCGTGACAGACCAGAACCAGCGTAGCACAGGTCAGAGTTAACATGGGGGGAGACCAGAACCAGCGTAGCGTGGCTCAGAGTTAACGTGACAGACCAGAACCAGCGTAGCATGTGGCTCAGAGTTAACGTGAGAGCCCAGAACCAGCGTAGCATGGCTCAGAGTTAACGTGAGGGGGGGCCAGAACCAGCGTAGCATGGCTCAGAGTTAACGTGACAGACCAGAACCAGAGTAGCATGGCTCAGAGTTAACGTGAGAGAACAGAACCAGCGTAGCATGGCTGGAGTTAACGTGACAGACCAGAAAAAGCGTAGCATGGTTCAGAGTTAACGTCAGAGACCAGAACCAGCGTAGCATGGCTCAGAGTTAACGTGACAGACCAAGAACCAGCGTAGCATGGCTCAGAGTTAACGTGACAGACCAGAACCAGCGTAGCATGGCTCAGAGTTAACGTGAGAGACCAGAACCAGCGTAGCATGGCTCAGAGTTAACGTGACAGACCAGAACCAGCGTAGCATGGCTCAGAGTTAACGTGAGAGACCAGAACCAGCGTAGCATGGCTCAGAGTTAACATGAGAGACCAGAACCAGCGTAGCGTGGCTCAGAGTTAACGTGACAGACCAGAACCAGCGTAGCATGGCTCAGAGTTAACGTGACAGACCAGAACCAGCGTAGCATGGCTCAGAGTTAACGTGAGAGACCAGAACCAGCGTAGCATGGCTCAGAGTTAACGTGGGAGACCAGAACCAGCGTAGCATGGCTCAGAGTTAACGTGACAGACCAGAACCAGCGTAGCATGGCTCCAGAGTTAACGTGACAGACCAGAACCAGTGTAGCATGGGTCAGAGTTAACGTGACAGACCAGAACCAGCGTAGCATGGCTCAGAGTTAACGTGGGAGACCAGAACCAGCGTAGCATGGCTCAGAGTTAACGTGAGAGACCAAAACCAGCGTAGCATGGCTCAGAGTTAACGTGAGAAACCAAAACCAGCGTAGCATGGCTCAGAGTTAACGTGACAGACCAGAACCAGCGGAGCATGGCTCAGAGTTAACGTCAGAGACCAGAACCAGAGTAGCACGGGTCAGAGTTAACGTGACAAACCAGAACCAGCGTAGCATGGCTCAGAGTTAACGTGACAGACCAGAACCAGCGTAGCATGGCTCAGAGTTAACGTGACAGACCAGAACCAGCGTAGCATGGCTCAGAGTTAACGTGAGAGACCAGAACCAGCGTAACATGGGTCAGAGTTAACGTGGGAGACCAGAACCAGAGTAGCATGGCTCAGAGTTAACGTGACAGACCAGAACCAGCGTAGCATGGCTCAGAGTTAACGTGAGAGACCAGAACCAGCGTTGCATGGCTCAGAGTTAATGTGAGAGACCAGAACCAGCGTAGCATGGTTCAGAGTTAACGTCAGAGACCAGAACCAGAGTAGCATGGCCCAGAGTTAACGTCAGAGACCAGAAACAGCGTAGCATGGCTCAGAGTTAACGTGACAGACCAGAACCAGCGTAGCATGGCTCAGAGAGTTAACGTGACAGACCAGAACCAGCGTTGCATGGCTCAGAGTTAATGTGAGAGACCAGAACCAGCGTAGCATGGTTCAGAGTTAACGTCAGAGACCAGAACCAGAGTAGCACGGGTCAGAGTTAACGTGAGAGACCAGATCCAGCATAGCATGGCTCAGAGTTAACGTGAGAGACCAGAACCAGCGTAACATGGCTCCCGAGAGTTAACGTGAGAGACCAGAACCAGCGTAGCATGGCTCAGAGTTAACGTGAGAGACCAGAACCAGCGTAGCATGGCTCAGAGTTAACGTGACAGACCAGAACCAGCGTAAAAAAAAAAAAGCATGGCTCAGAGTTAACGTGACAGACCCAGAACCAGCGTTGCATGGCTCAGAGTTAATGTGAGAGACCAGAACCAGCGTAGCATGGTTCAGAGTTAACGTCAGAGACCAGAACCAGAGTAGCACGGGTCAGAGTTAACGTGAGAGACCAGATCCAGCATAGCATGGCTCAGAGTTAACGTGAGAGACCAGAACCAGCGTAACATGGCTCAGAGTTAACGTGAGAGACCAGAACCAGCGTAGCATGGCTCAGAGTTAACGTGAGAGACCAGAACCAGCGTAGCATGGCTCAGAGTTAACGTCAGAGACCAGAACCAGCGTAGCATGGCTCAGAGTTAATGTGAGACACCCAGAACCAGCGTAACATGGCTCAGAGTTAACTTAACGTCAGAGACCAGAACCAGCGTAGCATGGCTCAGAGTTAACGTGAGAGACCAGAACCAGCGTAACATGGCTCAGAGTTAACGTGAGAGACCAGAACCAGCGTAGCATGGTTCAGAGTTAACGTGAGAGACCAGAACCAGCGTAGCATGGCTCAGAGTTAACGTGAGAGACCAGAACCAGCGTAGCATGGCTCAGAGTTAACGTGACAGACCAGAACCAGCGTAGCATGGCCCAGAGTTAACGTGAGAGACCAGAACCAGCGTAGCATGGCCCAGAGTTAACGTGAGAGACCAGAACCAGCGTAGCATGGCTCAGAGTTAACGTCAGAGACCAGAACCAGTGTAGCATGGCTCAGAGTTAATGTCAGAGACCAGAACTAGCGTAGCATGGCTCAGAGTTAACGTCAGAGACCAGAAACAGCGTAGCATGGCCCAGAGTTAACGTCAGAGACCAGAACCAGCGTAGCATGGCTCAGAGTTAACGTGAGAGACCAGAACCAGCGTAGCATGGCTCAGAGTTAACGTGAGAGACCAGAACCAGCGTAGCATGGCTCAGAGTTAACGTGACAGACCGCACCTTTTCACGTCAAGTTTGCTTTTTATAAATCACAACTTTTACGTGGAAACTGACGTACGTCGGTTTCAGGTCCCGTTTTGTGCGTACGTAACGTTTATAAATGAGAGCCCTGATCCGTTACGTGATACAAATGGCGATACAAGTGATGATGGAAAGCTGTTAAGCTAGCTTTTATAATAGCTATGAATATCAGATGATCTGGGGCATAAATGTGTCTCAGATGATTGTGTCAAACATGGTTCCTATCAAGGTTCTCCCTCATGTGCCAACGCAGACTGATGGGGAAGGTAGTTCTGATAACTAAACTCCAGACGGGGGGTTCTAGGAACTGATCCTAGAACCGGATTTGCTTATGGCAAAAAATAATGGCAGAAAATGGTGTGTCTAGTGTAACTGTTGTTATTGATTTTATTTTTATTAGCTGATAAAGATTCTGCCATTCAAATATAAGCAAAGCTGTGCCGTGATCTTAATTAAAGAAAAATATTATTTTCTCAGGGGTGGCCAGTGAGGTGGCTAGTTTTTTTGTTCAGCGAGGCCATGGCCGCCCCTTGGGGGCGTCATTGCAGCCACACCTCCGCCCTCTGGTCCTGGTCTCTGAGACCACACCTCCGCCCTCTGGTCCTGGTCTCTGAGACCAGGACCTGTGTCTTTCCTACCTTCTCAAGCCATAAATGTTTCAGACATGTTTGACATTTTTAATCGATGGGTTTTCAGATTCCTCTCAACGCTGCCTGCTCCGTCACGCTGCAGCCGGGACCAGAGGACACGGGGAAGGCACGTCTTCGGTCCGAGATCCAGCGGCCTGTCCAGAGAATGGTGCTTTACTCGTTGACTATGTGATGTGGTTCTGTCTTCAGGCCTGCGGAGTCGACTTGAGGTCAAAGCTTTCTGCGCTGAAATGTTGAAGAAAAGATCCACAAAAGGTAAAAGTGAGCCTCACCCCCCGCCCCTCCAGCAAAAGAAAGAGATGTTTTTATGGATAACAGTGAAGCATTAGCAGCTTCCTGCTCTGATGGAGGGGGTGCAGTGAATCTGGGACGAATCCAGAATCCAGAGTCCTCATGCTGGATCGTGTTGTTGCAGGAACTCTGTCCGTCTGGTGATCAGGAAGGTGCAGTATGCTCCCGAGAAACCTGGTCCTCAGCCTACGGCAGAGACAACCAGACAGTTCACGATGTCGGACAAACCTCTGCACCTGGAGGCTTCCCTGTGCAGAGTGATTTTGCCCTAACACACGTTTGGGCACCCAAACCGCCGATACTGAAGTCAGTGGGTTAAGCGAGACCATAGAGACCAGCTTCTTCTGGCTGATTCAGACCCAGAAAACACTCCGAC
>JALJCO010011813.1:0-99223 GCA_023101725.1 Atherinomorus stipes
GGGTCTGTCTGAGCTCTGAACTCATCAGTGAGCTTCCGGGGCTGGAAAAGGGCAGCGCTGCTGGAACGTTATGTAACGCAGAGGTTTTTTTGGAGCAGCAGACAGCTGATGGGACTCGCGCTGTCAGACTGAGGGTCTGTGCAGCATCGCCTCTGCTCTGACCTTGCCGCCCTGCTGCCTGTTGTGATGCAGCTGTTGAGTCCTGAGTTTTACTCAGATAAGCGGTTACGATTTTTTCCTCAGAATAAATTTTGAGGAATCCGCTGCACCTTTTTCCTCCTCTGCCTGCAGCTGTTTTGCTCTCGTGCGATTTAGGGCCTGTTCCTGAATAAGTGATGCATTCGTGGGAGGTTCGAAGCTGCAGTGCAGCTCACATGACGGACAAAGATGGGGGAGCATGTTTCTGCATGACTGCTCGCAGACGTCCTCTTCTCCATCATCCGCTCCGCCTCACCACAGCTCCCAACAGCCCATCGTCATCCCGGCCTGGTGTAGCGCCGTGTCATCCAATCGATCAGTTTGGTTTCCATGTTTCCACGCAGCGATGTTTGCCCTTCATTTAGATCCAGCCACGGCTAAATCAGAGCTGTCTGTTGATGCTGACTGGAAGTGGGTGCTCAGTGTGCAGCAGTAAAAGCTGCTTCCATCATCCATCTGCTGTCGTCCTGCTGCTCCTGCTGCTCCTGCTGGGCCTGCTGGGCCTGCTGCTCCTGCTGCTCCTGCTGCTCCTGCTGGGCCTGCTGCTCCTGCTGCTCCTGCTGGGCCTGGGGTGGATTCACATCAGACTCAGACTGAAGCCTTTGACATCCAGCTCAGCTAAAATATGTCAGAAACATTCAGTAACAACTAGTTTTTAGTAAAGATGCAGTTTTTCAGTTCACCCATAAAACTCCAAACCAAAAGCAGATAAGGATACAAACGTTTATTTACTATTTGTGGACATGACAAGTGATTACTGAGCCTATTCGGTCGGGAAGCTCGGTGTTGCTTCCCCTGCCACCCAGCACAAGCTACATGAACCGGATCTTCACTCTGGTCCAGCAAAGAGTTGGTTTTGAGAGCCAGGAGCCGTGTTTAGGTGGAGGGAAGCCAAAGAACTGGTTTGTGGTCTGGTTCTGGTTCTAACCAGCACTAGAAGCAGCTCGGTGGATAAGGCTGTGCGATATACTGATATGATATCGCAATATGATATTTACACATATTGTTATATAGTGTATTAGTTGTGCAAATTTTTTTGCTTTATTTTATGTAATGACCCGGCTGCACCTCGACTGACTACAAAGGGTTAACCTGATTATTTAATGAGGGTGGGAAAACATATCGATACACTGACATATCGCGATATTTTCATATGCCGACACCATATCTGCATAAAAATTTTACTAATGAAATCTCGCGAGACATCATCGTTTTGTTACGAAATCTAACGAGATTTCATGAAATACCGTGAGATTTCGTAACAGAACGATAAAATCTTGCAGTATTCCGTGAAATCTCATGAAATTTCGCAACAAAACGATGATATCTCGTGAGATTTCATTTTTAAAATAGATCGATACCGCTTTTTTAAGTACAGACATGGTATCAGCATATGAAAATATTGCGATATTTCAGTGTATCTATATTTCTTCCCACCCCTATTATTTAAACTGTCTGGAAGACTTTCACAAAGAAATCATCAAAAACAGCCAAATATCTTTAATTACTTAAATTTAAAAAACATTTCTAACCAGTGTTTTGTCAGTTCCATCGCTGCAGCGGAGCGATACCTTTATGCTAAACATGTTTTAATACTAAAAAACAGCTTAATATGAAATTAAACTTTCAGACAAATAAGGGTAAAAATACCGGTGTGTATATATCGTATATCGTCATTTAAAATAAAAATATTGTGCAGCAGCTGCACAGTAGTCACATGACTCTGAAAGGAATGCTGGGAAATGAAGTTCTTCCACAATATCAGGGACTTTTTCTTTTTCTTTTTTTTTCTTTTTCTACATGCTGGACCAACGTTAATGGAACAAGATTTCGTGAGATTTTGTTAGCAGAAATATCGGTCTGAAAAAAACGATACTGATATTTTCCTATATCACATTTTAATATCTATATCGGCTGATAATATCGAACATCCCTATAGATACAGCACCATAAAGACCAACCAGAACCAGAAACCAGAAGTTATTACTAACAGAACTTTGTAGAAATGCCACACAGATCAACAGGGACCTTTTCTCGTGATTATGAATATGTCTTATTTTGGGTGTGATGAGATATTTTCAATAGAAATTAGGAAAATATACTTGGTAAGATTTGAGTTTTTGCACTCTGGCTATGTGTGGAGTATTACATACATGCAGTATTTGCACTTTTATGATGTATTATATAAATAAAGTATGTTGCATCTTTGTCTCTTGAAGCTCTGCTGCATCTGAGGGAAATAAATAAACTGAATTGCTGGAGCGGTGATAAATTTTGCAGACGTAAGCACTGTTTCTTTCACATCTTACATCCTTTCACTAGAGAACATTTATTTTTGAGTCTTGAAGTCCGACTGACCTACTTGTGTTGGATTTATGTTTCCTAGCTGAGTTTAAGCTTTGCAACCGGCATCAAAATAAACCTGAACAAAGACGTGTCGATCGCTCCCCCCGCCTGCTCCACCCCCACATCCTTCCATCTTTCTCCCTCTCTCCCCATGAGACTGTCTGGTCACCATGGCAACCGCATCCTTTGGGCAGGGACGATGAGGCGGAGAGGGAGGGAGGGAGGGTGGGAAAATGGCGTCGGCCTGTGTGTGTGTGTGTGTGTGTGTGTGTGTGTGTGGGGGGGGGGGTCCTCTTCCTGCAGTCACGGTTTGTCCTTGCTGGAGGAGAACTGGAGGCAAACTGGTTCCAGGATGTTACTGGGAAGCTTGATGGTTGGTGTCAGTTTAAGCTTCATGATGGGGGGAGATGCTTCTGGGCTTCTGGCTGCTGATTGGCTGTAATCTCTCATGGTTTTCTGAGTGATGCTGTCCCATCAGCAGATTTCATCACCTCTTTGCTTATTTACTTTTTTCTTTCTTCTTTTGCTCCATCTTTGTTTTCTGTATTTTCCTTTTCTCGTTGTGTGCTGACTCAGGATCAGATCTCTCCATCCTGACCTGATTATCGGCCCCATCGGAGGCCGGTCAGCCGTTACTTCCTTCCTCAGCTGAGGTATTGACCTCAGACTTCGTTTATCAGCTGTGTGTGTTCGGTGTGTTTCATCACTTCCATCTCCTCACCTCGTGGCTTCGTATGGAGGTCACGCGCGTCGCATCGGTTTATTCCTCAGTAACCGCGCGCTCGCTCCATGAATACTCGTTAAGTCTCTCTGTGGGGGCTGCACATTCCTCCTCTGTACCCATCATGCTTTGCTGCGACTGCGGCAGTGTGTGTGTCACAGAGAGCAAAAAGAGCTGTCACTTGATTTCAATGTGTCACCATGGCAACGAGGTGGGGATGCGGGCTGTTGCCATGGCAACGGAGACCATCAATATATCCGCGGTCTTTGATGGGAGCAGTAAAGACACACACACACAGACACCAGCTGGGACCCGCGGTCCCCGGGGAGCCTCAAACACACATTAAAGCCTCTACACTTGTGAGGACCCTCCCTCACTGAAAACCTTTCCTGGTCGTTGTTTATTCAGCACGATGTTAACAGAAGAAACCGGAATGAAAAAAAAAAAGATTATTTATCCCGTAAGAGAAATTCGATGAACTTTTCGAACCTGAAAACAGACTCGGATGATTTCAGGGGCAGAGTAGGAGGACGTCTCCACCCGTCACCTGGAACGAGTCAGTCACTGTGATTATGGACTCGAGTCATGATGTGGTTGGTCTGTTGGTGGTGGCTGGTTGGTGGTTGGTGGTGTTGGTTGGTGGTTGGGGTTGGTGGTCTGGTGGTTGGTGGTTGGTTTTGTTGTCTTCTTTTCTTGCTCTGTCTGCTCTTCTTCTCAGGTCTGGTCTCAGGTCTGGACTCTGGTCTGAACACTCAGATCTGGACTCTGGTCTGGTCTCAGATCTGGACTCTGGTCTGGACTCTGGTCTGGACTCTGGTCTGGTCTCAGGTCTGGTCTCAGGTCTGACTCTGGTCTAGACTCTGGTCTGGTCTCAGATTGGTTTTAGAGTTGGATTTTGGTTTGGAATTTGGTTTGAGTCTGGGATGAGGGGGGGGGAGGGGGGGGGGGGGGGGTGGAGTGGGTGTGTGTGAGTGGAGTTGTGTTGTGCATGTTGTGTAGTGTGTGTTGTGTTGTGCTATTGTTGTGCTATTGCTGTGTTGTCTGCTTTGTGTCTGTCTTTGTTGTCTGTCTTCTGTCTTCTGTCTTCTGCTCTTCTCTCTTCTGTCTCTCTTCTTCTTTTCTTCTCTCTCTTCTGGTCTCAGATCTGGTCTCAGGTCTGGACTCTGGTCTGGACTCTGGTCTGGTCTCAGATCTGGACTCTGGTCTGGACTCTGGTCTGGACTCTGGTCTGGTCTCAGGTCTGGACTCTGGTCTGGTCTCAGAAAAAAAAAAGTTGTCTGGTCTCAGGTCTTTTTTGGACTCTGATCTGGACTCTGGTCTGGTCTCAGATCTGGACTCTGGTCTGGTCTCAGGTCTGGTCTCAGATCTGGTCTCAGGTCTGGTTTCTGGTCTGGACTCTGGTCTGGTCTCAGATCTGGACTCTGGTCTGGTCTCAGATCTGGTCTCAGGTCTGGACTCTGGTCTGGTCTCAGATCTGGACCCTGGTCTGGTCTCAGATCTGGACTCTGGTCTGGTCTCAGGTCTGGACTCTGGTCTGGTCTCAGGTCTGGACTCTGGTCTGGTCTCAGATCTGGTCTCAGATCTGGTCTCAGGTCAGGACTCTGATCTGGTCTCAGGTCTGGACTTTGGTTTGGTTTGGATTTGGTTTGGGTTGGGTTTTGGTTTGGGTCTGGTGGGGTGTTGGTGGGGTGTTAGAAGAGGTGTTAGAAGAGGTGTTAGGGGGGTGTTAGGGGGGGTTGATGAGGTGTATGGTGGGGTGTTAGAAGAGGTGTTAGGGGGGTGTATGGTGGGGTGTTCTCAGATCTGGTCTCAGATCTGGTCTAGGTCTGGCTCTGGTCTGGCTCTGGTCTGGTCTAGGTCTGGATTCTGGTCTGGTCTCAGGTCTGGTCTCAAGCTGGTTTCTGGTCTGGTCTCAGATCTGGGTTTAGGTGGGATTTTGTTTGGGATTTGGTCTGGTCTCAGATCTGGTCTCAGGTCGGGTTTGTTTGGGTTTGGTTGGTCTAGTTTTGGTTTTGGTTTGGGTCTAGTTTTGGTTTTGGTTTGGGGTCTGGTTTGGGTCTGGCTGGGTCGGTCGGGGTCGTCTGATCGGTCTGGGGTCTGGCTGGGTCGGTCTGGATCGGTCTGGATCGGTCTGGATCGGTCGGGTCGTCTGATCTGGCTGGGTCGGTCTGGGATCTGGTCTGGTTTGGTTGGTCTGTTGGTTTGTTTGGTCTTGGTTTGTCTTGTCTGGGTCGTCTGGTCTGGTTTGGTCTGTTCGGGTCTGGTCGGCTGGGTCTGGTCTGTGCTGGTTGTTTTGCTGTGTTGTTTTGGGGGGGGTCTGGTCTCTGGTCTGGACTCTGGTCTGGTCTCAGATCTGGTCTCAGATCTGGTCTCAGGTCAGGACTCTGATCTGGTCTCTGGTCTGGACTCTGGTCTGGTCTCAGGTCTGGTCTCAGGTCTGGACTCTGGTCTGGTCTCAGGTCTGGACTCTGGTCTGGTCTCAGATCTGGTCTCAGATCTGGTCTCAGGTCTGGTCTCAGGTCAGGACTCTGATCTGGACTCTGGTCTGGTCTCAGATCTGGTCTCAGGTCTGGACTCTGGTCTGGTCTCAGATCTGGTCTCTGGTCTGGTCTCAGATCTGGACTCTGGTCTGGTCTCAGATCTGGACTCAGGTCTGGTCTCAGATCTGGTCTCAGGTCTGGACTCTGTTCTGGTCTCAGATCCCTGATGGTTTAAACTCTAAACATATCACAGATGCATTCTGGGATTTGTAGGCGATCAGCTGGATTTTATAATCTGTTCTCTGACTGAATGGAAACCAGTATAAGGTGGTGACCAGTATAAAGATGTTAATCTGGTGTGATCCAGATCTCCGTCCTGGGTAAACCTCCAGTCTCCAACGCTCCGAGGGTCCGAGGCTCCGAGGCTCCAACGCTCCGAGGCTCCGAGGCTCCGAGGTCCTGATCCTGGCCGGTGATTTCCAGATGTTTCCTGATGCTGTTACTGAACAGAATAATCTCAGTTCTGTCCTCATTAATCCTGAAATCCTCTAATCCAGGTGTTTAATTCCTCCAGAAACTGCAGATCAGCGTCTTTATTTAGCATCAAACAGCAATCTCATTTATAAGCTTTGACATTTTTATTGTCTATTTAACAAACATAATGAAATGAAAAGGATTTAAAATAGATTTGTTGACATGCTCTCGTTCAGAAGATTCTCCTTCACGTAGAACAGCAGGTACATGCCTTCCTCCTCCTCCTCCTCCTCCTCCTCCTCCTCCTCGCTCTCCTGTTAGGACCCTTATTCATCATGATGTGATGAAACAGCAGAAGAAGAAACTCAGTCCTCCATCTTTGATGGAGAAACTGGTCTGCTGAAGTGGTTCAGTGTGAGTTCAGCAGCATGAGAGCAGCAGACCAGCGATGATGATGATGATGATGATGATGATGGTGATGTGTTCATCACAGCATTGATCAGCAGCAGGGTCTGAGGGTGGCGGACGAATCGATTCCTGTCAGCTGCTCGTCTGTTTCATAAACACGCTTTGATTTTCTCCACAGTTCAACCCCCCCCCCCGGGTGCAGTTTGAGGTGAACGATGAGGGTTTTTTCCGATCAGCTGGTGAAAAAGTTTCTGAGCATCATAGCGAGCACAGCTCAGTGATTTAAAAAGTGCGTCGCTGCTTTGATGATAATCAGAGAGCAGCATCCACACACTTAGCCGGGGGGGGGGGGGGGGGACACGCATGGACATCCGTCATCCAGAGTTCATCCTCTAACCTACTCAGAGAGATGAAGGGTTTCACCAGGGGTGGGACAAAGTATTGATACACTGAAATATCGCGATATTCCGTTGCCAAGTTGTCAGAAACACTAGAATTAGCCACATGTTGGCTAATGCCTGCTAGTATCTGATATATACTATCTGATATATGGTTTATTGTTTATTCAGATCCCCATTAGCTTCCACCATGGTGGTAGCTACCCTTCCTGGGGTCCGCTAGTAAAAACCATGACATAAATTACAAATCAAATACAAGCTTTGTCATAATTTTAAAAGGCAACAATAAAAGAAAGAAATAAAAAAGGTGGAAAAATAACTATAAATATAACAATACATATCAGAGAACACTGAAACACTCAATAAGAATGTCTTCAAGAAACAGTCATTGATATCTTGTTCAACCATTGTATGCTTAGTTACTCATTCCATTTTCATTGGGTTATTTTTAACAGTCTCTTAACAGTTTCTTAAAACTTCTCCTACTGAATTCATTTGTGACTATAGGTTATACATGACAGATCTGCGTAAAGCATCTGTTCAGGGTTTGTCTCAAACAGATGTATTATGACAGTGTTGATTTCTTACATAAATTATTGTGAGTATAGACAATTTGGTTGCTTACTGTGACAAATATTTCTGAAAAAACCCAATAAATTACCGTCACCCAACCTTTCTTCGACTTTGAGCCATGAGAGACTGGTATGAAGCCTTTCTGTACTCTGCCTTACGCCCATTGGACAATGCAAAACCAGCTTTATTCTGAGCTATTTGAAGCTTAAACAGATGTTTTTTGACTACACTTGAGCAGTAGTCAAGGTGTGATAGTACGAATGTTTGTGTCACTAATACTCTAGAAGCAGGGGTAAGAAGTGGGGAACATCTTCTGATGCATGAAATCCCAACACCCATTTTCTTATAATATTTTCAGCTTGCTTATCCCATGATAAAGTTCTATCTAGAGTGACACCAGGCAATTTTGCTTCGTGAACTTGTTCAATGTCAGAACCCCTGAGTGAGAGGCACAACTGATTGTCATTTGTATTGTTTGTTCATAAACATCATATTTAGTTTTAGTGACATTCAGCATTCATCTATTCTCATCAATCCAATCCAGCAATAAATTCAGTTCAGTTTGGAGTGTTTTGTTTCACTCAGTTACATTTTCTGATGCAAAATATGCAGTTGTGTCATCAGGTAGTATCTAATACCTGATATATGGTAGAATCTAATACCTATCTGATATCTGGCAGCCGGATGCCCAAAATGAACTCCTCTGGCTGAGTAAAGGATATTTTGGGATCTTTGCTCTTGGAGCAGAATATAGTTTTATCTCTCAGAATATGAGAGATACAACCTCACAGTTGTCAGCAGAGATTGGTATCGGTAGATATTGGAAATTAAGAGTTGGACAATATCGGCATATCGGATATCGGTTAAAAAAAAAAAGCAATATTGAACATCCCTAATAGGGCTGGGGGAAAAAAATCGATACACTGAAATATCGCAATATTTTCATAGGCTGATATCATATTGATATGTAAAAATGTGGTATCGATCTATTTTACTAATGAAATCTCGCGAGATTTCGTTGTTCAGTCATGAAATCTCGCGGGTTTTCGTGAAATCGCGCGAGATTTCACAGTTATCTTACGAAATCTCGCGAGATTTCGTTGGTAAAAGAGATCAGTATTGCATTTTTGAATCTTTATATGAAATCTGCATATGAAAATATCGCGATATTTCAATGTATCGATTTTTTTCCAGCCCTAATCCCTAAAAGATAGACCACAAACATGAATAAAACAGTACAACCAAAATAGCAAACACAAACCACCCCTAAAAGATGTGGAAAAAAAAAAACTGTAAAAAAAAAACAAAAAAAAAAAAAAAAAAAAAATAAAAAAGAGAAAAATACACACTAAAAACTTATATAAGAAAGCTGCTGGAAATGTCTAGAAAATGATTCCAGGGACCAAAAACACAAGATGACTCAACTGACCACAGGGCTGCAAAATGAATATAGTAAATGTACAAAGATGATGCGAGCACAGACACACAAATCTACCTCAAACAAAAACAACCAGAATGTTACGTCCCAGGCTGTGGCCTGGACATTCAGCTGGCCGTTTCTTCCAGAGTTCAGCCAACCATCTGCACCTGTTACCGATTCCCTGCCGTCTGCTCATCTTTCCCTCCTGATTGGACAGCACTTCCTCCTTCACCTCTGGTTGGCTCCTGACCCTGTCACTCATTCGGTCGTCACCCTCACCTGCAGCATATAACGCCACTCTGGACATTTCCAGCTTGGGGAGCCCAGAGCAGGCTGCGTAAGCAGTGGTCCCCCCGATCAGCCTTCCTGGCTGATCTTTTGTGTTTGGTCTCCTTTCGGTTTCATTTGAGATTTAGTCCTTTGGTTTTGGTCAAACAGTGCTTGTGTTTCCCTCTTGTGTCATGCTTTTGGATGGTATTTTTGGGGCCATGAGTTAGATCATTATGTGTAACTTGGTTTATTTGAGTAGTTTTGGTTTTATTGTGAAATAAATGGCTTTATTTTTACATTAATCTGTTTCCTTTGCATTATGTTGACAGTCCTTAACCCCTAGACATCCGGGTTGTAACATAGAAGAAGAAAGAAACTTATTTTAGAAAACTAGTGATGCATGATATTATTGAGCCGATATCCGAATATCAATCTGCAGCAGAAGTATTTTGCTAATTTTGCTCATGAAATTAATATTACATTATTTTTAGATTTAATATCGATATCAGCCATGAAAAGCAAAAAATTATCGGTTACCAGTATCGGTTGAAATTTTTCATATCGTGTATCACTAAAAAAAACCACAAAATGATTATTGGTACATTTTATTCCCGAAGACGTGTCCAGTGTGACTGGAACAAGGCTGAAAACACCGGAGACACTAAATGCGTTCAAACATGAACAGGCTGACTAGAATCAATGATTTAACTGAAACTGATCAAGGTTATAATAGTTTTGGATTTTTATTAATTTCAGTTTTTATTTAGTTTTGACTTTTTGTTTTTCAACTCAGTTAGTTTTAGTTTTTTAAGCAGGTTTGCTAGTTTTTATCTGTTTTCATTTTGCCTAGTTTCAGTTTAGTTTTTATTAGTTTCAGTGTTGGTTTTTTTTTTTTTTTTTTTTTTGTAATTGTAAATTATATGTTTTTGTCTGGTGTGACATTCAATATCATCAGAAAGTCATTTGAAGTAAAACCGGTAGAGCAAAGTAAATAGATTAACTAGAAATAGATTTCATATCAACCCAAAAGGATGATGTATTAAATAAATTTAAAATTAAGGATGTTTTTGTAATTTTAATTAGTTTTGTAAAGATACAATACAGTTTTTCAGTTATCGTTTTAAAAAAAGACTTATTTTAATTTCAGTTAAATGTTTTTTTTTTCAATTTTAATTTTTCGTTTGTTAGTTTTAGTTAACTATGATAACCTTGCTACTGATCGATAAAATAATCACCTGTCATAGATCAGACTGGAGGTAAATCCACTGGTGTGTGTGTGTGTGTGTGTGTGTGTGTGTGTGTGTGTGTGTGTGTGTGTGCGTGCGTGTGCGTGTGTGTGCGTGTGAATTGTATGAGTTTATTTACAATAATAGCAGACAGTTCCTCTGAACAGGAACGGCTTCAGGCTTTAACTGGAGAACATGTCCAGTTAAATCTGTTGCTCCTCTCCGACCTGCATCCTCATCTTCCTCACTAACCCTGGGAGGGGGAGGCGGAGCATGAAGGAGGGGGTCTGCACCTCCTCATGAATGCAGCAGTGACATTTGCTGTCCTGCCTCCAGATCTGCTGAGCGGAGCAGAAATCTGAGGACGAGGACGGGAATCCAACGGGAAGCAGATTCAGACGAGCAGCAGCGTGACGTCTCTGCAGCTCCTGACTCTTCGTCTCTGCCCTGAAGGTCACGCGCTGGTTGAGTCACACCGGCGCACTGAGCATGTGCAGCTCTGACCACAAACTGGCAGAACGCAGAATGGAAACCTGATCAGAAATGAGCTGCAACATGCATCTGTTATAGTTGCATGTAAGAATGTTGGCATGAATTTCAGTCCGGCCTCGTTCCCATATTTGCAGCAGCAGTGTTTCTTTGTGATGATTGTTGTCCTCACTAGAATGGAGAACTTTGTGCCTCCTTGTTTTGCTCCTCCTGGTGCATCCTCACTAAACCTGCCTCCTCCTGCAGGTGGCGCTGCAGAGTGTGAAGATGGCCAACGCCGTGGCTTCCTACGACCAGCTGGCCCATCAGGTGGAGGCTCTCCGGAAGGAGAACTCCCACCTGAGAAGGGAGCTGGAGGACAACTCCAACCACCTGTCCAAACTGGAGACGGAGACGTTCGGCATGAAGGTCAGTGCAGCAGGTCGATGCTCCGCAGCCACATTAATGAGCTCAGTCGCTCATCCCTGCAGGGCGTTGCTCCATCAGCTTGTTTCCTTGACCATATTAGGAACATTTTTCAGGCTCAAAAATAATCACATTTGCTTCATAATTGATTCTATAAAGTCGTAATTTTCACCTGAAAACATCAAACAACATCCCACCACATCAGCTTTTTGTTTTGGAAGCAAAATAATCAATAAAAAGCTGCGACTCAGTCCTGCTGGATGTAAATCCCATCATCTGAAGGCACAAAGTGCTCATGCACACACACACACACACACACACATGCTGAGTCACGTGTCCAGATGCTGAGCAGCTGGATTATCCAGCTGACCTAAGCCGGGTTTAGTACCAGAATCAGGACACGCGGAGCAGACAGCAGGCTGGAGGCAGCTGCAGTTCACATCTGACCTGCAGCAGGTGAGTCTGCAGGACGGTGGGGACGGTGGGGACGGTGGGGGGGACGGTGGGGACGGTGGACCCCACCACAGACCAGGAGGGATTTCTCTCTGAAGCCATAAAAACAAAAGACCTGACGGATAAACAGCTTTATATATCGGAGAAGAGGAAGTTTATCTTTTAGCAGAGGCCAACCTGGTTTCTCCTCTGTGATGCAGGAGGTGCTGAAGCAGCTGCAGAGCAAACTGGAGCAGGAGGCAGGAACGCTGGCTTCGTCTGGGAGGAGCGACGTGCTGCACCAACTCAAAGGTGGGACCGTGTTTTCACGTTTCTGACCTGCACCCAGCATCTCGGTAGCAGCAGGAACTTTTTACTTTTACACACAAATGCTGCGTTCAGGCATGCGTTCATTCCCAGGTGTTTGGTGAACGAACCTGGTAATTATTAGAATAAAGCCATTTATTAGAGATGGGTTTTACGGCTCTTGTTCCTTCTAAAGAAGACAAGGCAAGTTTATTTGTATAGCACATTTCATGTACAGGACAATTCAAAGTGCTTTACATAAAACATTATAGGCGTTACAGCAGGGTGCAAAGGGGAAAAAAATTAAGAACAAGAAAGTAGAAGCATGATTTAAAATGAAAAACATTAAAAACATTTAAGATTAAAAAGAAAATATAGAGACGTGTGGATTTTAACTTTTGAATAAAATCTACGTAAAAGCAGCTGAGAACAGGTGGGTCTTCAGCCTGGATTTAAATAAACTAAATGTTTCAGCTGATCTGAGACTTTCTGGGAGTTTGTTCCAGACATGTGGAGCATAGAAGCTGAACGCAGCTGATCCAGGTCTGGTTCTGACTCTGGGAACTGATAAAAGGCCGGATCCAGATGACCTGAGGGGTCTAGTAGGTTCATACTGGGTCAAGAGGTCACTGATGTATTTTGGGCCTAAACCATTCAGAGCTTTATAGACCAACAGCAGAACTTTAAAGTCTATTCTCTGATAGACCGGCAGCCAGTGTAAAGACCTCAGAACTGGACTGATGTGGTCCACTTTTCTGGTCTTTGTGAGAACTCGGGCAGCAGAGTTCTGAATGTGCTGCAGCTGTTTAACTGATTTTTTAGGTAGACCAGTAAAGACGCTGTTACAGTAGTCAAGCCGACTGAAGATGAATGATGGACTAGTTTTTCCAGATTTTCCTGAGACATCAGATCTTTTATCCTTGAGATGTTCTTCAGGTGATAGTAGGCTGATTTAGTGATCGCTTTGATGTGTTTTTCAAAGTTTAGGTCTGAGTCCATCAGTACACCCAGGTTTCTGGCCTGATTGGTGGTTTTTAGGTGGATGGACTGAAGTTCTGTGACAACCTGCTGTCGTTTCTCTTTGGCTCCTAAAAGAATCCCTCTTTGTTTTTGTTCAGTAGCTGAAGAAAGTTGAGGCACATCCAGTCATTAATCATATCAATACATTTACCAAGAGCCTGTACAGGGCCCTGGTCTGCTGGTGACACTGTAATATATAGCTGTGTGTCATCTGCGTAGCTATGGTGACTAATATTGTTGTTCTTTATAACCTGGGCCTGGTTATAATGAATAAGATAGTGACCCCCCCCCCCTCACCTCTCCTGCTCACTTTGGCTTTGCTGATGAAACTGAAGTTAGGGGCGTGGCCTCAATAAGAGCTGAGTGACAGTTTTTGTGTAACCCGGTCTCAGTTAAAAACATAAAATCAAGGCTATGTTCAGTGATAAAATCATTGATTAAAAATGATTTTCTGCTAAAGATCAAACATTTAGTAAAGCAAACGAACTATTCAACACTGCAAAAACTTAAATCTTACCAAGTATATTTTTCAAATTTCTAGTCAAAATATCTCATCACACTCAAAATAAGACAAAATTACCTAAAGAGAAACATTTCAGTGAGATATGAGATCTTGTTTTAAGACAAATGCATCTCATTTAAGGATATCTTATCAAGAAAATTGTTTTTGTTCTATTGACAGATTTTTTTTTGCCTTTTACAAGCAAAAAGATCTTGGCCACTCTTGAAATGAGTTTAAAAAAAAGATTTTTTTTTTTTTTTTTTTTTGCTTTAAAGGAGCCCTATCATGAAAAATTGACTTTTAAGAGCTTTTCAGCATGTCAGTGTGTTATTTCCTTATCAAGAAAGGATTTAAATCGTTATTTTTCTTCATTCATGCATATTTGAGTAATCTACATGAATATTTAAACCAAGCGCTACCTCCCTGCAAACGGCTGACTACCCACCGCGTTACGTATGAACGTGGCACCAATCACGAAAGTCCAAATGCGCACGCTCAGTATCGTAGCAAGACGCCCTCTGTTGAACAGAAACTCAGAGAATCCTATACACACTCTCTGAGGAAGAAACTAACACCTGCAGGAAGATTTCCTCAGAGAAAAGCAGCCATCAGCTAACAGACGTTTGCTCCAGATTCAGGAGAATTTTCTTCCTTTTTTTTTTTAAAGCTGTAGAGGACAGCAAGTTGGGGAAAATGCAGTTACGTTCAGCGTGGTTATGTGCAGCGTGGGAGTTTATTTGTTGTACTGGATGAATCGACTTGCCAGAAGTGGTTGGATTTTAACTTCAGGAGCAGGGAAAAAAACTCAACTTCGTGTGTGAACTTCACTCCTGACAACTTCATGAATCTCGGGCAGTAAAGTGTTTTTTTTCTCTGGGATTACTTCTGAAACCTGAGGCAGTTCCTACTATAAAAACGCGCATGGACAGACAACAACACTGGTGAGTCAACACATCTCTCAGCTCAATGCTAACTGTTAGGCTATGATTTGTTCGCTAATTTACTTACTTGTCAGGGGTCTCTGTGGTACTTCTGTGGTACTGCGTGTACTTCAAACTCCATATCAGACTCTGGGTCGAGCGCATACAGCTCCATAACAGGCTGCTCCGTTTGATCCCGTCGATCGGAGGAATTATCCATCAATGTTTACAAGATCCATGTAAGTGCTGCTTAGCTCAGCGCTAACTGTTAGCCTATGATTTGTTCGCTAAATTACTTGCTTGTCAGGGGTCTCTGTGGTACTTCTGTGGTACTGCGTATACTTCAAACTCCATATCGGACTCTGGGTCGAGCGCATACAGCTCCATAACAGGCTGCTCTGTTTTATCCCGTCGATCGGAGTAATTATCCATCAATGTTTACTACGAACATCCACATGAGAGCTGCCGGTGCCGGTGCTACAGACAATTCTGTGACCCTTCAGAATAAGTGTCTCTTCCGGGGCGACGTCATGAAATGGGCGTAAAACATGCTGCAATTGGTCGAGAGCTCCGCGGTTCAGTACAGTCAGCCATCTTACTTCCGTGTTGGAAATTAGATGCATCGAAAAACTAATATTTAACACCAAATTAGTTTCTATAGTAACGATGGGAACATATCAAGCTTATAAATGCCTGTATTTGATTTTTGGAACATTTGAAAAGCATGATACAGCTCCTTTAAAGCATTTAAGTAATTTAGCTTTTATTTTTGTTCTTTTACTGTTTTCCGGAATTTGTCGAGAAAACACAGATTTGAGGAGCCTCTGGGAAAATTCCTGGAAAAAAATTAATCCTTCCAGTCTTGTCTGACATCTGCAGCTCGTGGGTCTCTGCCTGATCAAAAGCAAATATATTTTTATCTCTGTGCAACAGACAAAAGAATTTATTCCCAAAATTCCTTTAAAAAAAACAAGCAGGATAACATGAAAGAGGATCATTCTTTGTTTTCCATGGTGGAGAAAAGACTGAATCCTCAAATAAAACCACCAGAAATGTAGAAAGTAAGTTTAAAAAAAATATATATATATATTTCTATATATATAAAACACAATGTAATTCTTTTATTGACCTGCTTATTGAGCCTCCACTGGGACCAGTTGACATTTACACGGACTGGAACCAGTTCAATCCAGCTAACCTGATTGGGAGCAACAGGCAGAGCCTCGTTAGGAGCCGATTGATGTTAATTAGATGATCTGGGCTGTAATCCAGTTAGCCAAAGCAGAGATTAAAAGCAGCAGCTGCAATCTCCTTTTGCTGCAGAGTGACATCACTCAAATGAAATAAACACATCTTAGTCGTGTCCACAAACAAGGGGACTCAAAAGCGGCTCTAAAATGATGTTAAGCACAACTAGATTAATGACAGATTACAGTAGATTAACTTTTACTGGAGGCCAAATATAAGTTTTGAAAACATTTTGTTTTGTAGATGCTTAACAAGTTGTGAAAAATGAGTCACTGGATAGACTGGGACAGAAAACAAACAACTTAAACACACTCTAGGAGGGAGATTCAACTAAACCACCAAACTGTAGTTCCCTGAATTGTTTATTTAAAAGGATCTCCATTAGCTAACGCCAATATGTCAGCTAGCCCCCCAGGGGTCCAACAAAAAAAACATCAATAGTATAGTTTAAAAAAATTAATGAAATAAAACATACAGTACATAGAAAATTACATTAAGAATAATGAAGATAAAAAATACAGAAAGATTTAAGAACTTACACATAAAAGGATATCACACAAATTAATACAATAAAAAAATACTTTATATTAGCAGAATAACATGTAGAAAAATGTAATGAAAAATAGTATATAACACACACACACATATACTGTATATCTATCTATCTCTTTATATTGTATATGTCTATATGTATATGTCTGTATATACAGATGCAGGCATGAAAACGTTCCCCTTTAAGCCGACTGCCAGACACTTACCAGCGACTTGTCTGCTAATTCCATCGCACAGAGAAACGCCTGCATTCCCAAGGGGAACGATTGCAGAGCTTAAAGGAATAGTTCACCCACACAATGATTTAACTTTATTTTCCACTTCCCCTCATGGTGAGCAAGACTCTGGAGCACTTTTTTAATATTTCAAATGCAGCCGGAGATCAGGACGACTTCTCGTTTCCAACCAACTTTCATATAATGGAGTTCGCTGGGAACCGAACCAAAAAGGTCCATAAAAGTCCACAAAAACTTGTCAATATTCCTCCATACTGCTCGTCCAATGTAATCCAAGTGTCCCGAGTGGGTAGCGTCCAACTCGGAACGACGTCATTTACTATGTTTTTAAAGCCTAAAAAGTAGTACATATTACTTCCGCGAAGCACACATGCACATTCACAAAACATATATATATATATATAAAGAATTCTTTATTGTCATTATGCAAGCACAGTGAAATTTTGTTCAGCAGCTCTGGCTTAAGACAGAAAAACACAAAGCACAATAAAAAACCTACTTAAATTTATCTTGATGAATATGTTTGGGAAATTTGGGAATCTGAGGATGAATTATTCTATGAAAATGTGTTTGTATGTCAGCAGATAGTCTATGGTTAACCCTCAGCCAGGTGAGATGTTTTGGTAAAATGATGGTAAAATGCTGCAACTGGCCGGTGCAAATCTAAATACGCCGTCTAAGCTGATGTGTTCTGATGTTCAGTTTCACCTAGAAGTGTTTTCATGATCAGTTCTTTAAGGAAAGGAGAGATTTATTATGACACGTTTCACACGAAAAAGCTTGGGGGCGTTTAACTCTGCTGTCTATTCAAAAGTTTTTCTGCTTGTTTCATGGCAAATGCAAACCAAAATTTGTGTGCTCTCCTGAAAACACATGAGCTTATTGATGCTTAGCTGGTTTGATTTAACACAAAAGCAAAAGAGAAATTAAAGGAGATTTTATATGAACTTCATGAAAATGCAGAAATAATGAAACGGTGAAATAAAGACGATGTGATCTGATCTTCCTCCTCTTCCTTCAGAGCTCCACATGGACCTCACCAACTACTATGAGCTCAAACACCAACCTCACAACCTGAGGCTGCTGACAGGCGGTCTGGGAGGGGCGGGGCTTATGGGTGTCTCAGGTGGAGGTGCGGAGCCGGACGATCGCCTGGCTCTGCCTCCATCCTCCTGCTCCTCCTCCTCCTCTGTGGCGGCGGTGAGCAGAGCCAGGAGCCCCCTCCGGACGGCGTCTCGGCAGAGCATGGTGTCCGGCGGGGAGGCCGCCGCGGTCATGATGCCGCATCACTTCCTGGACGGAGCCCCGCCCAAGACGGCGGTGATCAGTGGAGCAGACGGACGCCTGAGCGACCATCACCTGGAGGAGCTGTACAAGGAGAGGTGAGCTGGAGCAAAGATTTCACTGAAGGAGAATGAGAAGCCGGTTCTAACCGAGATGTAAACGTGTGCAGGAACCTCCTGCTGGGGGAGATCGACCGGGAGGAGCGGGAGCGCTGCTGGTACTTCAGCCAGCTGGAGGCGCTGTCACAGAAACTGGCCCAGCTGCCGCGCATCGATATGGTGAGAAAACAGGAACCACAGCCACGTTGGTTCGGTTCACGACCTGCTGGTTGGAAGCAGGAGCTGGTCTTCTGGGACCAGTACGGGTCATAAGCGGCTTTCGGACTGTAGGAACCTTTGGAGTTCCTAGAACCTTTTTGGGAACCAGGCCGTTTTTTTGCGCATTCGGACATATAGGAGCTAGGGACCTCGGACATAAATTTGTCTCTGTCACAGACGATTGCGTCAAACCCGGTCCCTATCAAGGTCCTCCCTCATGTGTGAACGCAAGCTGACGGGGAAGGTAGTTGATATAACTAAACTCCAGACGGGTATTTATAGGAACTACGTTCCTAGAACCTCTCTGTCCGAATGCGCTTATATTCAGACCAGGGGTGGAGACTGACACCTGAATTGATTGGATGTCAAACTAAAAAAAAAAAAAAAACTATGTTGAACATCTGAAACCTCATTTCCACCAGGGAGGAAATGTTTTTTTAGGACCCCCCCCCCCCATTGGGGGTCCCAGTCTGACCTGAAAGAATGGAGCTTTACCAGTTTGAATGAATGATTGATTGAAAGAATCATCACTTCCAGAGTGACTTGGCAGCAAGGTTATAATAGTTTTGGTTTTTTAATTAGTTTCAGTTTTTATTTCGTTTTAACTTTTTGTTTTTCAATTCAGTTAGTTTTAGTTAGTTTTTTGAGCAGATTTGCTAGTTTTTATTAGTTTCTATTTTTGGAAAATGTTTAGTTTTAGTTTAGTTTTTATTAGTTTCAGTGTTAGTTTTAGTTTTTTGGGGTTTTCTTTTCAGTAAGTTATAGGTGTTTGTCTGGTGTGACATTCAAAATCATCAGAAAGTCACTTGGAGTAAAACCAGTAGAGCAAAGTAAAAAGTTTGAATAGAGTAGATAATAAATCAACCCAAAAGGCCTACGTATTTTATTAATTTACAAAGACTAAAACTAAGGATGTTTCTGCAATAATTTTAGTTAATGCAACGAACAAGAAGGTTCTCACAACTTCCGTTTCCTCCACATTCACTCACAACACATGACGGTATTTTTGTGCGTACTTCAGAGGAGCTGGGATATACTTTTATCAGACCAAATATCAATTAAAGTTTGCTTTATACCTCCGGATACGGACGAAATTGGCTCGCCCGTATCAAGCATTGACTTCGTTACTAGCCTACATACCTCCGTCCAGTTTCAGTGTTGTTATGAATGTTGCTTCGTAACCCTCTAGGGGGCAGTGTTGTGTTGAAATTTACCGCCATCGACAATCGCGAACATGGCATCCGTAGACAAGGTAGTTTTGCTGCATCTACTTTTAGATGCATCGCTTCTCCAACACACCTGAATCAAATGAATAGCTCCTTACCAGGCCTCTGCAGAGCTGCATGACATTTGCATGAGGGAGTTAAGCCATTTGATTCAGGTACGTTGGAAAGGGTTTGCTCTAAAGTTGCAGGATAGTCGCTCTCCAGGCCTGGACATGGGCACCTCTGGTTCAATCATATTTCTTCTTTGCAGCTTTCCAAACATCACGTTGTATTTGTTTTGCTGGTGAACAGAATCCCCATTCAAGCTCTTTTCAAATGTGCCCTCTGATATTGCTTTTCTATCAGAGGCAGTCATATGCTAAGTTTGCGTATTCTGCTTTATCTCCCAGAAAGACTGGTGCACTCTGAGTCAGATAGAAATGTGACTTGCAAATCAGTTTTCTGCCTCCGTGAATACACATCTCGGCCCATCTGTTTCTGCTTTTAGAGAAAAAACGTGACCTTGGTTAAGTTCTTTTTAGTTGAACTTTTGTTTTTGGTTGCTAGCTGCTGCTTTGTTTTCTTACTGTACTGATCGCCTCAGTCTGACCTGTGATCTCTCTGCTGCTGCAGTTTTCTCTGCAGATGGATCTGATCCGGCAGCAGCTGGAGTTCGAAGCTCAGCAGGTCCGGTCGGTGATGGAGGAACGTTTTGGCACCAGTGATGAGATGGTGCAGAGGACGCAGGTGAGGCTGGCTGCGCTGGCTGTGTCCAGACTTCCCGCTGCAGCAACGCGTAACAGAGTAGAATATGATGGTAAAAGTGTGTCAGGATTTCAGCTGCTGGTGTGAATTGTCTGCACGTTTGTGTGTTGCAGATGCGTGTTGCTCGCTTGGAGCAGCTGGAAAAGGAGCTGCATGAGGCCCGAGGGAGTCAGGAGACCCAGCTACAGGTCAGATATGCGATAACAGCGATGCATTAACAGATGCACACACCCAACACAGCTTATCTCAGTCCTGCATTGAAGTGTGATAATGCCGTTTCACTGGTCACCTTCTTTTCTGACGCTATAATGAGATCAAACTGACCTTCAGGTTCATAGAGGTATCTTTTAATATGTCAGTGGACACTATTAATCTGGTCCTCACATGCCAAAGAATAATAATAAACTGAAGAGTAAAAACCTCTCTGCTTTCATACGCGCTTTAGAAGTTCACACAGACCTCACTTCTGTTAATCTTCTGAACACACCTCTCCAGCTACAGTCCTCCTCTGGACTGCGGGTGATTCTATTCTCCTCATAAATAAACTGTCCTAAAAATCTTAACTCACCATTGTCATCTTTTCCGACGTGACAATTTGGCGTTGTCGGCAGGACAAGACGTCAGTTGCCAGCCTGGCTTGTAGGGCTGGAACAGTATTCTTTTCTCATGATTCAATTCAATTGGGATTTTTCATTTCTGCCAATTTTTATGTGTTTTTAGTTGGTTTTTAGCACCAGACCAAGTTGTCTGCTATTCTCTGCCTTGTTGAAGTTTTTTTTTTTTTATCTACAGACAGATAAAACGTCATGTTATGAGACAATCTAAGAAGAAAAGCAACTACTTCATGAAAAACCAACAATTTTTTCCACACTCAATTTAAAAATAGACTTAAAGCTACAGTATGTAAAAAAAACAGAGGTCAATGGCATAAAAATGTGCTATATAATTCAAAACTGTGTTTCTATCAATGTGTAATCACTGCACTAAAATAGCTGTTACATGTTTATTTTCTTAGAATGAGTCATTTATATCTACTTGCTGGGTGGTGCACATATGGAGGCTGCCATATTTGTTCCATTATTTCTACCATGGTGTTCCTGAATGGACAAAACAATGTGTGTGAAGTAAGAACCCTCTGAATTTTAAACTGCTGACCAGCTTTGTTTAATGGCAATTAAAGGCACTGTTTGGGATAAGTTATGCCTTAAAAGACATAAAGAAAAATAGTTACTGATAGTCCTGTCATAGCTACACCTGAGACTACTGGATCCACTCACAGATGAAAACATCTTTATGTCTGGGAGAATTTTGGCCACTAACGGCCACCATACATTCACAACAGTGCTTGGAATATGAATTAATTTGAAAGAGAACTCTTTACCACTATATGTCAGTAATTCTTCGATAATGTACCTTTAAATGAAGCATTTAAATTTGACCCAAAAAATAGATTTTTGTACAAAAATTCAGATTCGATTTTTTTTTTTTTTTTTTTTTGATTATCCCACTCCTGTTGGCTTGGATTATGGCAAATCTCCTGTGGTCCAGATGGCAGTGTTTGCCCTGGACGTGGATTATGGCAACTACCTTGTGGGCTAGAAGTGATCCTAATATGGGAAGCCATTCCCAAGCCCAGCCAGCATTTGCATGTGGGGCCCGTATGGGTTAAAATTTTGTTGCATATGAGGGACCCAAGTGGGTTTGTTCACGGTTTCCATGGTGGCCCCACCTGTGTTGCCTATAGGCATGGGCTTGAACTGGGCAAATTTGTAGATCTCATAGTTTTAAGTTACATGGGCCCCATATGTGGAAGCCCACATGGGAAAACACAGGTGGGGCCACCATGGAAACCGTGGACAAACCCACTTGGGTCCCTCATATGCAGCCAAATTTAACCCATACGGGCCCCACATGCAATGCTGGCTGGGAGGTAGTTTCCTTGAAGGCCACATGAGGTGATCATGTGGCTGAGTTTTGATTGCCACGCTTACATTTAGTTAAAGTCAAGGCTAAATAAGGGCCAAACAATGGGCCATATTCGGGCCAAGCATTAACGCTCGTGTTAATCCTACTCCATTTTACAAACAGAAGAAAATCGACACATTTGGAAAAATGTTATCATATACTTATTTTATGAAGGAAATAAATAAACATTTTATACCTATTCCAGTTATATAACATCTTGAGGCATCTCATGCAGCTGAGTTTTACATCCATCTTCGTAAAGGATAATCTTAAAATCTTTAAACATTTTTTTTAAAACAATTTCAAAGAAACATATACATTTCAATATTTTCAAGACAATTCTTCCAAAGTCTTACACCCACACCAGAAACACTGATATTTAATGTTGGTATTTACTTTGGGTGTTTAGAACTCGGCCTATTTCAACATAAGTAATTTAGATTTTTCTACCATAAACTGTGTGTGAGTGTCACCAAAACTGGGCAGAAGTTCAAATCTAGTGTGTTTTATGACTAGGCTACTCCCACTGGATTTGACAAAACTCTCTGATTTTAAAGGAATAAAAAGTTCAAATGAAAATATCACAAAACTTACAGACCGTAAGATGTAGGAATATAAACACTGATGAAGCTTGACCTTTATACAGGGGTGGCCAGAGAGCGGTCAACTTTCTCTGGAGAGAGATTTCTGAGCACAATAACTGGTGTGGCTAGCTCCACACTGGGAGCTACCAGGCTGCTGATAGTTGGTTTGGGGTCTGTCTCCTCCTCATCTGGCTTTTTCCTCTTTACTAAATTGTCAGAAATATCTCCCCTTTCTCTTCATTCTGTAGCTTCCACCATAAAATCATACTGGCTCCAGATATTTCTCCATATCTTAATGCTACAGCTACTTGAAATCCACTTAGCAGCCTTGCTTGCCTCCTGGAAACTGATCATGTAGCGCTAGCTTAGTGCAAAGTAACATACTACTTTTTGAGCATCTTTATTCAGTTTTAATTTGGAAATCTTGATTGGGTTGATGTGTAGTCCTAAATACTCTGACTGATAAACAAATATGAGCTGGTTTACCCACATTATCTTTAAACTGATCTAGTGTTAGCATAGAACCTGATTAGCTACATAGCTTCATGCTAAATCCTTGCATAACATCAGTAGTTGTACCTGGCCAGAAACTGAAACTCTTCTAGAAATGTTCAGCCACATCTTTTTGTAGGATAACTAGTTCGAAAATACTTGTAAAAAAGTATTTCAAACCACTGGTGTAGTGATACTGTTGTAGTGATACTGGTGAGCCATGCTGTCTGGAAAGATGTTCCTGTCTTCCAGTGACTTATCTGACCCTGAGGTGGCACCTGGGATGTCCAGTATGATTTCAGAGGTGGCCAGAGCCACCCTGACCACCCCTCTAACTCTGCTTCTGAATATAAATCAGTTTTGATCATTTCTGTAAAAGTGCCTGTAAATATTCTCTTGATAATTTCACTTTTTAAAGAAAACATTAATCCAACAAGTTTAGGTTTTAATGTCCATGTGATAATCCCAGATGTAGAAAGTGGAAATGTTTTAATTATCTGTGGATCCCTGCTTGAGTTCAGCGTGCTGTTTCACTGCAACAATCGCTCCCAGTCCAGTTCCACCTGGCACAGTGTCACCGAGCCATCGTAGGTCCACAACCAGAAGCCTGGGTACAGCGGCTCGGTGAAGGTGGAGGTGAAGGTGTGGAGGTGGATCATGGTGTCTTTAGAGACGCAGTAGAAGGACAGAGACCCAGAGGGCCAGTCGAGGTAGACCCCCACCCTGCGGGTGAAGGGTTCAGGAGACGAGGACTTGAACCGCTTCCTGTTGTGACACGGTGTGTAGCTTCCCTCGGAGCACTCCAGACTCCAGGACCGCTCATTGTGTCCCAGCAGACAGCTGTCTGTGTCCCCGTCTCTGGAGATGCTGTTGTAGGTGACACCGATATCGGCACCGCCACTCCACACCACTTCCCAGTACACCGAGTCCAGTAGCCCCTCCCTGCACAGGACCTGCGGGCAACGCTCGAACCGTTCTGGATGTTCCGGATGTTCCGGGGTTGGATGGTCATACCAGACACGAGTAGCCCTCCTGTTACTTTCACACAAGTAAATCTCGGAGTTGGCCGTGTTGGGGTCCAGCGTCAGATAGGAGGCAACTTGTAAAAGAAGAGTTAAGAGTCAAACTACAAATTTACAAAACAGACTTTATGTATAATATTGATCTTTACAGGCCTTAGAGAAAACTTAAACATCAACTCCTAAATTCACAAACTGAATGTACCCCAAAGCATTCTTTGAGTTTCAGGAGTCATGCTAGATACTTGTGAAAAACGTTACAGCTGTATTATTAAAAAAAAAAAAAACACATTTAAAACCTTAAAAAACACCCGAGACCACTGGATTCACTCACACCTTTAAAGGCACGGGATGTAAGAATTACTGACATCAAGTGGTAAAGATGGGTATTTGAAAGAAAAGATGTTTTCTTTCAAATGACTTCATATTCCAGCACTGTTAATGTATGGTGGCCGTTAGTGGCCAAAACTCTCCCAGACAAAAATATGTTTACATCTGTGAGTGGATCCAGTGATCTCAGGTGTAGCAATGACTGTACTGCAAATAACTATTTTTTAATGTCTTTTAAGGCATTATCCTAAACAGTGCTTTAACTTCCATTAAACAAAGCTGGTACAGCAGTTTTAAAATTCAGAGGGTTCTTACTTCACACACATTGTTTTGTCCATTTAGGGATACCGTAGTAAAAATGGCAGCACCAATATGGCAGCCTCCATATGTGCACCTCCCAACAAGTAGATATAAATGACTCATTCTAAGAAAATAAACATACAACACATATTCTAGTGCAGCGATTACACATCAATAAAAATACAGTTTTGAATTATATATCACATTTTTGTGCCATTGACCTTTAAGTTTTTACATACTGTACCTTTAATACTAACTGGGAAATTATTGTATATATACATGTGTATACTGGTATAAACATATATCTGTCTGTCTGTCTATCTCTATATATCTATCTCACTTCTTCTCTGGTGACATTACTAAGTACTTGGTTTTTTCACAACCTATCACAAAATTGAGATTATTTCAGTTTTTAACACAAATATGTTAAATATAAATGCTCTGTTAGCCTTTCTTTTTTCAAGTTTCAGTCAAAAAGCTAATTTTCTTAATTGTAAGTAATCATAGTTGTAATATACAATACAGTAGCCATATTCACCATGCGTAGGACTGTTGAAATAAATCTAGGAGTCAGTTATTCCTTTTTGGTGAACCATATATCTAATTTTATCTATTTTATATGGTGATTTATTTCAGTATTAATAAAATAAAACTGTATGCATAGAGAGAAAGAAATTATTGGACTCTAAACCCTCTGAAGACATCATTAAACTGTGATTCTTTGCAGATGACACTGTGAAATTCATTACCAAACAAAGGAACCCAACTGAGAGAAAAGTAAATCTTTAAAGAGGAATAAGTTAAATCTATGTGATCTTACAGTTTTTCAGCGACCACAGTTCTTCTGTCAGCTGATTCCTACTAAAACAGAAACAGCCAAGCAGCCAAATATTACCGAAACATCAATAAATGTGACATTAAATTTGTCTTGTTTGACCAGGTGACTTCAACTCACCTCAGATTGTCTGTTAGACCGAATAAAGTCAGTCCAGAGGATGGAGTCTCTGAGGGAAGTGTTTCTTCATCTCCTCTTCCTCTCCTGACACCACAGGGGAGTGATCAGTCCAAGCTTTAGTTTCACGTAGTTTCACAGCTGGAGAGAAAATGGCTTTAAATGCACGAGACTGAAATCCAAATGAAGCAGATGTGCAGGCAGTGAAAGCTTGAGTAGGAAGTTTTCAACTAGAGCAAACTGAATGGAGCATTTTGATCCACCAGTATATTATTTTAGATGTTTTGGTTTTATCTATAACATACAGCCTTGGAACAAATAAAGAGGCTACTCCTGTTTTCTCATATTAACTGGTCCTTTTCATACCTGGTACTACTAAAAGCACATTTGTCTGGACAAATATAATGTTAACAACTCAAATAGCTTCAAGAACTGATATCTAGCCATTTTCCATGCTTTTTTTGATAAGTGATTTTGGTTATTAAGTTCTTACATCAATAGCTATGATATTGTACTGCCAAAAACAGCTTTTAGGCATTCTAGATTTTCTTTTCTGTCTCTTTTAGTCACCTGATTCACACCACAGTTGGTAGGCTACTTGATTGCACAATCGTTATTTTTGATGACAAAGTTGGTCTAAATTTTTTCCGAGGCTGAATATGCTGCAGGTTTTAGAATTTAGATGAAAAGGGGGTCATTCTGTGTCATTTCAACAAATTTTCAGGACATCAGACACACTCTAGTGTAAAAAAAAAATCTGAAATGTTTGCCTTTTTTCCCTTATTTATCCAACACTGTAAATTTTTAGTTTGCTCGGATGGAGACTTTTTGAGGTTTGGCCAATATATTGAGGGGGGTATGTGTCAATTGAGGTGTGATTTTCGTATGTGCTTAGTTTCCCTCCATTTTCAAGAGTCAGTATCTCAAGAATTGCACCTCATAGGAAACTGAAATTTGGCATGGTAATCCACCTCCACCTCCCTCCACAAAAGTGTTTGCCATACATCATAATTGGTAGGCATGCCACCCCTTCAATAATAGAAGAAATTTCTCTGGTTTTGTGGTCAACCATTGTTTGGGCCTTCAGAAAACTACTCTCTGTACTCCCCAGCTTCTTGGTTGTTTCAGAGCTTTGACATGCAAACATGGACTGTTCAGGTTAGGTAGATAAATACACCAGTTTGTGGATGGCAGCCTCTCCAAATCCCCAAAATGCCTCTGGGTCAGATTTTTTGGACCCATGTGGGGAATGTATGAAGAAATCTGAGCTCTGTTTTAATATAAAGTTAAAAAATGACTCTTTCTTTGGATTTAAAACAATTCTTCTATTTCATCTCTCTTAAATATTGAAATTCTTCAATATTAGACCATTGTGGCTCGCCTCTGTGTCTTATTCAAGCACATTCTTTCATTAAAGCATAATAACCATTGCATCAGAAATGTACATTTATGTATCACAGTATCTACATTTTCATGCACTTTTAACCAAATCTTTTAAGCTGCACATCTATACAGTTCGAGTCTTTGCTTCCAAACCACTATTTCCACATTTAAGTGGAATTTCAGAATTTTTTAGACCCGGTTCATGGGCCATTTATTGAAATGACCCTAAAATCAGATGCTTTGGATCAGATGCAAGCTGATTTGGACCCGTACAGACCTGCGCTGGATGCATGCATCATCTGCCCCCAGTCATTCTTCTTCTTAGATTCCTCACATCCATCTCTCTCTTTGTTTTGTTTTCTGGAGCTTCTCAAACTGTCCTGCGCTTGTTCTTTACTGTCTTTAATGTCCTTCATGTCCTTTGCTTTTATGAATGTCTTTAGAAGATTCCCATCTCTCCTGAACAGACTCTTCAAAGGCTCCTCGGTTCTCTCGGTTTTGGAGGTCTTTCCTCTGGGGGAATCTTCCTTCACAGCGACATCTTTATTGTCTCGTTCCTTTGCAAGGCCGATCTTGAAAACGCTGGAGAAGTCCTCTTTTAAATGATTGAAGTCCTCTTTGAGAAGAGTCAGAGGGCTGATCAGTTTTTCCCCGGATTGGCTCGTTCTCGGATTCACATCCTTGTCCTTAAACACTTTCATCACTTCCTCCTTAAACTGGCAGAAATCCTCTTTAAACAGAGTCAGAGGGCTGATCGTCTTTTTCTCTGATGTTTGACTCGTCTTGAGAAAATCTTTAGATTTACCGTCACAGTCCTCCGTGTTGAGCCCATCATCATCCTCTGTTTCCGTCTCCGGATCACAAGGTTTTGTGGTAAAACTCATTTTAGCTTCTTTGTGTTTCCCGAAACTTGAGTTCTTTATTCAGGCATTTTTTATATCCTGCAAATTCCCTCTGAAATCTTCAGAGAACACCTGTAAAATCAGAAATATGGGAATTATTATGACTGTAAGCACAGGCTGGTAAGGTCAGGTCAGCAGTGGTCTGTTTAAGCTGTTCCTTAATAACAGTTTACACGTTATAATCAAACCCAAACCAGTATTTGATGTTTCCAACATTTTTGGTGCATACTGAAGTTGCACATTAGAAAACTTTGATGAAAAAAAGGCCAAATTTGGTGAACTTCAATCATCAAAGCAGTTTAGAAAAGTTTCTGAAGACCTCTGTCTGATAGTTTTATATCACACTTCTCAGTCAGCATCCAGACATCATGTTCCAGTTCAGCCTTAGTGGTCTGATTATGAGGCGAGAATGATGTAAAATGGATGTATCAACATGTATAACACCATAAAGACCAACCAGAACCAGAATTTATCGCGAACAGAACTTTGTAGAAATACCACCAGCCTTTCCTCATCTGCATATCATCTCTCCATCTTGGCTTTCAGGCGTTGAAACAAACACACAACAGAAACTGTTTCCATGTTTCCACTTTTTCATTTCCAGTTATTTCTGCTACTTTTTACCTTCTATCCTCACAAACCAACTCCACCTCAGCTGCATCAGAAAGCTCTTCTTTCTTTATTCCAGCCATAGAGGACCATTATTTTTCCTCTTTTCAGACACACACAGAACTTTCTGCTCACTTGCTGATCTTTGGCTGCTCCTGATTGGATGTTGCCGTCAATTAAGCTCTCTGATTGGTGGAAAGTTTGACAGAAA
Source organism: Atherinomorus stipes (assembly GCA_023101725.1). Classification (NCBI taxonomy): domain Eukaryota; kingdom Metazoa; phylum Chordata; class Actinopteri; order Atheriniformes; family Atherinidae; genus Atherinomorus; species Atherinomorus stipes. The sequence continues at coordinate 28,943 of JALJCO010011813.1, forward strand.
GTGGCTCCATCATCATTTTGAGGTCTAAATAGAGGTCTCTTAGCAACATAGTAGTGACTAGGGATGTAACGATAACCGGTAAAATGGTTAACCATTATAAAATTCCCAACGATTAGTAATACCGTTTCAAATTTTAATTAATGTTAAAACCGTGACTGATTATAGCACTTTGAAAAACTCCTAGTGATGCTGTTCATTGGCTGAAAGAGCAGTAGTAGTAAACAGTTTGCAATGTTTAATTTATGAAAACATGGCGAAAGGCAACGAAGGCACCCACATGGACAGTTCTCTTCAGATTTTTCCGCCTTTAAAAAGGACAAAGTAGACATTTAGACCCATTTTGGATTTTTTTAAAGATGCTGGGAGGTATTTCTATAATACCGTGATAAAAATGATAACCGTGATCATTTTGGTCACAATAACCGTGATATGAAATTCATATTGTTACATCTCTAGTAGTGACAGTGATGGTTTTATGATGAAAATAGGATAAATAATGGTGTTATCAGGGATCAATGTGGGTTTACCAGCTAGACTCTGAATAAACACTAAAATTATGCAGTAATCTGGGATGTTTCACCCATCTGAGCAAAAACTCTGAAAACCTCCATCCAGATGCATCCAGGCGGCTTCCTGCTACATATTCCTATACATCTGAAAATGTCCTGCTATGTCCCGGGGAGGACAGGAGGAAGTGGGCTCATCTGGGCTGCTCGGCCTAAACTGCAGCCTCAAATTCCTGATGCTCAGCTGAGTATAATGAGATCTAAACAGATACCTTTGTTTGCTGAGAGCTGTGCTCTTCCTGGCCACAACAAACCTGAGTAATGAGATTTTTTTTTTTTTCCTTATGAACTCTGAAGAAACTACAGATGATTGTCACAGGGGCTCTTGAAGTTGGTTGGCAAACTTTAAATCAGATGGCAGAATAAGTTAATCACATATAAGATTTGTCAGGGAATTTGGTCATGCCTGAAAAACTTTCTAAACTATAACTTATATTAGGACAATAAAGCTTTTGAAGCCAAAATAACCCATCTCCAAACTCCCACAATGCAACTTGTCATTATTTATCTGACAAGCAGCCTTTAACTCAAACATATTCCATCAGTTTAATCACATGAAACCATAAAAACCATGAGTGTGCAGGTGTGACGCTCTCTGCTCGTGTTCAGGCTTGTTAAGAGTTAATCTGGTTCCAACAACATGAGAGTCTCGGTCGGATACTCACGGCCGCTCCAGTCGCCCCCCGTCTTCATCCCGCAGAGCCACTGGCCTCGGATCAGGAATCAGAGTCTCGCTGTGACTTTCCGTCAGCAACTTCAGCTTTCTGGTTCCACCGGTCTGCCTCCATATTTTAGTCTGACAGCGGACGACGTGATTGGCTGCAGGGACCGGTCCTGCTGGTTTCTGCTTTGAATTGAAGCAAACTCCTCCGCATGTTCAGCTCAGGGCCGGTTTCAGTTTCTGAGGGGCCCAGGTCCAGGCCCCCCCCACCTCTCCCTCTCTCTTTTATATAACATGAACCCAGAAATAGTGATAAATCATTAAACAAAACTGTCTGAAATGTGTTTACAGATTCTCTGGTGGGAATAATTGCTCATTTATGACCAGATAAGCAACACATTTACTTTTGGATTGCAATTTTTTTTTTAGTTTTTTAAATCTAGTTTTACATTTGGCACTTTTCACTAAATTATTCTTTCTACCTGCACCATCCAGACTGACACAGAGCTGAGGAAACATCTGAAAACATAATGGCTTTTACATGTACGGCAGTCTATTCTATTCAGAAACAAAAGAATACAACCAGGAACACATGTATGGCTGAATTTAGTTCATAATGTCCTTTAATTAGCCTGGAAAGTCAGGATAAAATGTGGGATCTCTTCTTCCTGACCTGCTCACATGAGGCAGAATAAAGAGTTTCACATAAAGTTTTTGCATAATAATAAAAGTTAAGACTGTTATTGCAATGTAAAATTACAAATAGGGTTAAAAATGCAGCAAATGAAGTTAAAGTTTTCCAGGATTTGGTCTAAAATAAAGATCTGCAACAGTAAAACCTAAAGGTTTAATCAAATTTGAACAATTAAATGTAATTTTGTTAAACTGTTTGTTGGAGCCCCACAGTTATTTAATTTGTCTTTTATTTTTAATGTGTTTGAATAAAAGACTTAAGTGTGAGCTCATTGATATTTTTCAGGTTTCCACAGTTGCAGAAATATCAGTGAAAGTTGCGTAACTCTGTTTGCTGAAGCTGTGATCAAATGTGGATGCTGGAAAAGCCTCTGAAAACATTTTCTAATCAGATTTCAGGAGCCCAGATCTCCTCCTTGTCTGTCTCCATCCCTTCTGCCCCATTTCATTGCTGTACAGGCTTTTTCCAGCCGTCTGAGAGCTGCTCTGTGATTGGTTGTTGCTAGGCTGCAGAGTTGGCATGGGCAAGTGTGTCCGAGATAAAGAGAGCGAAGCGGTCTGTCTTTTCTCTGCTCTGTCTCCCTCTGAGAATAAGAACAAGACCACAGACGTCGAAACATGGCTGCCAGAGAACAACCAATGTTATATTTAATTTAATTTAATTTATGCAATGAAAAACTAAATTAAAAAATGGCTCACTGAATTCCCGATGGGAAACTATAATGCTGTGGTTGGGGCTGTTTTCTGGCTCTTTTCAGTGATTTTTAGTTAGGTTGTGTATTCGTTTTGTTCTGGAGGGGGTTGACTGTTGGCAGGACTGATCTCCTGCAGCTTTCTATCTTGCAGCATACTTGAAGAAGCCTCTGACTGAACATACACTTGTTTCTTCACTGTGTTGTGTAGAGCAGCCTTTCTCCAACTGGGGGTCCCTACATTATTTCAGGGGTTACCAAATCATTGTAAAATAAAAAAAAGGGAAAGAAAAAGAATATAGCCACATTCATGAAAACAAACATGGGATTTTTATAAGGGCTAACGCATTTATAACGCATTAATACCATAGACTGTATATAATTACTGGACGTAGCTTCCGGTCTCTTCTGAATAGAGAAATGTGAAGCCAGGTGGGCGTGTCTTACCGTCGCCATCTTGCCGTGTCACGTACGTCGTCACTCCAGGAAAATACTAAAATGGACACAGCGCGGCCGCGGGGCAAATGATTGACAGCTGACGTACTGTGGGCTAAACGCTAACTGAGCTAACACGAAACTAAGAGGAGCTAACAAAGATAAGGCTCCTAAGCGGCATGGTTAAGGTAAGACATGCTTAGACTTGCAATTCGCTGACTAAACACCGCCGTTGTGCGACTCTGTAACAAACTGAGACCTTATTAAGAGCAAAGAAGGAGCTAACTAGGAGCCTCCGGTCGGCAGGCGGAGCTTCCGGTCTGCCGCATGTCAATCATAAGGACACGCCCTTAATTATGTGTAATTTGAAGAATAAATAACATCTATACGAATGAGTTATAAAAAAAATTCACCCCCCTCACAGTTGACATGAAGGTAAACTTGACCTAATAAACCTAAAATGATTTTTTGAACCAGGCTGTAAACCTGTTTATTTCTGCTGTGAAGTTGGCGTTTTTAACATGGGAGTCTATGGGGATTTGCTCGCTCTTGGAGCCAGCCCCTAGCGGATGAAGGGAGGATTACACTATTTACAACAAGGAAGCGAGCTTCACTGTTCTGAGGCGGAGTTTGCCCCTTGATTAATACGAAGAAATTACCCAATTGGAGATTGAGGACATCTCAGGAGACAAACAGGCTGGAGATGGAGGAGGTCTCAGGGGACAAACGGGTTAGAGGTGGAGGAGGTCTCAGGAGACAGGCTGGAGGTGGAGGAGGTCTCAGGAGACAGACAGGCTGGAGATGGAGGAGGTCTCAGGAGACAAACTGACTGGAGATGGAGGACGTCTGAGGAGACAGACAGGCTGGAGATGGAGGACGTCTGAGGAGACAGACAGGCTGGAGATGGAGGACGTCTGAGGAGACAGACAGGCTGGAGATGGAGGACGTCTGAGGAGACAGACAGGCTGGAGATGGAGGACGTCTGAGGAGACAGACAGGCTGGAGGTGGAGGAGGTCTCAGGAGACAGACAGGCTGGAGATGGAGGAGGTCTCAGGAGACAGACAGACAGACACACTTGTAGAGGTGGAGGAGGTCTCAGGGAGACAGACAGACACACTCGTAGAGGTGGAGGAGGAGTCAGGATGTCCTGATGTGGACGTAGATGATGAGTTCAGGTCCGTGACTGAGCTGCAGGGTGACAGAGTGGACGTGAGTCATCGGGTGACGCCGGTAGCTTCTCTCTCAGAGAAATGGCCGTTCCCTCCACGTATCAGCAGCTTTTCATGGATCATGTTTTTCATGCAACATGGGGGCTGTTTGGTGATCTGCAGGTTTACGGCAGAAGTCTCCACACATGGTGCAGATTGTCCGAATGCATAAAATAAGTTCAAACCTTTGATTTTCAGTAACGGAGGCGGCGCGTCTGAACCTGTGGATTTACCGTGTGGAGGTGAGGTGGGGGAGGTCTTTCCCCCCACACAGCAGACCGGCTGAGCCGATCACGGCCACGTCTGCTCGCTGGCATCCATTTTGTCAGCACGCTGGAGCTGCTGGTGTTTAATGGAGGAGGTTTGGATCAGAGCCACAGCTTCAGCTCGTCCAACAGGACAACAGCAAAAATTCAGGTTTCCTATGTTAATGGGGGGGGGGGGGGTGCAGAACCACACACACACTCAGCTCTTTGTCTGCTGACAGTCTTTGGCTTCCTCTCTCTCTCACACACACATCACACCCCAAGGCGTTGCTACAGTAACGGGATGAAGGAGGGGGGGGCAAAGCTTTGATATGAGCCTCTGAGGATTGCAGGCAGTGAATGCAAATGAAGGCGTTTGTGTGTGTTATAGCAGGTCTGCATGGGGAGCAGGTTGCTTTCCAGACGACTATCTGGGGTCCTGTCTGTGGGACAGACTTCAGATGGACTGGATGAGGTTTCAGATGCAGATTTAAGGCCCAAGCTCGAGGCCTGGGATTAATTTATGTCAATGAAAAGCTTCATACAGATCAGAAAAACTGTGTGAGGTTTAACATGCAAACAGCAGTTTAAATCTATTCAAATAAATGTCAGACTATTTTAATAAAGCTGCAAATTCAATTCCTCCGTGGAAACTGTGATGAGACAAAAAAAAAAAAATATATATATATATATATTTAAATATGAGGCATGTGCAGTAAAGAGTAGAGTGCAGCTTTCACTGCACACAGTGATGCTGAACCGCCGTCTGTTCGCAGCCACTCTGGATGTGATGGAGCCGCCACACAAAGCAAAGAGGCTGCGGTTTGCTTTGGCAATGCAACTGGGTCAAAGACGCCCTTCCTCATGTCTTCTTCTTCCTCTCTGTGTGCAGTTGTCTGGAGCTGAGAAGCCTCCTGCTGGAGAACCGGAGAACAGCAGCTCGTCATCAGCTGCAGCTGCAGGAACAGAAGCTGCAGACGGAGGCAGCAAGGTACCCACGTACCCCCGAACCTCTGAGCTTCAGCAAGTACAGGATCTAAGTTAGCACATCCATATTGAGCAGTGTGATGGCATTTAAGAAGATATTTGCATGACTTAAGGTGCAAATCAGTCAACTAACACATAACTTATGTTTGTTGCATAATGCTTTACAATAACCAGCACTTGCAGTATGAAAGCTGTGAAAACAACCCAAAATAAAACGATACTTTGGATCAACTTTTAAAAACATTAGTGTAATTTGTTGCATCTAAATTTAACGTTTTCTCAAATTTATTATTTTCTCAAATTAAATTCATGATGTGGCCAATATTTTAGGTTGATAATATTTTTCTGATATCGGCATTTGCCGATACGTTGGATGTGTTGGCCAATTCTGTGACTTTGCATAATTTACACTGTTTTTTAAAAAATATATATTTATTACAGGTTTAATGTTTCTATTTAATATTTGTTTACAAGTGCGCTGTTTCTTTTTTATATATTTATTTGAAGAGTGTTGTTTTTTTTAATAATAAGAGTTGTAAAATTACTTTTTAAATTCTATATTAATTTGGGGGTCAAATGCAGTATCAGCCCCAAATATAGGCAGGTTGTATCGGCCATCCGCTGATGAGAAAATATCGGCCCTAAAAAAAAATCTGTATCGGTCTTTCCATGGTTGATCATAAGATCATAAACAATTTTTTTTGTTTTGTTCATTTTGGAATAAACTAATTAAGTATCAGTAATTCTGTTACATGCATTTTTTTTTCATTTTTCTCAAGTTAAATTCCTGATTAAGTAAAAAGTACAATTTTAATTGCACTTTAATCCATACATTATATTTAGTACCAAGCCAGAGTGGTACTTTATGTATGAATCTGTGATTGAACAGCAACATAAACAGTAAATACATCATGTTGGTTTTGTGTCGCACATCATGCAACGACCACATATGGTGGTGAGTTTATCTCCTTGTACTCATGGTGCCAACTCTAACATCCAAGTAGAAATTCTCAACAATTTTCTGTGAATGTGAACATAAATGCAGTGAACACATAAGTCAAATTTATAGGATAACAATCATAAAAGGTTAAATTCCTGCTGAAACAACTTAATAAATTTACTTAACAAACATATTTCAAATTAGAGAGTGTTATTTTTAAGTCGATTTGACTCAAAAACACAAGATTTATCACCAAACTAAAATAATACTACTTTCTCTTCCTCTCAGGTGGAAATGGTGTTCTGGCTGCTCTCCATGTTGGCCAACAGAGACAAGGAGGAGATGTCTCGGACTCTTCTGGCCCTGTCCAGCTCCCAGGACAGCTGCATCGCCATGAGGAAGTCCGGCTGCGTCCCCCTCCTGGTCCAGATCCTGCACGAAGCTCCCGGAGGAAGCGGCGGTCCCGGGGAGACGGCGGCGGGCGGCTCGTCTACGGGCTGCAGCCGTGAGGCCAAGTCCAGAGCGAGCGCCGCCCTCCACAACATCATCTACTCCCAGCAGGACGAGGGGCAGGCCCGCCGGGAGATGAGGGTCCTGCACATGCTGGAGCAGATCCGGACCTACTGCGACAGCGGCTGGGACTGGATCGAGAGTCACGCCACCACCCCCTCAGCTGGAGGAACCAAGACTACGGGTAAGGTAGTTCCCTCAGAACCTGAACGAGTCTTAAAGGTACAGTATGTAAGAAAAAATCGGAGGTCAATGGCAGAAAAATGTGATGTATAATTCAAAACTGTGTTTCTGTTGATGTGTAATCGCTGCACAAGAACAGCTGATATGTTTATTTTCTTAGAATGAGCCATTTATATCTACTTGCTGGGCGGTGAAAGTATGGAGGCTGCCACCATTTTTACTACAGTGTCCCTGAATGGACAAAACAATGTGTGTGAAGTAAGAACCCTCTGAACTTTAAAACTGCTGTACCAGCTTTGTTTAATAAGAGTTAGACTGTTTGGGATCAGTAATGCCTTAGAAGACATTAAAAAAATAATAATTACTCGTAGTACAGTCATAGCTACACCTGAGACCACTGGATCCACTCACACCTTTAAAGGTACAGTATGTAATAATTACTGACATCTAGTGGTAGATTTTTGCCACTGACCTTTGACTTTTTACACACTATACCTAAAAGTAAAGTAAGTAAAGTTTGTTTTTTTTAATTGTAAATAAGTATAGTTTGGATATATTTATTTTTTTCTTATTTTTTATTTACATGTTGTATTTATTTAGCATTTCTCTCGCTTAAAAAAATACTTTGTCATCGATCATTTATGCAAAACGCTGAAATTGCAAATAATCTAGGCTACAAGTATGTACCTTACAGCTGTTTTGCAATGTATAAAACATTAAATGAATAAACACTAAATAAGACATATCGTTGGAATAATCATGATTATGATTTTTTTCCGTAATCAAGCATCCCTAGAAGGTGTGTAGTATAACGGGTAACTAATGATTAAATGTTCCCGATCCCGATCATCGTCTGGACACAGGAATTTTTTAAATAGTTATAAATATTTTTATATATAATATTATATAATAATAATAAATATTATTTATTATATGAATTATAATAAATATATTTTTTTTATTCTTTCTCATCGTTAGACAGGCCCACTCCTCGCTACAGCTGTTAATTACATTATCCGCTAGAATTGGCATCAGGTGGTGTTTCAGTTTAGCCTCTAGCTAAACTGTCCCGTTCCTGTGAATCTTTCAGTAGAAGATCTGTAACGTCTCCTGATTTCTTGTGGTTTTGTTGTGCAGATATTCCTGAACCTGTGGATCCTCAGATCTGTCAGGCCATGTGCGCCATCATGAAGCTTTCCTTCGAAGAGGAATACCGACGAGCCATGAACGAATTAGGTTTGTGAGATAGATTACCAGATTCCCATCTCCAGTTTTTACTGGAATACTAATTCAGTACGTCAGAAAATCCGAAACACTTGACTGCACCACGATAACTTGGTATCCAGTTAACGGTTACGCCAAGATCAAAACTAAAACTATAAAATCCATTTGACATGAAAGTTAGTGTCCAGTTGGGTTAATTGTTACAGATATCTGAGATGTTGTTGAAGTAAACTTACATTTTTCTATTCAACTTAAATGACAAAAAACTTAAAAAGTGAAAATGTTTGGAAACGAATTAGAGCTTTTTTCCTTCTTTCCTCTCCTGCTAGATGATAATAACTTGAGTGGAAACTGATGCAACGTTCACCTGAATAAATGAAATTAAAGTTGCTGTGCTCAGAGTTTGTTGTTTTATTCCAGGTGGTCTGCAGGTGGTGGCAGACCTGATCCACCTAGACCAGGACTTGTACGGGATGCAGAACGACCCCATCAACATGGCTCTGCGCCGCTATGCAGGGATGGCTCTCACCAACCTCACATTTGGGGACGTCGTCAACAAGGTGAGGCTCCTCAGACCTGCACCCAGTCTGACTGCAGTTTAAGATCATTTACAAATGCGGTATCGATCTGTTTTACTAAAGAAATCTTGCGATATTTAATCGTTCTGTTACAAAATCTTGCAAAAATTGAAAAAAAATGTGATGTCTTCATATGCTGATATTATATTAAGTTTTAAAAATGTGGTATTGATCTATTTTACTAACGAAATCACGCGATATTTCATCGCTCTGTTACGAAATCTTGCAAGGATTCATGAAATATTGTGAGATTTTGTAACAGAATAATGAAAACTCGCGAGATTTGTAAGTTAAATAAATTGATACCACGTTGTTAAATATCGATTCATTTTTGGCTTTTGAAAATATTGTGATATTTCAGTGTATCAATATTTTTTCCCACCCCTATTTTTCAAAGTGTCAGAAACCGATAACAAAACTGCTATTTGCAATGACTGCTTATTTTTTTCAGCTTTAATATCGGTATCAATATCAGTTATCAGCCACATGAGTTTTAAAATATCGGCATATCGTATATCGGCCAAAATTCCAATATATATATATCTATATATATATATATATATATATATATATATATATATATATATATATATATATAAAATATTCTATTGTATTATTGTTATACGAGTTCTAATGTATGATAAATGCAGCAAAATCAACAGCATCTTTTCCTTCTGGTCAGTTTCAGGAGATAACAGCAGCAATGACCATAAATATCCCAGTTTATAAGAGTTTCTACACTGGAAACAGTAATTTAATATTCTGCTTCAAACAAATATGCTGCAACAAAGCAAAAACTATTTCATAATCTCTCAAAAAATCAGAAAGCTGTCCATCATATTAGGGCTGTGCAATTTATCGAAATTTAATAGTGAGTTCAATTTTGCGTCAAACGATCTCCAAACACTTATTATTGAGTTGAAATGATTTTTTTTCTTTTTTTTGCCATTTTTTTTTACACAATTTCTGAAAGTTGTTCTTAAACTTTATTTCAGTCGCTTCCACCCACGCAATTTATTAGGTGTCACTAACAAAAATGTTAGATTTGGAATGTTCTAACATTGCCATAAAGCTTAACAAAGTTTATCTTGGGATATTTTTTAGAATATAAATAAGATTGTTTTACTCTTCAAGAAACTTGCTTAACAGCTGGAAACGTTGTTTATTTTGGATATATGTATGTTTTTCTACATTTTTTGCATTTATTTAATGTTAGCCTATATTTATTTTCATTTTGACCATTTTGCATAAATTATCAATGGAGTGTTGTTCGAAATGCTAAATAAATGCATGGTGTAACTAAAAAATAATCATTTGAATAATCGTAATTGTGATTTTTTTCCTTTATTGAGCAGCTATACATCATTTAAAAAAAAGGATCAAATCTAAAAAGCTAAGCTGAGAGAGCAGCATTTAGCGTCTCACAAGCCATTTCTGTTGCACCGTACTGACATTTCCTCATCCTGCAGGCCACCCTGTGCTCAAAGAAGAGCTGCCTGCAGGCTCTGGTGGCCCAGCTGGCCTCCGACAACGAGGAGCTCCATCAGGTGGTCTCCAGCATCCTGAGGAACCTGTCCTGGAGGGCCGACATCAGCAGCAAGAGAGTCCTGCGGGACATCGGCTGTGTGTCTGCTCTGATGACCTGCGCCCTGCAGGCCACCAAGGTAACGAAAACAAGCCAACCCACACACGGGCAGTGGAAGCTGGAGCAAAAGGAAGTATTTATAGAAAGTAAATGAGCTGCAGGTTTTGTAAAACAGAGCCTGTTTTTGCTCTGCTGTTCTGCAGGAGTCGACGCTGAAGAGTCTTCTGAGCGCTCTGTGGAACCTGTCAGCTCACAGCATCGACAACAAGGTGGCCATCTGTTCGGTCGATGGCGCTCTGGGCTTCCTGGTCAGCACTCTGACGTATCGCTGTCAGACTAACTCGCTCGCCATCATCGAGAGCGGTGGAGGAATCCTGAGAAACGTGTCGAGTCTGGTCGCCACGCGAGAGGACTACAGGTGGGTCCAAACAGCTTGTTTGACCATGGACGTTCATTAAAGGAGCTAGGCGCAGGAACTGTGAAAGAATACACATACATGTCCAGTTTTTTAATACTAATGGGTGATGAAGTGTTAAAAACCAAAAAGAACGAGTCCACCCGCGTCTCTCTCTGTTGCCTTGAACGGGGTTTGTGCTGTGATTCAGTGGGCGAAGTTCCCGCGCTGTCCTACAGACGTGACGTCTCTCTCCGCTGCATGCACGTTAGGGCTGGGCGATATGGCCTAAAATCAATATCACGATATAATGAGCAGTTCACCTCTGTAACGATAAATCTATTTAACTTTTCATTTTAATAAAAACATAGATATTCTCCCCTATCTGGAACTTAATCTGACTTCTAGTTTGGTAGATAGCTGACAGGTTCCTCAATAAACACCCAGGAGGCAATAGATACATTTTGGATGTTTATGAGAAATACTGTGAAAATGAAATACAAACATACAAATGTACATATTAGTAAATATAAACAAATATGTATGTAATTAATAAACTTGAATTAGTTATATTCTTATTTACATATGAGCAAATATTACTTTGTGTCCATGAAAAACACAGTGATGAGTTTTAGTTGCACATACACGACTATCAATTAGCATGAATGCTAGCTTAACATAGAAAAACCCATAGACAGGCTAACGCAATTAGCATAGCTACCGTTTTTAAAACGTTTTACACAAACAACATTCCTTCAAACATTTATCATTTTACACTGACATCAAATAAACTTCACTTATCACTTTAAGACATATGCTACGTACAGAAAATGTAAAAGATGAAGACAAACACTCGTTTGCAGTGCAGGAGTGTCACGCTGCACAAACTACGGCAAGTCTGAGAGAGCAATAAGGTCCTGTGCGTCAACTTCACTGTTGGCTTTCATAAATGGGCAGCAGAACCGAACATACCCATGCGGCAAAATGACCTCGGTTATCGCTGTAAATTTTGGTGTTGGTAAATTTTGGGTTTGTCGCCCAGCCCTAATACACGTCCCCGACAGCTTTCATACAGAAAGAAGATGGTCATGGTGGATTAAAAACTCTGTAAGGGATAGTTATGGATTCTTTTGCCATCAACGATCCCGATCTACTGAAAGACACTAAAAAGTGGCACTATGAAGAAAAAGACAGTAAACAGCATCATCAGGTTGTGCATGCTCCCGTGCCGGCTTGGCTGGTCGCTGCAGTTAACTGCAGCCCCAGTCGCATCACTCACAAGTCTCATTTCTTTATCCTGCACCGAGTTCCTTAAATTCACTTGTTCTGAAGACATGGAGGCTACTATAACAACTGTAGTAAAGTGCATTAAAAACAACAGATATATACAACAGTCAAGCACAATCTGTGAATGTAAAAATGATAAAACATGTATTTTTCTTTCTTTCTTCACAGGCAAATCCTCAGGGACCACAGCTGCCTCCAGACTCTGCTGCAGCACCTGCGTTCCCACAGCTTGACCATAGTCAGCAACGCCTGCGGGACTCTGTGGAACCTTTCAGCCAGAAGTCCGAAAGACCAGGAGCTGCTGTGGGACCTGGGTGCCGTCAGCATGCTGCGCAACCTCATCCACTCAAAGCACAAGATGATAGCCATGGGCAGCGCAGCAGCTTTACGCAATCTCCTCACCAATCGACCCCTGAAATACAAGGACGCTGCAGTCGTGTCCCCCGGCTCCTGCATGCCTTCTCTCTACATGAGGAAACAGAGAGCTCTGGAAGCAGAGCTGGATGCCAAACATCTCGCAGAGACCTTCGATACTCTGGAGAAGCAGAGCCCCAAACACCTGACCCTCAACAAGCCGCTGCGACATATTGAGAGTCTGGCGAAGGACTACGCTTCTGATTCTGGTTGTTTTGATGATGATGAGGCCCCCAACATCTCCAGCAGCCTGGATACTGGTAGCTTCTCCATGCTGTCGATGTTTCTCACCAACTCTAACTTTGTGCAAAACCAGCCTCGTAAGAGGGACAGTGAACCTGAGCGAGACATAGACCCTCCTCACATGTTGGAGAAGAGGCACGCTGCTCCTGATGACGTGGTCTCCGCCGCTGCCGAAAAGCTCGCAAAAAAGATTACTAACACAGTAGCTAAAATCGACAGGCTGGTGGAGGACATCACCATGCATACGTCCTCTGAGGACAGCTTGAGCCTCAGCTCTGAGGACCACCTAGCAGACTGGCCTTATGGGATTGATGAACTTAATGAAGCCCGGGCAACTTCCTGCTCCCCCTGCCGGCTTTCTGATACCAGCAGCTTGGCCCAAAGAGAACGTCTGAGCAGAGCCCACGCCCTCCTGCGCCTCAAAACCGCCCATACAAGCGTGTCAACAGACAGCCTGAACAGCGGCAGCACTAGTGATGGCTACTGCGGGAGCAAAGACCAGATACGACCGGCTCCAAGAGTTTTAATGATGCAACAACAACGACCTAACCAGCTTGACCTTAAAGTAGCTCATCAAGAGTACATGAATGTGGGGCCCTCCGTTCAGAATGAGACTAACCAGCAGGATATTCCAGAGAGAGATTCTGTGGATAATAAAGACATGAAAGACGTGGAGCTCGGCAACACAGATGCAGAAAAGAATCAGGATCCACCAGTACAAACGCCTGTCAGTGCATCCACTAAAGTCTCCTCTGATGTCAGTATGACATCAATCAAACTGTCTCCTACTTACCAGCAAGTCCCCCTGATTCAAAGTGTGGCCAAATTTGGGGTTGCAAAGACGGCCATCAATGTCCAGGCTGCACAAGCAATGAGGAGGCAAGCCTGGGTACCCACAGTGATGACCGGTGGAAGTATTACAAAATTTTCTCCAGTGACCTCCACCAGGAGTCCAACCATCGGGACAATGGAGACCACCCAGAAGTACTCTGTGGAAAACACTCCTATCTGCTTCTCCCGCTGCAGCTCTCTGTCATCACTCTCCTCTGGTGACGGAGCGCTGGAAGGACAAAGTGAGAATGAGTTGGAGAGTGACTCATCATTAGAGATAATTGAAGTGGAAGATGGAGAAGTGGTGAAGAGAATCCAAGAAGATGAAACCTTAGAGGATTTAAGTGATAGCCAGTTGCTGATGACCGACTCAAAAACCTTCCCCAGCAAAGAGACGGATCCCATTGAGATCCCATGTTCCGCTAAAAGAGAAAAGGTGTTCCTGAGGGCGGCTTCACCAGCCATACTTGAAGACAGATCTCCGTCCAGTTCATCTGAGAACTACATCCATGAAACACCTCTGGTACTAAGTCGCTGTAGCTCAGTTAGCTCACTGGGCAGCTTTGAGTCTCCCTCTATTGCCAGCTCCATCCAAAGCGATCCATGCAGTGAGATGATTGACGGAACAATAAGCCCCAGTGATCTTCCAGATAGCCCAGGACAAACCATGCCGCCGAGTCGAAGCAAAACTCCATGCTGTGTCGAGTCAAACGGCCCAGACACACAGACCACGGGGATAGCAGGGCAATGGGAAAACAGCCTGCGGAAGTTCATGGAGATCACCGACTCCAAGGAGAGGTTCAACCTTCCTTCAGACCTGGACATGATCTACTTCACTGTAGAAAAACCCACTGAGAACTTCTCTTGTGCTTCCAGCTTAAGTGCTCTGCCTCTTCACGAACATTACATCCAGAAAGATGTTGAACTGAAGCTAACCCCTCTGCTCCAGCAGCATGACAAAAATCTCCCTTTGCCTGATGAGGATGAGCAAGGACTCGACATTGGGGAGAGATACAGTGAGGGCAACTCTGACGATGATATAGAAATCCTAAAGGAATGCATCAACTCAGCAATGCCCTCAAAGTTTAGGAAAGTAAGACCTTCCCTGATGACCACAATCCCTCCTCATATTCTCAGTTCCCAGATCCGAAAACCAATAAATCTTCCCGTGTATATGATGCTCCCAAACGGCAAAACTCAAATGTGTCCTGGAAGGAGAATTGTCATTCCACAAAAAGAATGCAAGTTTGATGATTCATCCTTTACTGATTCTGCAGAGGGTACACCAGTCAACTTCTCCAGCACAACATCGCTGAGTGATGAAACTCTCCGGTGTCCTGTGAAGGACAGGGGGGCTAAAGAGTGCACAGCTAAAGGCCTGAAAAAGCAGGGGCCGATTGACAATGAGGCGAAGAGGATAGAGGACCTGAGGATATTCTCACACTTCCACAAACCCAACAGGATAAACTATTCACCTGAGAGACAAATGAGTCGAACAACCAAGCATGTGATTCCCACTCAGAGGGTGCTCATGCAGAGCAAGGAGGTAGCCGATAGAGTGGCAAACCAAAAGAATCGGGATCAGTCTCCAAATCAGCAAAAAAGGCGTCAAGGTCAATGCCATACCAGAAAAATGGAACTACCTATCATAAAGCAAAGCACAGACGAGAACCTCAATGCAAGAGCCCAAAAAGATTATACAATCTATCGACAGATGACGCAGTCTTCAGAGGACAGTAACAGCTTCTACGATGATAAAAACGAAGTTGTAACGAAACGAACCAGCAGAAAACAGATTAGGGATGCAGGTAAAAACAATCTCTCCAGGAGCATGACAAACATTGGCAGGATAGATAACTCCCAAGGAAAGCCCCGAGGCTTTCACAGGTTAAAACAAAATCTGATACGGGATGAATCCATGGCATGTTACTCACTCAGCTCCTCTCTTAGCTCACTCAGTGATGCTGAATTTGAGGATCATAAATCAAAAGCCCAGCAAATATGGTACAAGAACAGACACAACAAAACACTGAATATGGCCCAACAAAATAAGCCTTTGACTATTCACTGCCAATACGAAGAACAAAGCTCGCCGAGCTCCGTCAGCATGGACTCAGAGGACGACCTCCTTCAGAAATGCATAACCTCTGCCATGCCCAAGCAGAGACGGAAGACTCTGGCCAGGAAGAAGAAGGCAGAAAATATTCAGAAACAAAAGTCCTCAGATGGGTGGGACATGGATGAAGAGATGGATAGTGATGACATGGCATGGGATAAAGATTCCGACCTCAACAGTGTTGAGTGGAGGGCCATCCAGGAAGGTGCAAATTGTGTCGTCACTGGGCTGCAGGCGTCAAAATCTCAAGAGCCATCCTCAGAAGAAACTGAGTCGGTCCTGTCATTTATGTCAACATCCAGCTTCACACCCAAAGAAAGGAAGTTTGCAAAGGATAAAAATGCAAATAAGCCTTTAGACTTTGCACAGCGCAAGCCAGTTCCAAACCTACCTGTGGTTTTTAGAGGTAGGACTGTTATCTATACACCGAAAAAAGAGACAGCGCCATCACAAAGACCCCCTCCCAGGAAAGTGCCAACCAGGACAGATGCTCCAAAGAATCCAAACCTCGCTCAACACAGATCAAAGAGCCTTCACAGACTAGGCCGCCCCCAGGACATAGAACTGTCCCTTCCAAAGAGGAGCTCTACTCCACCTCCAAGGATACCAAAAAGTTCCTCCTCTGGATCATCACAGAGCTCTACGCCATCCAAACAGTCACAGAGAAAAATAACATCCCCAACTCAGTCAAATAAGGCTGCCCAGAAAAAGACGGCCACGCCAGCCAGTAGCCCACCAGCTACCAGTCCTCCAGAGAGGAAGGGACGTTCTCCTGTGGTGAATCAAAATGAGAAATCCCCACCACCTAAAACTCAGAAGTCACCAGTCAGAATCCCTTTCATGCAGAATTCTGTCAGGCAGCCCAGACCTCTGTCGCCGTTGGTGACTAACCAAACATGCAATAGACAAACCAATCAGGCCAATGGAAAAAGGATGCTGCCAGCCAATCGATTTGACCTGGTAAGGATGACCTCTGTACATTCAAGCGGTGGTGAGTCTGACCGGAATGGATTCTTGAGACAGCTGACTTTCATTAAGGAATCCAAGACGATGTTGAGACGAGACGGCTCTGCTCGCAACACACCAGGATCGCAGAATGGATCCCCCCGAAAAGCAGTTCCTGGAGCTTCAGCTGTCTTTCTTTGTTCATCACGCTGTCAGGAGTTAAAGGCTGTTGTGCAATCCCCAAGAAGGGTGCAAGTCAAGGATTCAGGACGAGCACAGCAAGTCCAGAGGACAAATTCTGGTCTTCAGAAGCAGACTACAGCCCTGTCAAGAGCAACATCCAGTGAAAGGGATCTATCTTCAAGAAGACCAGCCCGGAGAACAAGTTCTGAGAGTCCCTGCAGGGTGGCCCAGCGAAATGGGCCGGGCAGAATGCCTGGAGTCAGGCAGCAACAGGACAAAGACACCTTTAAACGCCACGCCTCGTCACCGAGCATAAACATACTGAGTCGAGTGACCAGCCGTTCTTCCCTGCGCTCGTCATCCTCTGATTCTAGCGGAAGAGCAAAAAGCGAGGATGACACAAAGAAGAAAGGGCAGAGATCCACGTCTCGCCACAACGATGGTGTTACTTGGAGAAGGATCAGGGATGAAGATGTACCTCAAATTTTGAAAAGCACTCTACCAGCCAATGCATTACCTCTGGTGCCTTCTCCTGATGAGGAAAAGCCAAAGCCACCAGCTCTTCCAGGAAAACTGCCAACGATTCTCCTCGCGTCTCGCAAGACCAGTGACGCAACTGTCCAGACAGAAGACTTTCCAAACAACAAGACCAACTCAAGCACCTCCCCGACAGTCGAGACGGCTCCAGTGATGTCTGAGGAAGTAGCGAGACTCGCTCTCCTCAGAAAGATTAGTGCCACCTGCGGGAGTAACCTCCAAGATGCAGAGTCAGATGGCTCCCTGAGAAGCCACAGCACCACGGGGACGTCAGACAGCCACACTGGTGGAGTTGTCACTTTCCGCCAAGGATCCCCGAGCAAGGCTGCCCGAGTCACCCCGTTTAATTACATCCCCAGCCCCATCGCCTGCTGTCTGCAGGACACACAGAGCCAGACAGCCACACTCATGGAGAAGTGTGGGGAAAAAAGTGAGTCCTAGGGGAGTTTTTACTACCAGCCACCCTGGGTGACTTGAATAAAACTCAGCACCTAGATGGACACATGGGTGTGCTGGTCCTATACCTCGGGTATTGACCCTTTACTTTCCCCACACACTGCATTCACATTTTTTCTCAGCAGCTGATCTTCGATTAACCATTCATACAGAGATGGATGTATGCATTGAGAGCAGACTACAAAGGACTTTTAGAGATGCCCTTGAGAGAAATTTCTCATCAGAAAAGAGCATCTTTTTGTACTCCTTTTTCTTTTTTGTATTTGTAGAATAACCATTCCCTGGTAGAAAAATACCTAAAATAATGAAACAAAAGACAGTTAACTTGATTTCAGCACATAAATCACCATCAGTCTCCTGGACACAGTCGAAAACAATTTTATGCAAACATCTCGACTGGACTTCTGCCTGGAAAGGTTCAAACTGTGGCCGCCTGTAGAGAGACTCACCAAGGTCACAGATTCACCCACTTATAAAGATTTTCTTACACAAAATACATTCAAGCTTAGAGACTTTGCTTCAACACATAACCGAATCCAAGACAAGTAGGTTTGGGGGAAACATTTGTGATGAAACATTTCTTCCGATTCACATTACAATCAGGTCTGTTGCACTTTCCCTCCTCAGTGAATACTCGAAGTATTACAGTCTACTTTATATCTAAAAGGGGCTATAGTAACGCTGCCCATGGCATTTATTATGTGTGCAAATTGTTACCAGGATAAAAATTTCAACCTTTTTGTGAAACAAAAAGGTAGAAATTTGTTTTCAAGGGTTTGATCTGGTAGGGTACAGAAACTAGTTTGAAGGACACAGCTGGGGGTTTCAAAGTGAGATGAAAGCTCACTATGTCATTTAATGTTACAGTATAAGCATATATATCTATTTTACAGTAATTGTGTGATTCAGTGCAATGCAACTAAAAAGACTACCACGAATTCCACTATATAATACAGAAAACTGCATTTTCAGTTCTGGTTGACGCTGAAAGGGGATAGTTCTGTTTGAATATCGACTATTTTGATTTGGCCACCCCATAAACATGAGAGGGACTAAATTATTAGGAAACACAAACCATGAACTCAAGAATAAAGTCAAATCATCACCTATTAGATAACTTTGAAACAGTTTAAAGTAGAATTTGTGGTTGAGTTGGTTGCACTGCTGTTCCTAACGGAGTTCTTTAGAGCCGTGAATCACACTGACATTGATTCAACCTTCAGTCGCCATGAGGCAGCAGTCTGAACAGGCAAGTGATGTTTTAACACAAATGTTCACTTTAACTTCAGCTGCACCGTTTCTTTCTCAGAAAATACTACAGCGAACTATCATGTTCCCAACTGTTAATCTCTCCGGGTCCTTCACCCCCTCCAGTCTTTGTCTCTGTCAGTATTGTAAATAACATGCAGGTGTACAGAAGCTTCCCGGTGGGTGTTGCTCCCTGACAGCATGCTAATATATTCTGACTGTACACACACACGCCTGGAAACACCAAATAATGACACGGACGTTATTCAGTGGTGAGATATTTTCTAAAATCTGACGTCATCTGTAATCTCGTGCCGCAAACACCTGTAAACACAAACTGTCAGCACAGACCAACAATGAACTACAAGCCTCAGTTAATGCAATGATGTTATGTTTGTGTTTGCTGCTAGATTCAGGTACCGTTGGACAAACCAACATCTTATCAATGACAGCTGTGCGTTGGGTGGATGGAGTTCTCTGGAAGTCTGTACAATGTCTTAATATCTGCTTAACTGTGTTGCTGTAACAGTAGTAATAGGTGGAGAAGAATATAAAGACAATGAATATTTTCTGTAGCTGTACCATCATTCTATCATGTGCGCCCAAAGACATGGATGGAACTGAAGTTAATCTATGTTGAGGGGCTGTTTATTTATTTAACTGTAGTCCCAAAGCATGTTCTGAATAAAACCCAAGTAGCCTCTGAATGCAACCTTTTCAAGTCCCAACAGCCTCTTAAAGATCTGAAATCTGTCTTTTTACTATCAAACACTCAGTTTAAGTTTGTAGTGGACATCAGAGTGGCTAAAAGCTTGAATTACACACATCCCATTATGAGAATATTTAACCAAAAATGTGTGAAATCAGCTGCTTGTTCCTCATTTAAACAGAAAACTGTCAGGGTTTGGACGCTTAGAGGGAAAAACTATTGTTGGACATTTGTCATTCAGTTATGCTGTAGCCCAGGGGTGTCCAAAGCCGGTCCTCGAGGGCTGCTGTCCTGCAGGTTTTAGATGTTTCCTGCTGCACACCCTGACTCAAACTAATGCATCAACATGATTCAGCAGTACTTGATGTTTAATCTGAATCAGTTGTCAGGGTTCCCGTGGGGTCTTGAATTTACAAATCTGCATATAATACCTTAAAAAGTCCTTAAATTTGACAGTTGTGGTCTTAAATTTCATATGGTAGGTCTTAAATTATCTTATGCTCCAACAGATTTTATATTAGCCAATCAGGAAGAGATCTGGGCGGGTCTTTGCACAGCCGTCCCTTGTCTGCCTGAGGTTTGCGTGAACATCTTGTTTACCTTTTGAAAGAAAATTTTAAACTGGGTACCAGTTTAATATAGGAATGATGGCCAAAAGTTGTTTAATCTATCTTTTTTGACAATATCTTTGTGAATGTAGAGGAATCTGTGTTTCTGCCTGTGGGTCCGTGAAATGGGCATTAAATTCTGTTCCAAGTGGTCTTAAAAAGGTCTTAAAAAGTCTTAAATTTAACTTAATACGTGTAGTGGGTGTGTTGGATCAGGATCAATGGGAACCTCAAGTAGCGGAGCCGGACGCCCCTGCTGCAGCCTGACAAGGTCATTCTGTTGTATCGCTTCGTGTTTTCTTGTATCCCAACGTGGGAGGAGAGAGGATTTAATAATGGAGGCATGTTATTTGTGCTGTATTCTTGACTTTCTGCACAAATGAGATAAGGTCTGTCACTTCTGGTCATTCTCTGTTGTAATTGGCTTTTTCCACAACTCCCAAGTCAAAGACCAGAACAGGAGCATGCACAGTGTCCATTCCAGTTTGAGAACCATTACAGCAGAGGAAATAATGGGAATTGTGGTTGCATTAACTTGGTGTTGGTTGAACTTTGAAAAAAGTGATTTAGTATATATTAAGTCTGACTTGAAATGACAGTCAATTCAAAGATTGTTCACGTAACCGACCAGAGAAACCGTCACTAGTCTGATCTGAGCTCACGCCTGCAGCCGTAGATTAAAGAGTCACATTTACAAACTGGAACTGAGCGTTTGACATTCAGAAGACAGATTAAAGGTGGAGAATCACTTCAACAGCCCCTCAAGACTTTACACGACGATCATGAGACGACCAGCACCATCAGGGTCCTGGACGGTTTTTGTTTCCGTGTCGCTGGCCTTGTTCACGCCAGGCTGGAGACCAGTTTGCTGCTGAGTCATGTTAAAACGTCTCGACCCGCACACGAACGAGGCCACGGAGGCTTCACGGTGCCATGTGTAATAGGCTAAACAGGCGTGTGTCATTATAAATGTCTTCATCCAATAAAAAGTGACGTGTTTCCTTAAATGTGTTTCGACTTTGTTTCATGCAGGTGCTGATGAGACTGTGAACGCATCACGGATTTAAATGTTCGGTATGTTTCAGTGCAGACGTTAAACAAGTCAGCTTTTTTGTCGTTGCTTACCATGATTGCAGGATTAAAGGTGATAGCTGCAAGTTTAACTCCTCCCCACCAGTAGGATGCACAGTCATCCTCAATATTTATACCCTCCAATTTAAGAAAAGGCTAAATTCACAGTAGCAACTCAAATAACAAGAAATTAGCTATAAATGAAAATTTACAAAACCATAATTTATTGAAGTAAAATATTGTTGTTGAATTGTGAACATAAGAGAAAACACCTGATTGCAGAGATTGCCTCAAAGTGTTGCTCAACAAAATTTTAGCTTCTTTACTTGTGTTATCTTTTGTGTGTTTGTTAATATTTCTTTCAAACCACAATTCAAAATTAATGTCATGATTCTCATAGAATTTTGATTTATTATTACTTTTGTCAATTTTAACTTATTTCACGGACAGCTGATTTTTTTTCCTTCCTTAACTGGACAGTATGAATCACTTTGAGGACGACTCGCTTACTCAGTTAGCATTAGCAAGGTTACAGAAGCGGCTAACCATTAATTAGCATTAACAAAGGCTTACATGTCCAGGAGGAAAGCAGAAACCTCCTCCTTTTTTACTTCACCCTCATCCTGCTTCGTTTTTTTTAATATTTCCGTCTGCTTGAATTTGAGAAATGTAACTATTTTCACAGAGTAATCGGGCTAGCATCTCCAAAGCTAATGCTAATGGTGCAGAATCCTTTAGTGTAGTAGATGGCATAGTAATAATATTTGTATGTTTTGGACTTGTCAAAATTGGTAAAACAATTATTTGTTAAAATTTTTTTCTTTTGTAAAATCAAAACTTATTCTGCACCCTCTAAGACGTTCTGTGAATGTATTGTTCTCCAAAAAATTAACTGTGTTGATGAAAAAGTTGAAGATATGACCTTAATTACATTTCTTCTTCTGTAAGGTGGAATGCTGCTGGTTTGACCAGCAGATGTCGCCATTACCGCTTTATCACACACTTCAAAACATCATGCAGTTGCAGGAAATTTAATTTATTTAAGCACATTTATGACAACCTGACATGCTCAAAGTGCTTCACAATTTTAAGCCAATAAAACAAGGAAAATAAGAGTAATAAAACAGATTTAAAAAAACAGCAATTTGAAGAAGCAGATGATTCTCCAATAAAGGACTATTTGTAAACTTCCTGTACTCATCAAAACGACAAGATGTTTTTTGTCATTTTCATTATTTAAATACAAATTCAAATTCATCAGTCACATGGAAAAGGTAAGCTGGAGCGACTGATGATGGCTGCAACCATAATTTCCACCATTTACAGATGAAACAGGAGTCACATGATCATTTCAGTGTTTACCCACTTCCTGAATTTTACAGCTGCAGCTGTCAAATTTATTCTTTTACTATTTGTATTAAATGAATGTGGGTATTTTCTATAAAAGTTTGAGAGCAGTTGCTGTAAAATCCAGGAAGTTACAGATGCTGAAGCAAAAAGTGTTAAATCATACCCCATACACCCCCACATTTATCAGCTCAGATTTAATCAGATTAGATTCTAATCCAGGCGTGAGCGGTCAAATATAAACAGCTCACAGATAAGTGGAAAACCAACTCATGCACATCTGCAATGCTGATTTAGTTCAGATCCATGAGTGAGTCAAGTGTTTCTGTAATTTAATGCATCTGCAGAGTTTCATGCATCTGCCCCAGATCTTCCCACCTCCTTCAAAAAGAATTAAAAAGGGACTTTTCCCACTTTTCTGTACTTAAGTATAACTAGTAATCACATAAATACAGAATTTAAACAAACTTGGAATCAGATTTATAATCCTTCATATGTTTTGGACATAAGTATGTGGGTGCAGAAAAAAGAATTATTACACTGCAAAAACTCAAATCTGCTGGAAGAATTTTTTTGTTGTCGATTACAAGCCAAAAAGTCTTGGCCACTATTAAAATAAGGATTTATATATATTATTTATTTTTATGCTTGTATAAGCAAAAAAATTCTGCCAATGAAACAAGCAAAATTTTCTTGATAAGATTTCTTGAAATAAGATGCATTACCCTAAAACAAGTTCCTATATTTCACTGAAATGTTTCTCTTTAAGTAATTTTGTCTCATTTTGAGTGTGATGAGTTATTTTGACAAGAAATGAGAGAAATATGCTAAGATTTAAGTTTTTGCAGGGTACCAACAGTATGGATGGGTTGTAAATCATAAGAAGGATTTATTAGACAAAAACGAAATCATGTAATAAATGAAATCAAAGTCAGATGCAACCGTAAAGCCTGTACAGAAAAGTGAGACCTTAGTCCAACAAAGACCTGAAGAGCCTGACTCGCGCGTCTGAGCAGAGACTGTTTTAGCAAAGTTTAATCCGACTGACCGTGTGCAGCCCCTCCACCCCTGGATCAGGCTGCACAGTCATGCTGTCGCCTGCAAGCATCCATTTACGTGTAAAGACCAGATTCTGAGTGTCTATTAACAGGTTACATGATACTGCAGGTCACAGACATCTTAGTTTAATTGCAGAGGCTCAGAAGTGAGATAGAAGTGAAGTAGCATTACCTACAGGAATATAAACAGAATTTGTCTGTTGGCATTTTTAGACTTTTTGAGCCAAAAACTAGAGAAATGCAGACAAAGATGCAACACGATGACTTTAGAAGGACGAAACATTCAGTAAACGGTGTAAAACTACACAGAAATTCAACTTTTCTGTAAGTTTTACAGGTGAATGATGATGTGATCGTTGCTACAGATAACTGAGGGGATTAACTACAGGAGGCATCACTGTAAATGTGAAAGTAAATCAGCCTTTAGGATCCAGTCGGTGGTGAGAGCTCATTTTCCAATGTGTTTTTATTTCCAAAGAATTAGGGATGCACGATATAATCGGCCGATATCGGCCTTAAAACTGAGTATCGGACATCAGCCACCCCACCAATATTTAACCAATAAGCCCGCTGTTTCTAAAGTTTAAAAAAAAAATATATATATATAAAAAACTTCTTTTTCTTCTTCTTAAAAAAGTTCCTTTTTACATACTTTAAAACTTCTTAAGACTCGGAGTGGGAAAAAAATAATGATAAAGTGAAATATTGTGATATTTTTACATGCCGATATCATCTTGACATTTAAAAACACAGTATCGGTCTATTTTACTATGAAATCTTGCAATATTTCAACGTTCCGTTATGAAATCTCGCAACAATTAACGAAAATTTGGCGATATTTCATATGCCAACATCATTTTGGCATTCAAAAATGCAGTATCGGTCTATGTTACCAATGAAATCTTACGATATGTTATTGTTCCATTATGGAATCTCATGACAATTCAGGAAAATTGTGCGATATTTTCATATGCTGATATCATATTGACATTTAAAAACACAGTATCGATCTGTTTAACTAACAAAATCTCGCAATATTTCACCGTTCCGTCATGAAATCTCATGAGAATTCATGAAACATCATGAGATTTTGTAAGTAAAATAAATTGATACCGCATTTTTAAATATCAATTTGATATCGGCATATGAAAATATCGCAATATTTCAGTGTATCAATATTTTTCCCACACCCATTTTCTAGGTGTTGGAAACGGGTAACAAAACTGTTGTTTGCAATGACTGCTTATTTTTTTAGCTTTAATATCGGTATCGATATCGGCCACGTGAGTTTTAAAATATCGGATTTCGGTCAAAATTCCAATATCATGCATCTCTACAATGAATGAACAGTTGATGAGCAAAAAGAACAACAGAGGCTTAATGATTTGCATATTATTAGTTATTAGAAAACATCAGTGAGAACAACAAAAGATGCGGTTCATTAAAATGTTTAATTTAAGGCTCATTTATGCTCAACGCAGAAGACTCATATGCAGGCAGACATAGAGAAATGATGATGTTTTATTTGTTTGAGTTCAAGTTCAGAGTCGACTGGTAAAAAAAAAAAAAGAAAGAAGTTGCAGTAAAGATCAGTTCTGCTGTGAGAAAATAACCCTGAAGAGAAGGCGTGAAAAAGCTCAGAAGAGACTAAAACAGAATTCAAGACACAGCACTTACAGCATATATTAACAGACATAATGGAAAACGTGTGAAGATGATGCTGAATGCAAATTTTTCCTTCGCAAATACAGATTACAACATTGTTTTGGTCCTCGCCAGATTTTAAAATGAGGTGAATACAAGCTGCATGTGTCATTGGTCAGTGAGTAAAAGCCAAATTACAGAAGCAACGTGTTGAACGGTTTGTTGTCCAGATGCAGCTCTGCAAGCCCAAACTGTGCTGCCATGTTTTTATAGAGAAGAAGAACTCTGCAACCCACCAGGTGGCAGAAAGTAAAGATCCCGCCATGTTTCTGGATCCACCTGCACATGTAGAACAGGTGTTCTCACTAACGAGCTCGTCTACCTGCAGAGCAGCCGTGCTGACTAACTTCAGCTGGTTTAGCTGGTGCATTTTCTCTTCTGATCGTTGCCGTGTGAACGTAGCCGTCGATTCTGCGAAATTCCAGGTGTAATGGAAACCCAGCCACAGAGGAGCTCACACTGACGATGATCAGGTAATCAGTGCTCTGATCATCTTCATCACTGAGGAAGCTGAGAGAGATGACTTCACTTTTCACACATTGTTTTCGTATTTCTGGTTAGTTTTTAGTTTCTTCCCCTTACATCTTGGCATATAAACTTTAGGACTAAAATATTTTACACTTTCTTCTTCCTTTATATTAAGACTGTATGTGCAGTTTCCATGGTTACGGACAACCTGCTGACTGAGCTGACTGAATACAGGAAGGAAAAAGGCCCAAAAAATGTGACTTTGTATTCAGTGTAAAAAATATTTTCACTTTATTGAACTAATCCTCGATTTTAAAGATTAAATGTATTTACAACTTATTAAACAAAGACGGATCCCCATCCTCTACACTCCCACCGGAAGAGTCCAGGACCACCAGACGGGTAAACTGACATTTGCGTGGATGCTTTGTCTGTTAAATCATGAACGCATCCTACAGCTCCTCATGAAACGTTTCTCCGGGGTGAGGAGGCGTCAGCGTCGGCCCTCAGAGACACGCTGACGCTCCAGATGTGAGGTCAGAGGTCTGGCTCAAGGCCACCTGGACAGGTTTGTCATGACTTGGTGATTAAGAACCGCTCTGAGTGTCCGGAGTCTGTGACAGCAGCAGTGTTGCATCAGAGTACTTGACCTTTGACCTCAGCCACTTCCCTGTCCAGCCGCTCGCCCGCCGCCTGCAGCTCCTCCCTCTGCTGCCGTAGCTGGCTCTGAGCCTCTTTCAGACGCTCATTCAGCTCCAGATACCGCCGGCACTGCTGGAATCGGAGCTCCACCTCACTGTCTGCAGGGGGGGACGAGTCTGAGGAGAGAACGGCAAAGTAACTCAATCAACAGCCGGTAAAATACAGATGACAGCTTAAAGGAGAAGTTCGTTTTTTTTCCAACCTGGACCTATTTACTAGCATGAAACGCGTTCATTTACTCACCCAGACAGTTTTGGGGTGAATTCCAGTCCCCCCCCAGCCCTAGCCCTTGGCCCTAACCCTTCGTTTTGCGCGTTCATGTGAAGGGTTAGTGATGTCCCAATTCTGGTTCAGACCCAGGGGAGGGGTAGGGCTATCTGACCCTGGAAATTGAGATTTTCCAGGGGCACGAGAAAATGAGTGGTTTGTGATATCACCACAATTCCAAGCGAAATAAAGGCAAAAGGGCGAGGAAATCGTCAGCAGCAGCCAGAGAAACGTATAAATGTGAGTATTTTTTGTAAATAAATATGAATATTGCTACTTAAGGTCGCTGTGATGTATCAAATACAGTTTTATTAGAAATGTGAACAAAGTCGTTAGTTTTGTAACATTACGTGCAACTGATCGTGTCTGAAAAGTAACATTAACGGCAAGTTTGGCGTCGTCTTCCCCTTTCATTGTTACGTTTTTTCGGCCTAAAACCAAAGAAATAATCCAGTCGAAAAGGAGGTTACTGCTGCTGCAGACAGCTTTTTTTTTTTTTAACAAAACTTTATTGACAATTCAATGTTGGACAGTCGTGATGTCCGTTTACAGCGCCACGGACGACTATTGGTGATGCATGAGGATTTCGAAGGGTTGTCCCATTTCTTAGGGGGATAATTCAATCCCTTACACTTGAAACTCTGTTTGAAACTCTGTTTCAAGTGTAAGGGCCAAGGGGAAGGGGAAAGGCTAGGGGTAGGGATGAAAAGAGGAATTGGAATTGGGCCTTGGTGTAACTTGATCTCCTTCAGGAGATATTTAGATCCACTCCAGATCAGCGTATGTCCAATATAATGGAAGTGATGCGGGCAACCTCCGCAGCCTCTAAATAAGGCATTATCTGCCACAAACTCCTTCATTTCACCAATGTTTTGTTACGAAACATTAGTCAGACCCCCCCCCAGTTTGTGGCAGATAATGCCTTATTTAGAGTAGGACTGTGCAATTAATCGAAATTTAATCATGATTTCAATTTTCATGTCAAACAATCTCCAAACTCTATAATCGAATTGAAACAATTTGTGTGCCATTTTTCTTTACACAATTTCTGAAAGAAAAGCGCAAAACATTCCTTTCCACATGGTCCTGCTACAACCTACATTCACGAAGCTGAGGTGTGTTTTGCGTAAATTATCAGTAACAAAATGTTTTGGGACATAGAGTAATGCTGAATAAATGCATTATTTAACTATAAAAAAATAATCATTTGAACAATCATGATTTCAATATTGACCAAAACAATCGTGATAATGATTTTTTTCCATAACTGAGCAGCCCTAATTTAGACGCTGCACGTGGTGTCCAGCATCACTGACATTATATTGGACATACGCTGATCTGGAGTGGATCTAAATATCTCATGAAGGAATTCAAGTTGCATCAAAACTGTCTGGGTGAGGAAATGAACGGATTTCATGCTACAAAATAGGTCCAGGTTGAAAAAAAAACTAAACTAATTTCCCCTTTAAATGCCAGCTCTTGTAAAGATTTGCTGCTGTGGTGAAATGTGTGAATGACAAGTTTTCTAGATGATGATGATGTCAGTAAGCTGAAATCCACATCAGTAGATTATTCAGAACCCGGTAAATATCTAACAGTATAATAAGAGTTTAAGAGTGATTTTAATCCCAACTAGCTGCAGCTCTGTGTTTCCACAGACTGTGAACATCACTTTAGACTCACTTTGTCCGATTCTCTCCAGGATGCTGAAGACCGGGTCACTGGGAGAAGCTTTGCTGATGTCGTCCAGGATCTGGTCCACTGTGGGGGGTTCAGGACGGCTGGGTAACACCACCCGTTTCTTACTTTTAGAGCCAATGTTCATTCTGCAGAAGTCGACTTAACCTCCTCTATCTGAAACACAAGGTTCAAGTTCTTTAAAATAATAATTTAAAAAAAGGTAAATTACGCATTCAGGAATCACGCATTTAATTTAAGGTCTGTTACATGTAAAACCCTAAACCATATTCCCCCTTAATACGTTTATTATATTTATGCAGTCTTTATCTGACTTAAGTTAATTTATCTGTCAAAGTTATAATTATGTGTCAATGACTGACCAAAGCGGATAATTTTGACACAAAAAAAAAGTGTGTTCTTTAATTCGGCGAACGATATAAGAACAAAGAAGCATTTATTCCTCCAAATTTACCTTGATAAACACTGCTAATCCGTTCCCATCGTCCAATAGTTATCCGGTAATCAGCTGTCTAAATCAAAGTGTTCGTGGCAATTAATTGCAGTTTGGTGAAAAAATTATCAGCCGAATTCTTACAAATATCAAGAATATTACAATTAAATATTTTCTGGTATTAATAACTACTAGTAATTTCGCTGACAACCGAGTCTACATTTATTTTCCAAGGTTTTGAACGGAATTCAGCACTTTGAATTAATAAGTCACACCGATTTGCCACGTAGCTTTTATCTCAGATCTTACCAAAGTTTGTGAGTTGAGGTGAAGCTTCTGATGGGTCTCAGCTGCAGCTAACTGCGAATTAAACCGGGTTAGCGGACAGAAAATGACCAAATCCTTGTAAAAAAAAATAGAATTATCAACAAGCACAACAGGAAGCCACTGAGTGGTAACGGAAAGCGTACGTGAATGCGTCACATGTCACGTGCCACGTCAGTTTATACCAGCTTCCTTTTTCTTTCTTAAAATAAATAAATAAATATTTTTCCTTTCTGTCCTCCAAAATGAATGAATGAATTTATTTATCTATTTATTTATTTACGTACTTATTTGTTCATCTATTGTATGAAGGCAACCCGTGTCAATGTACAATATCGCCACCTACTGTGTTGGAGTGGGTTTTAAATTTGAACACAAAATTTCCCTCTAAAGGACAATTAAAGTCCTTTTTCTATTTGATTAAATTCAATTTATATTCCATGTTTTTAACAATCGTATTAATGACATGCAGAGGAAAAAAAAAACAACTGTTTGCTGTGATATTTTCTA
Organism: Atherinomorus stipes; assembly: GCA_023101725.1. Classification (NCBI taxonomy): domain Eukaryota; kingdom Metazoa; phylum Chordata; class Actinopteri; order Atheriniformes; family Atherinidae; genus Atherinomorus; species Atherinomorus stipes. Next base: position 59,004 of record JALJCO010011813.1, read on the forward strand.
TGAGCAGTGCTTTCAGTTTGAGGCACTGATGCATTTAGATTACTTTACCATCTAAGAGCCATATGTATCAATGATGTCAGAAAATCACGCCTAAATTGGAAGATTTCTAATAATTTTAGTCTATTATTGAGAAATTTGTTTGATGCTTTATTTAATAGACACAAGTCCAAAGCACACAAATTCTGGGTGTTCACTGACCAACTTTATTGTCTTTATAAAATATAAACAAATTCAAAGTTTGATACCAGCAACACACTCAAAAAAAAGTTAGAAGAGAAACAAATAAAACAAAAAAAAATTATAGAATATACATGTAACAGCAATCTGGAAGATTCTACAATCAGCTGATTAATTGGTAACAGGCGAGGGTGCCAGGAATGGGTATAAAAGAGCATTACCAAAGGTTTAGTTTTGACCAAGCAGCAGGATATAAAAAGCTGAAATTAAAAATGTGTTGTTTTAGGTAGAAAGCCAGTTAAGAGATTTGTCGTGATGGATAGATAGATTTTTTACCTAGATGAGGAAACCAAAGCTGCTTAACGATGAAGAAGATCATGGTGATGGAAAGTAACAAATGCAAAGCTGTTTGCCACAAACTGATTCCTGAGTGGAAAACTCTCCACGTTTTCTCTGTCAGGTGTTTTATTTTTATAATAAACCTTTTCTTTTAGCTTATTGTTACTTGAGTTTCAAGTTGCAGTTTGGTTATGTTTAGGCACTCATGCTCCTCTTGACCAAGCAAGCTGGGCTGGCAAAACAAACTGTGCTTGGCAGGTATAAAAGAGCAAATCTGAAAACCAAATGCATTAAAGATGAATTCCTGTGTGATGAATGGGAGAAATTAGCATAAATTGTTTTATGGTGGCCATGAAGTTCAGTTTTAATCTGAGCAATCTGAAAGTAAAGCATATTTAAAAGCGCAAAAACAGGACTTGGATTAATACTATGGCCAGAAGTGGTGGTGATATATACCTCATGGAAGTGCAAAGTCCATCTGAGTTAATTAAGATCAAGTTTCCGGAGCTTAAAAACAACAACAAAAACAAAAAAACAAAAAACACAGTGATCCCCAAATCATAAATATAAATACAGAGAAAACAAGAGACTGTTGCCAGTTTCTGCACTACAGCAATACAACGTGATAGGTAAATGAAATCAGTCTCTTTCACTGCAGCAGGATTTTCTGTTGGGATCTGTCATGATGAAGAGGAGGATCTTCACTCTCCTCTTCTTCATAGGGACTCCTCTTCTTCCTCTGCTGCTATCTGACTGCCTGAAAAACAGGGAAAAAAACATAAGATGGTGGTGGTTTGTATGCTTTATTCAGTTAAACCATTTATTCATAAATTAAGAAAAAGAATATATATCTTATAAATGAGAATTCAGTTTAACATGGGAAATGATAAACATGTAAAATGCGCTTTTTTCTCCTGTTCATTGCTGTAACACACTGAATATGGTCATTTTGGCTCAGTTTATCAGTGATTAATCATGCAGGAAGAACACATTTCATCCTCTCTGGACCACAGATCCAACTTTGCAGCTTCTGTGGAACAAAGATACGCTGCATGCGAAGACACATCATCATTTCTGATGTCACACATATGTGTATGTATGTATATACGTTGATCATTTTAAATCACTGCTGAAAACACATTTGTTTTCACTGGCCTTTCACTCAGCTTGAGAGTGTCACATTTATATTTTTATATTTATATTTTTGTATTGTGGTTTTATGTGTTTGTTTTCATTCTGCTTTTATTTCTGATTTATCCTTTATTCTGGACAGCACTTTGGTCAGCTGAGGTTGTTTTTAAATGTGCTCTATAAATAAATGCGACTTGACACACACACACACACACACAATATATATATATATATATATATATATATATATATATATATATATATATATATATATATATAATACACACATACAATACTAGTTTTAATAAGAAATTTAAATAATAAAATAAAAAATAAAAATTTACAAAATATAATTTACTGATGTAGGATATTGCTTTTTATTTTGGTTGGAAATCATGTTTTTTAAAAACAAAAATTCAAAACTGTCCTACACACATTAAAACACCTTTCCTATGAATACAGAAAACACCTGATTGCAGTGATTGCCTCAAAGTGACTCTCAACAAAATTTTAGCTTCAGAGCCCCTTCATGCTTGTTCACTTGTTTTATTTTTGTGTATTTGGTTTTAATATTTCTTTCAAACCACAATTCAAAATCAGTGTCATGATTTTCACAGAATTTTTATTTATTTTTCAAATTCTTCAAATTCTGATTTTTTTCCTCCTTAGTTTACACACACACAGCTAGAGAGAGAGAGAGCGAGAGAGAGAGAGAGAGAGAGAATTCATACCCTCCTATCAAAGACAAGATTAAATTCACAATAGTTATTCAAATATCAAGTAATGTGATTTAAAAAAAAAGTAATAACAAATAAAATACTAAATTGCAATTTTGTGAAATAAAATATTGCTTTTGAATTTTGGTTGATAGAATATTTAACAAACAAAACTGGTTTAGACATAATAGAACACATTGCTCATAAGAAGTGAACCAAAACACCTGCGAACAGGTGCAGCAGTCTGATTGGACGTTGCAGAAAACACCTGACTGCAGTGATTGCCTCAAAGTGCTGCTCAACATTTATTTTAGGAGCCCCATCATGCTTGTTTGCTTGTTTTATTTTTAGTTTTTTTGTTTTTTATGTTTGTGTTGAGCCACAATTCAAAATCAATGATGAGATTTTTATGATTTTTTTTTTTATTTTTATAAATGATCACTTTTATCAATTTCAACTTATTTAACTGAGAGCTGATGTTTTTTCATTTTTAATGAGAGGGTATGGATAATTTGGAGGACTGTAACTACTGGATATGAGACCACATTTTGGCCTTGATGTAATATTCGGGCTGTTAACCTGAATGTGACCATTTTTACTGAATTGACTGACTTAATTGTTGGCCTAAATGTGTGAATAGTTACTTTGGCATTCAGTCCACCTTCAGTGTGGTTGAAGATCAATTTTGGCCAAGTTTGTTCCTTTTATTAAGCAATAATGAGGTGAAATAATGGAGTGAAACACAACATTAATCTGATGTATACATGTCAGCTGATTGGAACAGAATCCCGACCACTTAGAAAGGCTGGATGCAGCGCTCACACAGAGGACATGTCCGATAAGGAGGACGTTTTTAGGTTGTGAGGCTGCAACATGTCAGCCATCTATAGATGTTGAAGCCTACTGAGTCTGACCTACTGCTAATTAGCTTCTCAGACTTCTACCAGGAAGCTGTAGGGGGGAGGGGGGTCATTCTGACACGATGCTGCTACATTCAGCTGCCGTCATTGAGACATGACAGGAAGCGGGTCAACTTTTTCAGTAACTTACCATCAGTCTACTCCAAGCGCATCCTGATGTGCAGACAAATAACAATGACAACAGTTACAAACAGTTACAACCAGTCAAGCTACTGCTGAAGAATCTGGGTTTTACATGTTCAGGTTTCCCGCTCAGCTGTTTATGGAGCAGCCAGAGCTGTTCCCTCACACGATGCAAACACATGATCATGCAAAAGTCAACATGTTTTCCAGCCTGCACTGTGGTAGAATCTCAGAGACTGTGTGAATGTAGCAGCTAATCTTCTGGAGCATGCATGCTAACATGCTAGCAACAGCTTCAGCTTCATCCCTGCTGGAGCGCTGTGTTGCTTTCCTCTCACTTGTCATGATTGTGGAGAGTGTAGATAAAGTGTGTGGTTGTGATATCCACACAGAAAGTCATCAAGGAGCAGCATCCATCGTTCTTGACGTGAAGTAAAACATGTTGTCAGCGTCTACTTCCTGCAGTGTGTCCTGCTTTCTGCAGATTATCTGGTGTTTATGTGTGAAAACGGCTCAAGTTTGATTGGAAAAATGTGCTAAATTCAACTCAAGCTGACTGATCCAACTCTATCATATAGACATACCGGAGGCTATGTGGAAAATCTTTGAGATATTGTCTTCCAGCTGCTTGGAAACCAAATATAAAGAAATGAAGGCTGCATCAGCATTCTTCACTCAGTACTGTGATGGCTTTTAATATGATTATAAATCATGCTGGGTGTAAATAAGAATCCCTCAGCAGTTGTGGTGTTCATACTTGGTTTTAGTCATAAATAAAACTTCATGTATACGTGTTGATGTGTTTTATTGTCATATGGAGACGACCAGCTGCCCGCCGTCATCTTAATGTGTTGACGTTAGCTACTAGCTAAAACGGAGGTATTTGGTAACGGAAATAAACTCCTAAGGGAGGGACGTGGAGATCCTGTTACACTAATGTTCAGCTGAATAGCACAAAGACAAGATGTAATTAGAGATGGGCATATTGATACCTTGGAGTCAATACTTCGATACCAGCCACACATAATATTGGAATCGATACTTTTTTGAGTATCGCGATACTACTGTATAGATACAAAACATGCAATTTGTTTCTACTTCTGAGAGTTTTAGGCAATGAAATGATGAAAGCAGCCAGATTCTAGCTTCTATATCACATGATGGTGGTAGCCTATCAGATGTCATGATGATGTTGCTGCTGTTAGTGATGATGATGATGATGTTTTCTTCTTTTTCAGTGGTTTAATGCAGGTTATTGTACATTGTTTTGGTAAATTTGTAATATTACTTTTACATTTTCTATTTTAACATTTTCCACTTAATAAATTTGATTATTTTAGTTCATATATATTATGTTATTTGATGACTGAAAGTCGTTTTTAATCTATTTTTGTTTAATTTTATCATCACTATAATTTATTATTGTTTTAAAAGCATTTATTTCCAGTATTTCTGTTCTTAGGTTTTACTTGCATCTAATATTGCCCTTGCATTCAAGCTATTAATGCAAAATGTACAATCATGTGATTTTCTTTTAAAGGACAAAAAGAATCAGTATCGATATTTCTGAACAAGTCCCATAACCCTAACCCACTACTGGTATAAGATTTCAGTATCGCCCATCCCTAGATGTAACACTGATATTTAGAATATTCTTTGTTTTTCATGCATACCTGTCCTATATGCTTTTTATTTACGTCTTCATAGCGCTCATCCTTTCTAAACCTGAGGTTGAAAATAGTTAAAATGAGAGGGAATTATTCTATTTCTGTTATTTCTGTTTGAATAGTAGTTTTAAGTGAGTTATCTGTGCTCTTATACAGTATACCCTCAATGTGGCAGCAGTGTACGGTGACTGCTCAACCAGACAGCGTAAAGATCGCTCCCGGCAGGTCACGCAACTGAAAACTGTCAGTTGGTGCAATCGGATGTCTGACCCCCGCCCAATATCCGACTGCCTCCTCCTGCGAGCTCATTCAGTTTGGGGATGCGATTTTCTTCCAGACCAAGTTTGTGCAGGACTCAAACAAATCAGACCTTAATAAGGTGTTCCCCGGAGGTGGTGCTGCATCCGATTATTGAAGGAGAAAACGAGGAAACCAGCGAAGAAGAAAGCTGGTTCGTCTACTGGTTAATGCAGAACAACTTTTGTTTCCACCACATAACAGTAAAACATGGCGCTGTATCAGATCCCAGGGGTCTCGGGTTGATCATATTTCTACTCAGAGTTCTTCCACATCTGACCTTGAGATGTTCTTACCATTTAGAGACGCCTGTCATTCGAAACACACTTATTTTTCGAATGATAGGCTTTGCATAAAGTTAGCTGCTGGCTTTGTAGTCCACTTCCTGTATTTAGCCCGCTTCAAGTGGACCAAGATCTGCGTTTGTAGTCCACTGAGTCCACTTCTTTGATTCAAATCTGAGTTTGTTTCACAATTCCCCAAACGAAGTGGACTTTACGGGCAAACGAACCAGGACTCAACTGAAAAAAGCTGGTGTGAATGTGTGAGTGTTTGCAGCTAAAAACTAACAGGTGGATCAGTCAGGTGGAGCTGAAGGTTTCCTCTAGGTAGAAGAAGCAGATAAACAACGATAAGAGGTGGAGGTGGAAGCAGTTTAGGTCTGTTCAGGTCCGCTTCCAGCTCAGTATCACAGAGGAAGAAGAAAACTGGCTTTAACCTTTGAAAACCTGAGTTTAATAAGGGCGTGTTGAGAAGAAATGGTGCCAAACTTGGCCAAAATGGTATTTTAGGAGACTTTCTGAATGGTCTGTCCTACAACCTCAGATTCACCTTCATTTTTTTTATTTTATTTTTTATTTTTTAGGTGTTAAATTTTATTTTAAAAGTTTTTTCACCAGTAAGACATGTTGATATTTACATGTCTAAATAAATATTCTATTCCTATGACTCTATTGCTATTCAAACAGACCTTCTGGTTGCAGAGACATACTCATTTCATTATAGGTACACAATTTTTAGCCGAGGCTCAGGGCTCAAAAGTTAAACGTCTAACCCAGTCTCAACAATGTAATTTGTTTATTCCACTTGGTAGTGTAGTTTTACTAAATATCAGGCAGAGAGGAATATAATTGTTCTCTCTTTGTGCAGCTTCCTAGTTTGGTCGGTTGGCTGTGGTGCTCTGAAAGTTGTTCTGTGATGCAGTAAAAATCAGAACAGTAAAGTTCAACTGTTGGAATACTAGAAAGAAAAGCAGGATATTTGGAGAGAGGCGTTCAGGGACGTCTGGAAATTTTGTGAAGCAGCATGTAAATGTGTGGAGAGTTGAGGCTGCATCCTTTTCTCACCTGACTGTAGTTGGTTACTCTTTGTTAAAGGTAGTAGCTACGACATTTTAACATCAAAACAATAAATAAAAAAATCTAATAGAGGGATGCAGAGTAAAATTATTAATGTTACCCCAAAATTTATTATAAAATATAAATAATTATTTTATCAATGATGGGTCCCCAAAACATTAATATTTTTATCTCATTACCATGCCAACGTCGGTATTCTTCACCATTAGCATTAGCTCTGGAGTTGCTAGCTTGATTGCTATGTGTAGAAATAGCATCTTCCTTGCTTCACATTTCTCAAATTCAAGCGGCCAAAAACTAGGCAGGATGAGGGTGAAGGTAGCAAACGAACTTTCCTCCTAGACATGTAAGTTAAGTCTTTGTTTATGCTAATTAACAGTTAGCCGGTTCTGAAACATTGCTTATGCTAAACGATTAAATGAATGTGAGTGCGCCACCTACTGGTGGGGAGGAATTAAACTGGTAGTTATCACCATTAATCTAATAAATTCTGATTCAGTACAAAGGAAACAGACTTGGTTTCACCGGAGCATCGTTTTGACAAGGAAACGACTCCGTACAGGAGCACAAATTCACACAGCAGCCAGGAAACAAGTGTTTACCACAGTTCAGAGATCAGAGCTGGAAATGCAAGCTGAACATCAGCGTTTGACTTTGAATCACTTCCAAATGTTTCACTACTTCACCACGACAGGCTTCTTAGTGAAAAACTAGTTGTTTAGGTTTAGGAAATCATCTTTGTTTGGCCAACACTGTAAATTAATATTCCATCAAATTGTGTTAGTCTTTTATTGTGGATTACTGCTCCGTAGTCTCGCCCTCTTTTTCCAAATCAAAATGTGTTGGACAAACTTTCATGTTTCATGAATATTTTACATTTTCAGAGACAGAGCTGAACTCTTCAGTTCTTTCAGGGTCATTACAGTTCACACTAGTTCTGATCACGTCACACGCACAGACTGTGTAATACTGCGCTACGCTAACACCAAACCAGCTGACTTACCGCACTGGTTAACCGAGGAAAGGCTGGAACAGGTGACAGGAAGCCACGTTATCAGATCATCCGTTTATTCATCTAATCTACACACAAACACTTCACCAAGGTGGTGTGAGGGAAATCTACAGGTGTTGTCATGTGTTGCTATGACAGATGAACATCTGGAATATCTTCCAGTATATTCTAAACAGTCTGCACATGATCATTTTAAGACAGTCAATGTGTGAGAATAAAAAGAAAATGATAGAAATGAGAAATAGAATTTACAACAAAAAAGGTTGTAAAAAGAAATGTCTGTAAAACGGACCAAGGAGGTTACGGAAATGTTTATTATCAAAACGTGAAAATAGGGGAGAGAAAAATAAATATCTGAGTAAAATAATAATAAAATGTAAAAATATAAATATAGAAATTAAACATCAGAGAAAACTTGTTCTTAATTTCCTGAAAGCATGAGGAAAATATGAGTTGAAAAATAAACACAAACAAACTAATTAGAATAAATCCTGAAAATGTTCAAATAAATGCCTAAGAAATTATGAATATTACCAAAACTCTCAAAATATTTCCATAATCATATCTAAAAAGATACCAATAAATGTCAGAAAAAACGAATAAATCAGACTAGCTGAGAAAATTAATGAATAAAACCCCAGTTCCAAAAAAGTTAGGATGTGTAAAATGTAAATAAAACTAGAATTCAGTTATTTCTAAAGCTCATCAGCTCATTTTATTCCCAGTAGAACATAAACCGTTCTTTTTGCGACAGTTGTGTGTCCTGTGGGGAGTCACAGGTTTAGTGCCCCTAGTGGCCAAAAGTTACACGGTAGCCCTTTAAGTTCTTGAACACGAGTTTCTACATTTTGTTCCTGCCCATGTCTCAGGGTTGAGTCGGGGAGTTTGGTGAACTTGCTTACTGGTAACTTGCTTGTTATGCCAGTTTAGCCTGTTCAGCTTCCATGGTATGTTCTGTGTTACCTGAACATACCAGACACATGTTCAGCCCGATGTTCTGTGTGCTGTTGTGTAGACGAATAACTTGTTATTCCAGATTAAATGTATGTTCTTGGACTTTTTTACATAAACTTCTAAATAAATGCAGTTTATAGTCCAGTGATACTTGTATACAGTCGTCTCAAAATTATTCATACCTTCCAATTACAGATGGAAAAAAATCAGCTGTCAGTGAAAAAAAGTTGAAATTGACAAAAATTAGTAATAAATAAAAAAAATTCTATGAAAATCATGACATTGATTTTAAATTGTGCTTCGAAAGAAATATAAAAAAATAAACACACAAAATAAAACAAGCATGAAGGGGCTCCGAAACTAAAATTTTGTTGAGCAACACTTTGAGGCAATCACTGCAATCAGGTGTTTTTTCTAATGTTCAAAAAAACTTCTACACCTGTTGACAGGTATGTTGGTCCACTGTTCATGAGCAAGGTGCTTTAATTTGTCTGGGACAGTTTTGTTTGTTTTTTATTATCATTTTTTAAAAACAAAAATTCAGAATCAACATTTTATTTTACTAAACTATAATTTAGTAAACTTTTATTTATTATTAGTTTCTAGTTTCATGTTATTTGAATTACTATTGTGAATTTAGCCTTTTCTTGATCCAATGTTCATGGGAAAGGTGCTGTAATGTGTCCGGGACAGTTTTTTTTTTTTTTTTTTTTTTTTTTCAACTATTTCCAACCACAATTCAAAAGCAATATTTTATCTCACTAAATTATAATTCTTTAAATTTTTATTTATTATTAGTTTCTTTAGCTTTTGTTATTTGAATTACTATTGTGAATTTAGCCTTTTCTTTAATTGGAGGGTATGAATAGTTTTGAGGACGACTGTATGTTTATTTTCCTCTTTATGATGCATTTGATGGGACTATAGTCTGGAAGATTTAATAAAATTTACTATATCTTCCAACTTGTTTGTCATTTGGTTTTCGGGTATTTTGCCGACCAGGAAGATAAGGACTTCTGGAATAAAACGGTCTTGCTGCTCTCTGTTAACATGCATTTAAGCGCATAGGAAGTCTACCATTAATCATGTCGCTCAGGCCGTTGAGTTTAGGCCGTCTTTGTCCACCGTTCTGTCCAGATGCTGGTGAATTAAGGACTCCAGCACCAGAAACTAGTCTAAACCACAACCAACTCAGAACAGACCGCAACCCTAACATCTACACCGTCTCTACGAAGCATCGCTCCCCTTTATTACAACTTGGCTGAATGTCAGATCTGCAGCCATCCCCTCCAAGTTGGAGTAAACTGGTTCAGGTAGTTTCTCTAGGACTGGTTTAGGCGAGCACACTGGGAGGAGGTGGGGAAAGCTTGCGTAGTTTACTTACTGTCTTTTCTTCTTCGCTCGGCTGTGATGGAGCAACTTTAGCTGTTGCGGTGTGTGCAGATGAACTCGGTAAGCTCTTTGGTTCGGACTGGGTTACTGGTGCTGCTGGTGTCAACAGGGATTTATTCATCACCAGAGTTGTCAGGACTGGAGGAGAAGCAGGCAGGAGAAGGGCTGTTATTTACTGGGAGCAGGAATGAAAGTGCCCAGTATGGATCTTACTGGTGTTGGACTGGTAGAACCTTCTCTGGTGAGGTTCTCTGCAGCGCTCATGGCCTTCCCTCCGAGGTTGCTGACCATGTTGTCCACCATGGCCTCATGGCGGAGGAAGATGGGCCGAACCACTTTGTTGTAGATGATTTGGGAGCCGTTCCATGACATCGGAGCCATGCACCACAGCAGGAACAGACACTGGGACAGAAAACAGACCAGTGGGGAACTGGATTTAACCAACAGAAGGTTTTTCTTGGAATAGTAGGACCCAGATGTGTAGTTTTGGCCGAATACGAGCTGGAAACATACTAGTAATTAAACCTTTTGAAATGTTTCCCTCCTCTAGAACAAGACTTCATCCTCTCTACAATCTCACATCATTACCTCCTGTGTGGGCTCTTACCTTGAACGCGTAGTAAAACGGAAACCAGTAGAGAAAAATATCAGAGAAGAACTCGCCCAGGCTGAAGACGCCGTACACCACCCAGTAGGTCAGCCATTTTGTGTCGTCTTCTTTGCTGGGACTTTCGATGGCTTTGATTCTGCAGGAAATCAGTGTAAGAGCTTCCGTTAAAGGAAGTAACATGATGTATTCTGGCAGAAGCTGTCACACCTTCAGGAAGTTGTGCTCATTTAATCTCTACAGCTGTGCATTTAAATGCAGCGTGCTTCATCCAGTATGTGTTGGAAAATAACCAGGACTCCAACAAACAAGTCAAATTCTACCGGATAGCAAGAAATGTTTGTCCCAGCTGTGTCAAACATCTGCCCTTTGGTGTGGCCCGTACCCGTAGCTGGCCTTGGCTTTGACTCGGCCACATGATGACATCATGAGGCCCGCAAGGAAAATACTGGAAGTTTGGACCTCTTCTGGCCCACTCAGTTCCTCCAGGAGTCCACATCCAACCCAACACCCCACATTTGGACCACATGTGGCCCACAAGACACTTTACAATGCTGTAACTGAGCTCAGGCTGCACGATTAATCGTTAGAAAATCGTGATCTCAATTCACACATACGTGTGATTTCATTTCTACCCACAACGATTCTGAAGCATTTTTAATCACGAGCTGCATCACAAATGAAAGTTTCCATTCTTCACGGGTTTTTTTCAAGCACCCTCAAATGCAGCACTGCCGTTGCCTCCCCACCCCCTAACCAATGGAGAAGAACTACAACTATGCATCTGCCACAGAAGTGCTCCAACAAAGCTCCTATGCAAACACATTAGGGCTGAAAGATATACCTTTATCGTATCTATGTCGAGATATGAACATTCAAGATATTAATATCGAAAAAGCAACTATATAAAAGATATAGATTTCCCTACGCTTGTCCTGCATGTAAAGCTGTGGAAGTCAAAAACAAAACTGCACTTTCCACAAAAGTGCCTGGTTTTTGAACGAACCCGTAGTCATATCGTATCATATCGTATCGTATCGTATCGTATCGCATCGTATTGAGATGTTCGTATCGTATGGTATCGATATTGGCATGAATTGGATGAAATTTTGTCCATATCGTTCAGCCCTAAAACACATGCTTTATTTTGAATTACCTTTTGAATAAGTTGTTTTTTGTTTTGTTAAAGTTTATTTGTGCAATAAACATTTTTTGGGAAAAAAAAATCGTGCCAGAGAAGCACGATCTCAATTTTAAGTGAAAAAATTGTGATTCACATTTTTCCCAGAATCATGCAGCCCTAAACGGAGCCATAAATCCCAAAAGCAGCCCCGATAGGTCCAAACATGTCTGCTATTGGCTAGGGCATTAAACTCCATCTGATGAGGGTCCGAGTCCTGCAGGTTTTTTAATGTTTCCCTGCTCCAACGCATCTGACTCAGGGCGCATTCATAAAGCATTGTCTGCTAATCTCAGTCCGGGGGCGGGGGTGGTGTTCTGGACCGAGATCATGTTCACGTTGCACCATAACCAAATAAGCCAAACCTTTTGAATAATGTTCCCAATCTCTTCAGAGGTGGCGCTGGATTCGGATTCACCGTCGGCGAGGACGAGACGTACAACGAACAAGAAGGTTCTCACAACTTCGGTTTCCTCCACATGCACGCAAACATGGAAACCGTCGTGGTTTTGTATTTTTTATTCTATCTTATGTAGGCATGCTGCAACAACGGGCCCAGTGTGAACACGTTTGACCACGAGCCATTTTAGAGTACAGCAGTCCCACACGTGTCTTTGATGTCATAGCGTTTACCCACAATGCCCCACGGGCCGAGTTCGCTTGTTTGTTCTGGATCAGAGTGCGTTTGCGCATTCACCACCCCCCCCCAAACAAAGTGGACTTCCTGAGCAAACGGACTCTGATTCGAATTGAAAAAGCTTTGTGAATGCGCCCTCAGAAGTCCCTTTCAGACTCGCTCTGGAAAGTGGTGATAGTGCAGACTTTGTCTTTTATACCTCTTGCATTCAGACAAACGTTCTGCTCTTTTACCTTGGAGCTGAAGTGGACATGTAGCAGATAGCCTCCGTGTCATAGGAAAAGAAATGTTGCAGCATGTCGTTTTGGCTGAAGCACCAGAAATGTTCCGGACAAGGATGAAAAAATGGCTGTTGCTGTAGCTGTAGCTGTGAAAATCAACCTATCTGCGATGCTTCCTGATGTCAAAATGTGGCCGGGACACAATAAGTCCACAAGAAAGACGGGGCATGTTTGATAAGACAAGTCAGGTTAAAGAGTGGATGGACTTTACCGCAAATATTCTGCAATGCAAGTCTGAAAGCTGCTCTGACTAATGACTAATTAATGTACAATGACATAATAATAATGATAATGATAATAAGAATAAGAATAAATGCGTATCAATATTAATTAAAATTAATAATATTAATTAATACTAATTATTGTATAGAATAACGAGTTATTGTACAGAAGTTCATAGACTGTTGGATCCGTTTGATTTGAGTCAGGTGTGTTGGAGCAGGGTAACACTGAAAACATGTAGGACTGTGTCCATTGTTGGGCCGAGCTGAACAGTCTTGGGTTGAAAATTCTGTCTAGTTGCACCTTCACAATAAAAATGATGTTTATTGTCCATGGGAGGAAGTGTGAAATTAAAGATCAGACTTTTATTTTGACATGTGGAGTTGACGCATTTTATTTTGGTGAAACCTTTAATGCTGACTGTTGATTTATTTTCAGTTCTACAGATGACCTGGTTCATCCCAGACCAATGAAAACAGTTTTTTAATGAGATGAATGAATAAAAGTGAGACATATTTGCTGATGCCGCCCGTTCATCATTAGTATCAGTGTTCAATCTGTTTAGCTTCTTTTGCTTTGTCTCATTGTTTCTGAGCCGAGTATATCGGCCGATACCAATCCGATACTACTGTTGAATGAATAAACCGTAGACCTTGGCATGCGAGTGAAGGCATCAGGCTTGACATAAACATATGGCCTCGTTTCAAATTAATAGATATAAATGCGCTTGTATCAGAATGCTGGGTCGGCCTCGTTCATCTGATATCCGATCCAGCTATCGTCAACATCAGAGCCGATATCCGATCCACGTATCGGATCGGTGCATCTCTACCGTGCACACCAGAAAGCCTCCAGATGGGAGCATGTTCATTTTGTTGCACACTATGACATTAAACCAACATATAATCCGTCTTAAACTTGAAAAAAAGAAACAACTTACGAGTAATAGGCTGGATAGACGAAGCCAATCAGATTGCAGAGGAGCGAGGCACCATATCCGTACACCAGGTAGAGTCCGGTCAGTGAGACGGCACCTGGACGAGGACATACAGGACACTTCAGTCAGATACAAAAAAACATTTATTCCCTCTGCTACTACTTCATGAGGCATTAAAATGCATGTCGTCCTGGAAAACTTTGCTGAAAGTTCTCAGTTAGTACCTCATAAAAATCTTTCTTAAATTCTTTATTTAGCCAATATAGGATAAAAGAAAAAAACAATCCAAAATGAGCATAATACAACATGTGCAGGGAAGATTTAAAAAACAAAAGCTAATAAGAAGTCCTCCTTCTTTAAAAGAACTAAAACAATACAAAATGCTCCTATTTAGAGAAATGACATAATTAAGAAAAGAAATGATTAAGAAACGCAATGTTCAGTTATGTATAGAAGTCATTATTGTCAAATAAATACTGTTTAACAGCTTTTTTAAACATAGATGATTATAAATCAAAGAAATGAGAAGGAAGTAGATTATAAACTTTGTCAACTCTAACATGAATACTAAGCTGAGACAAGGATGAACGGACAGATGGTGCGATTTGACTTTTGGATCTTGTATTGTAGGAATGGTTGACTTCCCCTCTCTTAAAATAACTGTTAAACGTGTGGGAAAACTGATGATGCAGAGCTTTGATTACAAACTGTGCTGTGCAAAGAAAATTTACCTGAAAAATTGTAAGTATAGATAATTTTTGACTGGTTCCAGCATCACTCACCTTTGAAAATAAAATTAGAGGAGTGATTAGAAGTTAAAGTGAAAACAAAAGTCTGTTTGGTTCTTCTGTGGAGTGATCATCCGGTTGAGGAGGAGTCAAACAGTTGTACTTGCATGTTAATAATGTTAATAATTGATCTTCAGAAAAAATCTGAATTTAAATGACAAGATTTTTCTTCTTCAAAAAGGTTAAAACAAAAAACAAAAAAAAAAAAAAACAACAACCGTATACTAAACTATTTTATGGGTTTTTAAGAGATGAGGTTTCAAATAGAAATGGGAATAAAACTGAGATATTTTCAATCTTTTAATCTAAAAACTTCAAGGCAAGCAAGATCTCAGCACGCAATCACGTAAAGAAAATGGCTCCAAACTAAATCAGAGCCTTTATTCTACAGGAACATTTTACACACCGGAAATGTTAAGTTTCACTTCAGTGTTTGCTTATTTATTTGTGCAAACAAAACTTTTAAACTTTTAAATGCTAAAACCAGGACAGCCAGCAGCAACAAACCACAGATTTTCACACCATTCTGGTCTTGATCATGAGCTAAAATAAGAAATCCTGTTATGTGATGCAGATGTGAGGATTCTCCACGAAGCTGATGCTGTCCAGACATAATCTGCTCCATGCTGAGAGACGTGCACAATGATGCAGAAAGCATTGTAGCTTTAATAAGTCAGCGTCTGACACGACGGGAGAGAACCTGCCTGGTTGAGGACAGACTCACTAATCCTTTAAAAACGCCTTTAATCCTTCATAATCTGCCAACAAATATGGATGTTCAAGCCCAATTTCTGACCAAACCTGCGCTGAAGTGAAACAACAGAGCAGGCTGCACGTAACCGGAAACGATGAAGGAAAGCGACCTACCTCTGATCAGCTTATGCTGCTGTTCAGGCATGGAGGCCGCTCTGCTCTGGTGCCTGTCCCTGCAGATAATCTGCTTTAACGTCACCGCTCCGAGTGGGAGACAGCGAGCACCAGGCACCACGCTGACATCATGTCCTCCTCACTGTCGCTGATCCACTGCACTCAATACACTGCTGTTCCCAGCTCACGGGACCGCCGCGTTCACAAGGACCTGACACTCAGACTCAGCTACTCTCTAAAGCCGGGCTACTCAATTCAGTCCTGCGAGGGCCGCAGTCCTGCAGGTTTTCAGGGTCTCCCTGCTCCAACACACATGAATCAAGTTAATGAGTCATTGTGCAGAACTTGATTGGCTTTTAGATCTGTTTCATTTCAATAAGAACACTGTAAAACTCACTGAAATGTTTCTCTGTAGGTAGGTTTGTCTTATTTTGAGTGTGATGAGATATTTTCACTAGAAATTAGACAAATATACTTGGTAAGATTTGAGTTTTTGCAGTGAAGAAAGACTGACAACCTGCAGGATTGCAGCCCTTGTAGGACTTGGTCTAAATTCTCAGTCCTGGTCCAGAAGATGTGCTACATGTTTAAGATTTCCTTCCCTCAACACACCTGATTCAGACTAATGAGTCCTTATCAGGCTTATGCAAAGCCTGACATAAGTTGACAAGTTGAGCCATGCGTTTGAGTCAGTGCAGGCCAGTTTACACCGGATGTCCACTGACAGCACAACGTTACCAAGAAGATAACATCACAATAGTTTTGTTGTCATCTTCAGCAATTAGAGAAGAACGTGACTCTGTTATGGTTCTAGTTCCAGATTCCCCTTCATTTAGCTGGTTTTTGGTTTCTACCCGCTGTTAAATGCTCTACACTGTTCCCCAGCTTGTGTCTATGTAGCCCCAAATGACAGCACACGGGCAGAACGGAAATGGGAAAATTCAAAGTACATGGGGAAAGGGGAGAAAAAAGGGTTAAGGGGGAAATGAATCTGATTATATGTAATTTGTTATTGGAAAGGGAAGCAAGAATGGAAAAAAAATAAAGAAAGAGGAATAAAAAAAAAAGAAAAAGAGGGGGAAAAAAAGGAAGGGAAAAAAATAAAAATGAGGATAAAAAAGTAAGGAAAAAAAAAGGGAAGGGCGGGGGAAGAAAAATACTAAAATCAAAGAAAAAAAGAAAAAGGGGGAAAAAAATAAAAAAAAAAAAAAAAAAAGAAAAGAAAAATTAAGAAAAAAAAAAAAAAAAAATCAAAAAGAAAAAAAAATAAAAAAAAAAAAAGGGAAAAAAAGGAAGGATAGGGGGGGGGGGACAGTTAAAATTAAAAAGGGAAAAAAAGATGGCGATATACCAGGATCAGCACTCTGCCCTGTCCTGTAGATATGGGGTATATGCACGACTCCACTACTTCCTGAACTTAAAGGGTCTAGAGGCAGGAATAAAAAAAAAAAAACAAACATGCATGTCAATTTTTTTCATACTAATGGGTGATGAAGCGCTAAATACCAAAAATAACGTTTCCACCCACATTTCTCTCCGTTGCCTTGAACAGGCTGTGTGCTGCAAAATGCGCTGCAATTCAGTGTCCGAATTTCCCGCACTGCCCTGCGGACGTGACATCAAATGACGCTACATCTGCAGTTTTGATGCAGGATGAAGACGGTGGCGGTAAATTCAAACACTGTAAGCGATAGTTATGGATTCTTCTGCCGTCAGCAAACGATCCAGATCAACTGAAAGACACTAAAAAGTGGAACTACGAAGAAGAAGGTTCGTAAACAACATTATAGCTTCAGTTTGTGCTCCCGTGACGGCTTTGATCGTGGCTGCAGTTACCTAAAGCGGCAGTCGCGAGTTTTGTTTCTAAATCTTGCCTCAAGTCCCTTTTAAAGGATTTTTTTTTTTCAACCTGGACCTCATTTCTAGGAGTATATACGTGCATTTACTCACCGGTAAAATTTCTGCATCATTTTGAATTCTTCGGAAGATATTACGTTGATTCCCCCTTCGGTGTACATCCAGTATAATGGCGGCGACGGAGCAGTTACTATAGAAGGCCTTATCTGCAGAAAAACTCCTTGACTTTCACCAGTACTTTATGTAAAATGAACGAACGAGCACGATTGTCCCGTGAGTTCAGATTTAGCTTTTCGTCTTTCAGTTGATCTGGATCGTTTGCTGACGGCAGAAGAATCCATAACTATCGCTTACAGTGTTTGAATTTACCGTGACCGTCTCCTTCCTGTATCAAAACTGTCGGGGACGCGGATGCATCGTCATTTGACATCACATCTGCAGGGCAGCGCGGGAAATTCAGCCACCGAATTGCAGCTCATTATGCGGCAGCACACAGCCTGTTCAAGGCAACGGAGAGAAACGTGGGTGCGCTCGTTCTTTTTGTTTTTTAACACTTCATCACCCATTAGTCTAAAAAAGCTGGACATGCATGTTTATTCTTTCACAATTCCTGCTTCTGGTCCCTTTACACTTCTGCTGTAGAATGTCCTGTTCGGCCTGCAATGCATCTTGGGATAGGATTAGCCATGAAGGACACACACATCCTTAAAATCTGGGGGAAATAAGGCCACATTTGTAGGCTACATGTGAAGGACCCTTCGAATCTGAGCAGCCTTGGTTGCATCGCTGTGACGTAAGCAGTCTTCAAATCCGGCCATGGAAGGACGTAACCCTCAATTTGGACACAGTCTAGATCAGACCGGTCTTAAAATAGTGATGCAGTGATGATGTCAGCAGTGTCTGCAAACCAACACGCCCCCGCATACCACTCTTACCTGCCATGATCTGCAGACCCATCACACGTAATTCTCCCTGCGGTGCCTATGGGTCACTTCGTTCAGTCCTGCAGGTTTTCCATGTCTCACTGCTCCAACACACCTGACTCAAGTTAATGAGTTACTGTGCAGAACTTGAATCTATTTAAATGGAGTCAGGTGTGTTGGAGCAGGGAGACTCTGAAAACCTGCAGGATTTCGGCCCTTGTAGGAACGAATTGAGTATCCCTGAGTTTTTTAGAAGATAGCTGGCCATTCATTTAACCACTGGTCGTTACTGTAAAGCAACGACACATCCAGACACCATCTTACTGCTGGCAGGTAACATGTCGCACGTAACTGTACCACATTACACCAGAGTAGATTGATTAATCCTTCACCAAAGGAACTAAAATGTTTCTGTTTGACCAGAATAATCCCTATAAAATGTAATTTGCTCCAATGTCACAACATCATAATAGCTACGAGTGGTTTTTATGTTGAATTAATAGAACTTATCACCTTATAATGTGACTGTAAAACTATTACATCATAAAGTGATATTGTCCCTTTTCTATTTGACAACTGTGAGGACCTAACGTAGAGCAACTGAACAGAATAATATAGTGCATGGGCTGCAAAACAGAGCAGAGTTTATTAAACCGTGTGCACAGATTGCAAAACTGAAAGTACAGTTTTGTAGGCTACATAATCTGTGTGCACGGATTTCCACTGGCTTTTTGTCCTTTTTTTACCCACTGGCACCTGCTGAACTACATATAATATAACTGTTAGCTAAATATAATAATCATCCACACATGAGCTGGTTACACAACAGGAGACACCTCACGTACCCCCAGCAAGGATCTTCTTCTTGATCCCCGTCCTTTCCTCCACCTTCCCCAGAAAGTCTGTCACCACATTCTTCTCATTCAGGAAGTTTTCGGCTCGCTCTTTAATGGAGGAGAGGACGTCCAGCAAGCCCATGATACTCAAAACGTCCTCTAGCAAACGAGGAGCCGGAGGAAAGCGACCTGTGGTGGAGGGGAAAACAAGCCGGGTGGTAATCCTCTGACAGCAACAATCTGCTTTAGGAGGAGGAGGAGGAGGAGGTGGATTATGTGGCTGACCAACAGTAAACCTAAAAGTTATTCCTTTCACAGTTCTTTTTTAATGTCTAAGCTTTGGCTAAATGTTACGGTGGTGGTGGAAGAGGATCAGCTGCTGATCAGTGACGCTGTGGTTATCAGCTCCTCTCCTGCAGGCTGGGATCAATCCGGGAGCTTTAATAAGATAATCATGCAACAATTTTTCAGCAAGAGGACCAGTCATGTTTGTGGACCAGGTCTACACTGCAGGGAGAAGTTCAACGGTGGCTTCACAAACCAGTCTATGTGCTTTGTGGACTTGTAGAAGATATTCTGGTGGGCGTCCAGGCGGGAACATATAACCCCCGTCCTATCTGCACTTGCTGCCCGTCTGCTTCTGAATTGATTTTAAATGACTTTTGTTTGTTTTCAAAGCCCTGAACGGTTTGGTCCCCCCTTATCTAGCTGATCTGCGAGTCCGCCGGGACCCAGCAGGGCCCTTTGTTCGGTTGGCCAACTTCTTTTAGAGGTCCCAAGGACGAAGCTGAAACAGTGGGGCGACCGCTCGTTCTCCGCTGCTGACCCGAGATCATGGAACTCGCTGCCTCCTGATCATCTCAATGTTCATGGCAATGTTTTTCTTTTATGTACACCCTGCGCTCCCCCAAGTAGCCTGTTCTGATTTTGTGTTCTTTGTTGTTGTTGTTTTATTTAGCGCTTAATTACTTTGCTCTTTAAAGGGAAGTTCAAGATTTTTGACATTGGGCCTCATTTTCGAGTGAGCCAGGATACTACTGATCACTGGAGACAGTTTCAACACTTTTCGTTCCATTATTCTAGTTCCAGGAGGTCACCAAGGCTAATGCTAGTGTGAGTCAATAAGAATCTGCTAGCCTGTCATTAATAACAATCTTATCTGCTCCACAGAACATCAGAGGCAAATCATTTATAACTTCAGACTATCTGTGTAAATGCCGTGTAAACAGAATAATGTTACAAATAAAACTAACCTGCATTTTGTTACATTTTGATTGTTGCTGCTGAGACACTTTACAAAGTTTTACTTCCTGTATTTGGCAGCAGAGTGATGTCATCTACTGCTACACGCATGAAGGAATTTGATTACACAAATATACGGTTAAAACTATGGTCACGTCTGAAAGTCATGAGGATATGTCGGACTTTGAAGACGATTTCAAACTTTTTTCGTCAAACTAAGATAGTAACACTACCACCCGGAAGCAAAGTATATCATTCCGCAGCTGGTTAGAAACTAGTTCCTTAACATGTAATGCAAAACTTGTCATACAAAGCTAGTTTTACTTATTTAACTCGCGAATTTACTAGTTTAACACGGCATTTACACAGATAGGCTTCATAATTTACCTTGGATGTTCTGTGGAGTAGATAAGATTGGAGGTTGGAGTGGAGTAGATGGTTTTAATGACAGGCTAGCAGATTCCTATTGACTCACACTAGCATTAGCATCGGCGACCTCCTGGAACTAGAATAACGGGATGAAATATGTTGAAACTGTCTTCAGGATAAGTAGCATTCTGGCTCACTTGTAAATGAGGCCCTATGTCAAAAATCCTGAACTTGCCCTTTAATTTTCCATTATTGAACTTTCCATTCCATTTTGTGTTTGCCTCGTTGTCTCTTTGTCTGTTACTCCTGCTGTAAAGCACTTTGTGTGTCCATTGGGTACTGTAAAGGGCTGATTTGATTTGATATTGTGTCCCTCTGGGGGACCTGTGGGGAGTGCTTGGGACTATGAGGTACCAGACCCTGTCCTACCTGGACAGTTACTCTGCCCCATCAACATGGAATACTCTGAAATGGGATCTGAGGCTTTCCACTTTGATTCCTTTAGGATATTTCAAGTTGCTGTTAAGACAAAAACAGAAATCTTCATATGAAACTCCTTCTTGGTTTTGAGCTTATTTTATTAGCTTATTTAACTGAGTCAGACCTCTTCATTGCTTGTTTTGTTGCTGTTTTTGTAATTTTTGTTTTTATCAAAAAAAAGTCTCTTGCAAATGAGATCTTGGATCTCAATGAGATAACCTGTATAAATAAAGGTGAAATGAAACAAAACAAAACAAAAAAAAACACTCATTCATCTGCTGTGTCACAAACACCAAATGTTATTTTGGAGGTTGTGGCTCAAAAAGTTTGAAAACCACTGGTTTAGACCAGGAGTTTCCAACCTTCCCCCCCCAGTCCTGGGAGAGTCCTGGCCAAGGACTCCATTTGCAAAGCCATGAAATAATTAGGGCTGTCAGTTCAAGTGATTAATTAGATCAATTAATTACTCTGCAAATTAATGCATTTAAAAAAATAAGCGCAATTAATTCAAGAGTGCCAACTCAATGCACAAGGATTTAAAATTTGGCCCTGAATGACCCGGGCAATGGGTGGCGCTAATGCACCTAAAGCTGTTTGCCAACCACCAATAAACACCAGAAGAAGAAGAAGAGGGAGAAGAAGACGAAGACGTGAACAGACACTGCACAGAACTTCGGCTGTGTTGGAGCAGGGCTGCATGGAAAACTGAAGGTACTGCGGCCCTTCAGGACCATTGTTCACCATGACTGCTTTAGCAGGTATGTGATTAAAATGCGATTAATTAGATTGATTAATTACAAATCATGTATTTTTTTTTTTTAAATCGCCCAACAGCCCTAGAAATAATAATAATAAAAAAAGATAAGCCTACAGATCAGGACTACTCATCTCGGTCCCATGAAGGTTGCAGTCCTGCAGGTTTTCTGTTTCCCTGCTCCAACACATTTGAATTAAATTAATGCATCATTTTGCAGAACTTCACAGGCTGTTGGATCCATTTCATTTGGGTTTGAGTTTCATTTCTCTTTCTCGGGATCCAGGATTGTTCAAAATAAATGTTAAAACTGCATCAATATGAGTCAAAATCTCATCGTTTTAAAGTAAAACTACACAACTTTCGGGCCTTAAAATGGGCTAAGGAGAGCTAAAAGAAGAGAGGAGGTGCACAACTTTTCAGAGGGTGTTAAATTCATGAGTCAGGCTTGTAGATCAGAGTTAAGTCGTGTCATTAATTTGCTCTATATTATCTATGCGGCCATGTTTAACCAGTAGTTTGCGTTGTACTGGTTTTCAGTGCTAGTGGAGCAGTAATGGGGATGAATCTAAGGCAAGTCACAGGGGTCATTAACTCCAGAGAGATTTATGACAAGAACGTACGCACCAAGTGATCACAGTAAAACTTTATTTCACAAGTCAGAGTGAATAAAAAAAAAAAAATCAAACATGTAACGTCTGTCTGGAAAAACGATGTCTTTGGTTTCAGCCCGCTGCTTCAGTTGTTCCTGATATAAAACATAGTGGTGGTTCATCAGTGCTCTCAGAAAAATGAAGAACCTGCTTTTGTTGGATGAATTCAAAGCCTTAACCTAACAAAGTCAGATTCTACAAGCAACAGCTTTTGATATCAGTCCATGGACCCCGCGCAGCGTAAAGGGTTAAAGCTCCTCTTTCTTCTTTAAGATGATCTGTCGCACCATTTCTGCGATTTTGGGCCGGATCTCTTTGACTGAAACGTTCGGTCCCCACGCGTCGACCACCTTCCCGTTTACGTCAACGAGGTACTTCCAGAAATTCCAGTCAGGCTCCTTCCCGGACGCCTCTGTAAAGAAGAAAAGATAAATCAATCCAGTGTTTTTTACTTCTTTTTCTCCTAGTTTTTTTTCCCTAAGTGATATAAAACAGATATATAACAGAAGAAGAGACAACAACAAACTCAGACAGTACCAACAAACAAACAGCTTCTCTCTAAACACTGGTAGAAACTTTGGTGTTTAGAGCCAAATCTTCCAGGACCACCTCTGAATGTGGCCTTAGAGATCAGATCCGAGTGCATCTCATCTTATTCAGCGTCTTCTAGTCATGGATCAGCTGGTTTGCATGTTCAGGTATGAACAGGGTAAAGATTTGGGTTAGAAAACACATCAAGTCAACATACAGAGCCCAGAAATATGAAAAGAAAACTATTAACATCTCCCTCAGTTTATCAGCAAATCTTTCTGTGGTTCAAATGTTGAGAATTTCAAGCCAAACCTCCATCATCTTAATGTTTATTAAGGACATTTATTAATTCTACTTTTATGATTAGGCTATCCTTTTATAGATTACCACATGTCTGTATATTTTATTATTATTTGATTGATTTTATTGTGATTTCTATTATTAATTTCATTATTACTTTATTTTTATTATATTATTATTTTATTGCACCAAAAACTTAATGTGCTGATATGTTAGAGTAATAAAATTATGATTAAAAAAATTTCAAGGTTCTTTTTTTTTTTTTAAATCGATTTTTAAGTGCTGGTTACGTCTTTGTACATTTTATTATTGTTTTATTTATTTTTATTGTTATTTCTATTATTTATTTGATTACTATTCTACTGATATTATATTCTTATTTTATTGCACCAAAGTTGAGCATGCTAATATATCAGAGTATAATAAAATAATAATTAAAAATTAATTCAAGGTTCTTTTTTTGTCAATTTTTAAATGTTGATTACATGTCTTTATACATTTTATTATTATTTTATTGATTTATTTGATTGATTGGTTTTACTTTATTGGTTTTATTATTATTTCTGTTATTTATTTCATTGTTATTTTTTTCATTTGATTATTTTATCTATATTATCTTATTATCATTTTATTGCACCAAAGACGGACATGCTGATATTTTAAAGAACAATTAAATAATAAAAAATGATTTCAAGGTTCTTCTTTTTAAAATCAATTTTTAATTGTTGATTACATGCCTTTTTATATTTTATTTTTATTTGATACTATTGTTTTATCATTAAAAACTTTTTTTTTTATATATATTTCACAATTACTGTATCCAGTCTGTTTTTATTTTTCCTTACTGTCCTTCACTATTTTAGTTTTTAGCTCCGGTGCTGCTTCATGGTGGTCCTCCATGCTGGGAGGTGTCGGTCTGGTCTCTGCCTGCACGGTGCTGTCTTGGGGATCTCCTGGTTTCTGGAGGACTGGGGGGCTCTGCATCATGTGCGGGGGCTTACCCTGGTCTATCCGGCTCAGGGTGGACTCTGTGGCATCGCTACCTGTGGCTGTGGGGCCTCTCAGCATGGATGGTGTTTTTTTCCTCACCTGGACCCTCGTTGCTATGTTACATGACTTATTACTATGAGCTGACCTTCCGCTAAAGCTTTCCAAATATCCTGCTTATAATCATTTCATTTGCTCTTAATAATAATTCAAATACTAAAGAACTCAGTTATGCTTGAGAGGCAGAAAAAGGCAAGGGTTTGGAAAAGATATCAAAGTGTTAAAATGCTAAATTTAGTTGCAGAAAGCTCCTTCATGGTGATTCTGCCACTCAATGCAGTTATTTTCTAACTTATCAGGTCTTATCTGAGTTTCATCTTAGTTCTTCGTGTGATTTTTCCTTCTTCCATCAGCTTTTCTCATCTTTTTCATTCTTGCTGATGGGATTTCTCAGTTTTTCACCTTCATTGACTCCATGAGATGTGATGTCATCATCAGCTGAGACTATAACAACAGTCACATAATTGAATCAGGTGTGTTGGAGCAGGTAAACGACAAAAACCTGCAGAAGGGGGCCCACAGGACTGGAGTGTGACACTCCTGCTGCAGACAAAATAATCACTTAAATAGAGCAGATTAATCAGTAATGATGATCAGTATCTCACCAGCGAGATACTTGTACACATTGTTGGCTCCAGTTCCGACCACAGCGATTTTACTGAAGAGAGGGAAGGACACCCCGTAGACTCTGCGCACAAAGCTGTCGATCTCCCGGTCGCTGCCCGGCTCCTGCTGCCCAAACTGGTTGCAGGGGAACGCCAGAACGTTGAAGTGGTACGGGCCGAAGTCCCGCTGCAGCTGCTGCAGGTCTTTGTAGTGCTCCTCAGTGAAGCCGCATTCACTGGCCACGTTCACCACCAGGGAAACCTACAAGCACAAAAACGCCTCAGCAACAAACAACGTCACAAATAAATGTAGTTTTTCACCTTTAATGATTCAGAGTGCTTTACATGCCATGTTCGTGCAGGTTAAGACATGCAACAGCTTCACAGTTCAGCCCACAGTCAAAGCTCTGACACGCATCCATCCACGCATTCATGGACGATCCCTCACCGATGCTGACATCTAGTGTCAGGATGAAGCAGCTGGAAATGAGGCGCTTACGACCCGGGGTCAAGAAAACGTGCACTTCTTTAAAATCCTCATATTCAGTCCAAACCTACATAAGAGGATAAGGACCACTGAAGAAAATAAAAATGAATTCAAGGGAAAAAAGTCAGAATTCTGATTTTAATCTCTGAATTTTTACTTTTCCCCCACAGAACATTAAAAAGTTTTTATTATTATTATTATTATTAATATTTCTGGAAAAAAAAAAAATCTGAATTCTGACATTTTTCTTCAGAAATAGGGGGTGGGGTCCCTTGTTTTCATATTTTGGGTGTAAAAGAAAGAAAGAAAGAAAGAAAGAAAGAAAGAAAGAAAGAAAGAAAGAAAGAAAGAAAGAAAGAAAGAAAGAAAGAAAGAAAGAAAGAAAGAAAGAAAGAAAGAAAGAAAGAAAGAAAGAAAGAAAGAAAGAAAGAAAGAAAGAAAGAAAGAAAGAAAGAAAGAAAGAAAGAAAGAAAGAAAGTCAGGATTCTGACTTGTTTTTTTTCCCGGAAATTAAAAAACACGTTTTATTTTTTCATGTTCTAGAAAAAAAGCCAGAACTTTTTTCTGAAGTAGCCCCATGTTACAAACAAATCAATACACATGCAAACGTTTATGATCACCTTCAAATATGCTGAAAAACTTTTTAAGTCCAAGCTCTGCTAAGTTCACAAATTACGTTAAGTTACAGATTTAAATCCGCAAATAACAGTCTTTGCATCTTTAGATTATTTTTTAATTAGACGTCACAGTAATGTAGTGCAGTCTAGTTTCCGACCCACCAAATGGTTTTTTAAATGTATGAATGAATGATACTTTAATGTAGCTATTAATTAATAATAATGAATAAAACGTGAAAGCCGGATTGCTGTTTATTCTCCTGCAGGGATTCCAGGTAATGCACCGCCTCAGTCTTTGCTAGACACAGATTTAGGTTAATCCGGGCTGGTGATCCGTATTTGTGAGGGGAAAAGTGGGCTGCGGAGCTGCAGCTGCAGCTGCGGGGCTCTGCAGGCCTCGCTGCCACGTAGGCTGCCGGGTCTACATGACGGGACGTCCCGACCAGGCTGCCGTCTGCCGGATCCGCAGCTGGGACGCCGCAGTTAGTCAGTCTGCACACAGATGCTAGTGAAACACGGAAAACTTTCCACGCGACGTTCATTCATGCAACCTGATGTCATGCAAAGGAAACACGAAGCTGCAGCATCACCAGTCAGAACCGAACCGGACTCACCGAACCCCGGTACTTATCCAGGGACACCAGCTTCCCTCTGCTGTTCACCACCTTAAAGGTGTACAAGTCCTTCTGTTTGCTCTCAGAGAGGCTGAATAAAGTCAGGAACACGGTGAGCGCAGCGGAAAGCATCTTTGCAGTCAAACTGCCAACTCAACAGCACAGAAACTTTAAAACTCCGGTCCGCTGTCAAGTTACAAACCGGAACTACAGCACTTCCGGGGCCCGAAAATATTTATAAAATAAAAGCTACCATGGACGCACCAAAGACAATTGATTCATTTATTCATTCAAAGTAGATTTCAAGTACTTCTGAATAATCATTTATGTCGCTATGGTTACAGTTTATATCATGTAAATCAGACTCGTAAACGTTCAGCTCTGCTGCATCAGGTGCTGACACGCCCCCTTTCCGCTTCTTCATATCGGGATTTTTCCCATTTGCTAAAAAATAATCAGATATCTCTATTAACCTACAGATAAATAAAGGCAGTTTGCACTAAAGTTTATTGGGTAATGCCAATAATTCCTATGAAACAAAAAATTAAATGTGAAGAGAAAAATAAAGCGGCACTTCAATTTGGAACAGTTGCAAATTTAAGAACGAGGGAACCGGGGGGGGGGGGCGGGGGGGCGGGCCCGGGGAAATTTTTTATACGCTAAGAAAAAGAAAAATAAAAAAAATAAATAACTGCGAGTTGATTGTTCTCCTTCAGCCAAAGCGCCGGCCCCTCTCTCTCCCCCGCGCCCCCGCCCGGTAGGAAAATTATCTTTGCCAGATATATATAAAGAGGGGTATAAAAAAAATAAAAAAAAGAGTAAATAAAGGGTTATAATACAATGTAAAAAGGGGGGATTATATAGGGAATGGTATGAGTTATCTGAAAAACCCGGGGAGCGCGACTCTGGGGGGGGAGGAATATGAAAAAGATGAGTATAAAAAGATGTCTATAAGGGAGGAGAAAAAGAGGGGATGAAGAGAGGGGGGGAAAGGTGGAAGTAGGGGCTGAGACAGAACGAGGAAAAATAGGGGAGAACAATAGGAGAGGCGGAGAAGGGAAAAGGAAAAAAACAGAAGGGAGAAAATCGGGGGGGGGAAGTAATGGGGATTTTTATTCTGCTTTAATTGGACCGGTTCCTGAGTGATGGGGGAAAAAGGGGGGAAAAAGAGGCGGGATAAAAAGGAGATGATACATAAGGACATTATAAATAACAATCTATAAAAATTTCAAAATAAATAAAATCTAAAATGGAGTTAGGGATGTGAATTTTGAGAGAATGAATCTTCTACTCCTCCAAATTCAATATAAAGCTATAAATGAAAATATTCATATAATATAAAGGAGAAAAATGGAAACTAACCATCACGCCTGAAGGAAGTAGGGATAATAGGAAAAGAAGTTTCAATAATTATGCGAAAACTCTTATAGAAATGTTGGAATTAGCTCAGAAAACAAAAATTAAGGGGAAAATTTTAGGGGATTTTTTAAAGAAAAATTCATTCAATAGGGTTTTTAATTGATATTTGTTGGTATGTGAATAGATGAAAGGAAATGAGAGAAGAATACTTTGACAAAAAAAAAAAAAGAAAAAAACTCAACTAGACCCAAATAACTTGAAAAAAGAAAAAGGATATATAAAAAAAAATTAGAATTTTTTTAGGGGATCGCCCTTCCTCGTCCGGCCCTAAATCTAAATAAACATAGATACAGTATGTAGGCGACTGTCAGCAGTCCCTCTCTTTAACCTCATGCTCCTGAACATATCCATCTCTTTATGACTCTCTGAGGGGTATGTTTGGCACAATCTATGCCTAAAAATAAAGAATAATAGTTGAAAACTGGTCTAAATCTAGACGTTGATTAAACGTCCAAATCAAGACTAAATCTATACCTTATTTAATGGTCATTCAAATTATTTATGCCCAATATTGGGACACTTACAGTTAATTTACAGTTCATTTTTTGGTCAATAATCATTATTTTATGTGTTTAATTCAATTGTCTAGATTTGGTATAAAAAATGACTTGATATGAGGTCTTGATTTAGACGTCTACAGTAAATCAAAGCTAAAACTATACTTTACTGAATATTGATCAAAGGCCATTCAAATCGTTTAAGTCCAATATTTGGACAGTGGTTGTCCAACTTACAGTTAATTTTTTGGTCAGTTGTCATTATCTAATATATATAATTCAATGGTTTAAATTTGATCTAAAAAAGACGTTGATAGAGGTCTTGATTTCAAGATTTCTACATCAAGTCTAAATCTAAACTACACATTGATCAGTGACTTAAAAATGTTTTTATCCAACATTTGGCCATGATTTACACAACTTACGGTTGTTTTTTATTTAATATGTAACAATCAATGGATTATTCTATGTCTAGATTTGGGCTGAAATATAAAAGGGTTTTAGACAGGCTAATTTTGGTCTAAACTTTAGACGAGACGTCTAACAGACATCTTTGGCTCAGTGGGACCCTGCAGGTTTTTGCTATTTCCTTGTATCAACACACCTGATTGAAATCCAACTACTTTTATGGAACATGATGATGAGTTCACTGTACTCCAATGTTCTCCACAGTCACCAGATCTCAGTCCAACAGAGCAGCTTTGGGATGTGGTGGAACAGGAGATTCTCATCATGGATGTGCAGCAACTGTGTGATGCTGTCATGTTAATATGGAGCAAAATCTCAGGAAAACTTCCAACACCTTGTTGGACATCTGGAGTAAAGGCAGTGGAGGAAAAGGGGGTCTAACCTGGTGCAAGGTGGGTCTGATGGAATGGCCATCAGCGTGTGCATATCTGGTAAGGCAGGATGCAGATAATATATGAAGTTTGCGTGTTCTCCCTGTGTTACTCCAGGTTCCTCTCTCCTAAAACAAGCATGCTAAGTTAAAGGAATAGTACACCCACAGAATGATGCGCGTTCATTTTCTACTGAGCAAGACTCTAAAAGTCCACAAAAACTTGTCAATATTCCTCCATACTGCTCATCCAATGTAATCCAAGAGTCCTGAGTGGGTAGCGTCCATAATTTACTCAAAACGACATAATTTTGTGTATTTTCATAAATAACTAAATATTTTTTCTAAATAGTAGAACTGTTTAGGCTGCCATGACGCGTGCCCTTGCGAGTTCGCGATACTACGGAAGCCGAGGCAGATGAGATCACGCGTTCTCTTTTTCTTTTCTTTTTTTAAAGGAGTCATCACTCAGCAGTAAAATAGACCTCCCTCCCTCAGTAAAACAGTTGGGTGCGGTAATGATACGCAGCTTTACCCGGAGACCAAGTTGACTTCATTTTTATTGGCTACACCATAGTTGGATATAACCTTATTTTGAGAAAGTAGGTCAAGCTGCGGTCGGACTTTGCTAAAGGCTATCTGTTAGCAACATGGACACTTCAGACAGTGAGCTACGTTTATCAGACAAGACAGCATTTAGAAAATAAATAAACTTACAGGTAATGACAAGGTTGTGGCCCCCTCCCTCAGTGTTGCTGCAGAAGTTTTCTTTTAAATCCATTTGTTTGAAAAACCGACCTGACTGCTCAGCGGCTGCATTTGAGATATACAAAAAGTGCTCCACAGTCTTGCTCAGCATGAGGGTGAGTAGAAAATGAAGGCATATCATTCTGTGGGTGTACTATTCTTTTAACTTCTGATTGTAAGTTCTCCCTTAGCGTTATCGTGAGTGGTTGTTTGTCTCCGTGTTGGTTGTTTCACAGCCAGTGAGACATTTTGGATAAGAATCTGACTTTATTACAGGTGGAAACGATGTCAGCTTTTATTTTGAAGCTGCATTTTACAGACAGGAAATGGAACTAGAAGAAAACTTTTTCGCAGTTTCCATTCTCAGGTCAGTGAAGCGGCACTTTGTGACCCAATTTTTACTGAGGTAAAATAAATGAACAGAAGCCAAAATCCAGAACAAAGCCTCCAGTCTCCGCTGGTGTCAAGCTTGTTAGTCCAATAAAGGACTTTTAAAAAACGTGTCTCATTTGTGACGGACTTTTAGCTGTTACACATTCCTACCTCAGGAGTAATTATACATGACTAAGATGATAGAATCGCGTTTTAAGTAAGTGATGTACATTAATTTAAGCTTCAATAAAGAGATAAATCAATTCACACAGACTGTTATATTTTATTGTACCACATTGCTCCATTTTTTAGCATAAACCCATTTACTAAATCTGAAACAAATCACTGAAAATTTTCAGGTCACGAGGAAGCACAATTGAAAAACAATAATCTATTTCACTAAATGATGATTTTGTAAATTTTCATTTATTATTAGTTCGTCATTATTTAAATTATGAATTGTGAATTTAGCTTTTTCTTTAATGGGAGGGTATAAATGATTTTTAGGACGACTGTATCTCTTTCGTTTTATCTAATGTTAAGAAAGAAAGAAAGAAAGAAAGAAAGAAAGAAAGAAAGAAAGAAAGAAAGAAAGAAAGAAAGAAAGAAAGAAAGAAAGAAAGAAAGAAAGAAAGAAAATCAAACTGATGTTACGAGCGGTCTTTAAACGCAGCACGTACACGCCCCTCTTCATCATCATCCCTGGCACTCCCACAATGCAGCGGGGTAATGCATTAACATGGCGTCAGTGGTCGCTGTTTTGACCAGGGCCGTGGGATTTGAAAAACATTATGTGGAATAGAAGCATGAAGACAACTAAACAATAATCCCAAACCAACTTCAGAGCTCAAAGTAGGTTACCGCGTGCTCTCGTGTGGTGTAGTGAACGAAGGCGTTTCCCCTCGCTTTTAATGACTTGATGCTGTGTGGCAACTGAGTGCCAGTGTTATTAATTTCCTGTAGCTAACGACCGGGCACAGCTAGCTTACCTGCACGGCTAGCAGCAAACTTACCTAAACCATAAATCCTTCCACTCACGCAGCTCAAATGTTTTTGGTAAAACTGTGAGCGTTTTGAAACAAGAATCCCAGTGTGCATGGTGATCCCGTAGCCCGCCCCCCCCCCCCTCTAATCCTCTCTGTTTTAGAAGTTTAGCTAACGGTAAGCCCCCGTGTTGTGTTCAAGTGTGTTTCATCTGTGCACCACCACAGCTAGACAAGTCTGTGACGTCTAATCTGACCATAAATGCAACCTGAAGGAAAACCTGGACGTCCAGCATCAAGCCTCCTTTCTGTTTCGATTCCTGGTGATGTAAGGTGCGCGTGAGGGGTTAATAACAACCACTTTCGTTTTAGTTGCTTCTCTTGACTTCTGGGATGATTACCAAGATGCTTAACAGGTATATTTATTCTAAAAATGGATAAAGATGTAGGTAACCAGCTGTTTTATACTGCTTTGCATGATCAAATCCTCTAATTAAACCTGCAGCTTAAACTGTTTTGTATTTGAGTGTGATATTGTAATAATTAGAAAGCACATCGGAGGTTGTAACTGCAGGATATTTTGCCTGATTATAACATCTGAGCTAAAGTAATTACAGTTTAATGAAAACGTTTTTCCATTTTGATTAGAGGCAAGGTCAGAAAAGGTGCAAGAAATACATAAATTGTAGGATTTAAGTTACTTAAAATAGTCAAAGTCCAACCAGAGAGATTCTTCTGGAGCTTTATGTATAGAGAAACATATTTGTACATAGAAACTGTAATAACTGATAAATTAAGAGTCAGATTTTGTTGCTTCGGCCACACCACAGTTAAGATTTGCAGGTTGTCTTGTTCAGTCCCTCCAGAAAGTTGCGATGCCGCAGTTGTAACTACCAAAACAAATAGAAAGGAGTGGGATATAAGCAATAAAAAACGTAGCAATTCAAATTTCTCATGAAAACATGGTTTGTTGCTTGAATAAGTTGTCTTTGGTTGAATTTCTGTTAATATTTGCAGTTGCACCAGGAGGGATTGCCTGTTCAATAATGTCAGTGATAGGGATGGGCGATATGAACTAAAAAATGTATCACGATAATTTCTCTTTTTTTATCACGGTAACGATAAGTGACGATAAAAACTATCAGCATAATGTTTTGTATTATAAATCTGTCACTAAATTCTGCCTTACAGAATACTAGAAGCCACTAAACTACATCAGTTAAGTTCAAGTAGTGCATTTGTATTGCAAAACTATAGTGACACCAATCAAACAAGACTGAAATATGAGAGACCAAATTCCACATTTATTCAAATGATGCAAACAGCAAAACTAAGTTGGCTTATAAAAAAAAAAGTAGTGCAACAGTAAACACAACCTGATAAATTGAATTTAGCGTTTTCATTGTGAGATGACAAATTGTTATTGTGGGGAATTTCTTTGACGATATATTGCACACGATGAAATATCGCCCATCCCTAGTTAGTGAGTTTGGGCTACATGAGGAAGCCTGTTTTCTGTGTTATTTTACACATGCGCCCATGTTTCTGATCACTGGTTCACAGTTGTGTTTGATTTCTCTTCATCTCAGCTTCTCAGAGTACATTCAGGAACCTGCAGAACCTGTTTGTTTACACCTCAATTTCCTGGTTTCTGTTAGTGCACTGGAGGTAGCATGCCTAGATTATAGAACAAGACTATATACAGGTTTTGGAAGAAAGTTTAGGATACATATTCGAGCAACATATCACCAGGACGCTCCGTTTCAGTCTTGCTCAGGGTGCTGGTGCACATTAACGGTCACTGTACGCTGATCATCTTCAGATGTACATGATGATGGACTGCTGATACCGATATGTTCTCATTAGCCTCTGCTGATGGCCGATACAACCTGCCGATATTTGTGGCTGATTCTGCATTTGACCTCCAAATTAATATAATGAAAGATACTATAAAAAGCAAGGTACAACCCCTACTTTCTATAGTATCCTTTATTATATCAATTTGGGAGTCAAATGCAGTATCGGCCTCTCGCCTGATTATAGCTCGGATAGGCTCCAACAACCCCCATGACTCTGAACAGGACAAGTGGTAAAGAAAATTAATGAGGTAATTTCACCACTTTTTTAGGATCAAAAAAGAACAAAGCAATTTCAAATGAAGATGTGAAAAAAGAAAAAGTGCACTTGTAAACAAATATTAAATGGAAACATTAAACTTGTGTGCATATACAAGTATGTAAATTACGCCGAGCTGGGGTATCGGCCAATAAGCCTGACACATCAGCTGATGCAGATACCAGCAAAAAACGTATATGTCGGAGGAAAATTAAGGGTGCACAATAATTATTGGGCTGATAACAGGAAAATATTACACTATGACGACAATTCTGATATCATGACGACCGTCACAAACGATTATTTAGATAATCGATTCGTCACCGATTATTCTGTCGATTATTAGACTAATCGGATCATGCATAAATTGTAGCATATTTACAGAACCAGTCAAAAGTTTGGACACTTTCTCATTGAGTCTGATGGGAAAACGTGTCCAAACTTTTGACTGGTAGTGTGTGTTTATTTATGTCAATAAACTATTCAAGAAAAGCTGAGCAGACAGAGAAGGCAGTGGAAGGTGCAGAGGCAGTTTTGAGAGGAAATACAAGCTTGTAAACAATAAACGATTAGTCGATTATTAAATTAGTCACCAATTGATAGTCAACAATTACCGTATTTTCTGGACTATAAGTCGCACCAGTCAAATAATGTGTCATGAAGAGGACAAAAACATATCTAAGTCTCACTGGATTATAAGTCGTGGTCATTTTCTGTAAATAACAGAAAGTAGGGTGATTTTGGGATAATTTATATCCTTTTTGTTACTGCTAAAACTTTCCAATCACTCCAGATCCAAAGTTAATACCTGTAAATGATTATAAACGTCATAATTAAGAGGGACGATCATGGTTTTTGATCGGCAGTACAGCCATATATTCAAAATGAACTCCTTTCGCTGAGATAAGGCTGTTTTGGGTGCCTAGAGCGCCATCATATGACATTAGACAGTTATGTTTACTTCTTTTCTTACGTCAGTCAATATGAATGAACACTTAGAAATATGTTCAATTGAGTATATTTTGATATACAAGTCTCACTGGACTTTTAGTCGCACAAGCAGCTAAACTATGAAAAAAAAAGTGTGATTTATAGTCCGGAAAATACGGTAATTGATTAATCAACTAGTTGCTGCAGCCCTACCGATAACATATATATTATTTTTGTCAGCACGACAGTGCTCCACTCACATTATGGGACCAGGATTATTGTTGTTGATGCGTGTATCTGCATCACTTTAAGGAGCCTTTATTTTTGTATCGGTAAACAATGCACCTTATTTCAGTTGATATCTTTTAGGAAAAGTTTGAGAGGCTTGCTGATAGTTTTTTACAGGAAAAAAATAAATATTTCTTCATTTAAAAAGTGAAAAGTCTTTTTGGTTTTGTTAATAGTATTGATGTCATGATTAGGTATGTATGTGTTATCAGTTATTGGAATCGGCCTTTTTGGAGCCGAAACTTGTTGGTTACCGGTATCGTTTTTTTTTTTTAAAAAAGGTTATCGTGCCTCCCTACCTAAAATATTGGCCTGCTGATGTATCGGTCTATCCTCAGTCTTTAGTAAGCTTCCTCACATTCGTCTCC
The DNA here is from genome assembly GCA_023101725.1 of Atherinomorus stipes. Lineage (NCBI taxonomy): Eukaryota > Metazoa > Chordata > Actinopteri > Atheriniformes > Atherinidae > Atherinomorus > Atherinomorus stipes. The sequence continues at coordinate 94,481 of JALJCO010011813.1, forward strand.
AAACTGTTGAACATTGTTGTAATATTCCAACGTTGTCCAGCTTTCTGGAGGTCTTTAAAGTTTTTCTCAGGTCACTTTCAGCTTTGTTAAAATTCATTTTCAGTCCAGTTCCTGCACTCGACCTTTCAACACCGAGCTATGAAGCATTCAAGCAAAAAACAAACCAAACAACTTTAAAATGGACCTTTAGGCTTTTTATTAAAAGTCTGTAACCACATACTGTATATTTTAGTCTTAACACTCATTTAAAAAATGCCAAAGACTTCGCACTTTTTCACAGAACTTTAATTTTCTTCCCACATTCTTGACATTCTGAGTGTTTATGTGTGAAAGTGACCTTTTGTCTGCAGATGAATGCAGGTTTATTTTTGTAGGAGACACCTGATTGGCACCATCGTCCCGCTGAAGTTAAAAAGTTCATTTCGTTTGTGCAGTTTTATGACAGCAGAAAGCTTTTTTCCAAGTGTTTTCTGGCTACTTAGACTGATTTTCTTTCCTTATTTAGGTTTTAGGTGTCCTGCCTCCCTGCTCATCTTCACTTTGGTGTTGACTCCACCAGGGACAGCAGCAGCAGGACAGGAGGGATGGATGAATCCGTAAGTCCTGGGAAATCAGTCAAACAGTCTCAGTCCAGAGGAGCCAAGACTTTGTCCGGCCAGAGGGAGGGGAGGTGTGCACCCAGTAGCAAGGAAAACCTCATCGCTGCGAAGGATGAGCTCGGTATAGGCTGTCAGGCAAGCCGTGCATCAGCCAAGACGTTTGCAGACAGCCCCCTGGACAAGAAGAGAGGACGGCCCGCCAGACTTACCAGGCTGACCGGAAGAACAAGTTCTGGGGACAGAGGTAAAGGGAGAGCGGGGGGGTCTCAGCACCAGCTGGTGGCCCAGACTGCAGAGTCCAGGACTGCTCTGTCTGCAGACAGCCGCTCAGCAAGCAGAGAGACCGGCTCTCCCGTTTTACCTGGTCCGCCAGAGAGAGGCCTGGCGGGGCCGGCCAAGACCTCGGCCTCGGCTCCAGGAAAGGAGAAGCCACATGGTGGGTGACGGGGCGTCGGGCTGGGCGATACGGCCTAAAATCAATATCACCGTGTAATGAGCAGTTTAACTCGGTAACGATAAATGGTCGATGACTACAGACGGTACATGTAGCTCAGCCTCTTACAGAGACATGAGCACAGCCAGCTAGAAACAGCCAAAACACTTTTCATTTTATTAAAACGCCTTAATTCTGCCCTCACTGGAACCTGATGTGACTTCTAGTTTGGCAGATAGATAACAGGTTCCTCAATAAACACCCAGAAGGAAGTAGATACGTTTAGGACGTTTATGAGAAGCTTAATGAAACTAAACTACAAACATACAAATGTACATATTAATAAACTTAAAGGAATAGTTCACCCACAGAATGATGTAACTTTATTTTCCACTTCCCCTCATGGTGAGCAAGACTCTGGAGCACTTTTTTAATATCTCAAATGCAGCCGGTGATCAGGAAGGCTTCTCGTTTCCCCCCAACTTTCATATAATGGAGTTTGCCGGGTCTGAGTGGAAAAGGTCCATAAAAATCCACAAAAACTTGTCAATATTCCTCCATACTGCTCGTCCAATGTAATCCAAGTGTCCTGAGTGGGTAGGGTCCAGAATTGACTCGAAACGACATCATTTCGTATATTTTTAGAGCCTAAACAGTAGTACATCGCATCTGCTGCAAGCGCGCCGATGCGCGTTCACGAAACTACGGAAGCCGTGGCAGAAGAGATCGCGCGTTCTCTTTTTCTTTCTTTCTTTGTTTTAAATCAATATCCAACCTCTCTTGTGTTTGTCCCGGTTTGTCTGCAGCTCTGTCGCTCTTAGCACAATGTAAACAGCAAATTTCTTCTTCTACACTTGCATTATCGGCAGAGTAGGCTCTGAACGCCGAGGCTTCCGTAGTTTTGTGAACGCGCATATGCGTGCTTCACGGAAGTAAGATGTACTACTGTTTAGGCTCTAAAAATATAGTAAATGACGTTGCTTCAAGTAAATTCTGGACGCTACCCACTCAGGACACGTGGATAACATTGGACGAGCAGTATGGAGGAATATTGACAATTTTTTGTGGACTTATATGGACCTTTTTGGCTCGGGCCCCGGGGAACTCCATTATATGAAAGTTGGGGGAAAACAAGAAGCCTTCCTGATCACCGGCTGCATTTAAGATATTAAAAAAGTGCTCCAGAGTCTTTCTCACCATGAGGGGAAGTGGAAAATAAAGTTACATCATTCTGTGGGTGAACTATTCCTTTAAATGAGCCAGATTCTTATTTGCATATATGAGCAAATATTACTTTGTGTCCATAAAAAACGCAGTGATGGATTTGATTTATTTGCACACCCACACACACGACTATCGATTAGCATGAATGCTAACTTTGCATGAATGCTAACTTTACATTGAAAAACCTATAGACAGGCTAACACAATTAGCATCGCTAACACTTCAAAACGTTTAACACCGAACACTGACATCAAATAAACGTCACTGATCACTTGCAGACTTGTTCTTCAAGGTTATGTACAGAAAACATACAAATGATGGAAGAAGGAAGCAAGAAACTACAGCAAGCCTGGAGGGTAAAAAAGTCCCGTTGCAGCAGTTAAACTGCCGGCTTTCTTAAAGGGACAGCACACCGAATATACCAACATGGGAAAAATGCCACCGGTTTTCGTTGTAAATGTCGGTGTCAGTAAATTTTCGGTTTATCGCCCAGCCCTAAGGGGGCTCAGCTGATGTTATCTCCTGTAAACGCTGTGATCTTTGCTTGTAGCGGTGAAAGCTGCAGCTCTGATGCATCAGTCAGCTGAGGAGGTGGCAGAGGCGAGGCCCGCCGTGGAGGAGGGTCTCCTCACGGAGCAGCAGCTGGGCCTCCGACAGGCAGAGGAGCGCCTCTACAGAGACTACATCCACCGGCTGCTGAAGGTAAGGATCACTGCCATCAGACCACAGAGGGGGCGGTGACCTCCGAGCTGCCGTTTCCTCCGTTCACTGCAGCTGATTTACGCTTTTCCACCCGTTGCACCGTGATCTCTTTAGAGCTTTTAGTGCTCAGGGGTCCTTGAGGACCAGGTTTGGGAAACTGAGTTCAGAGTGGCTGGTGTGTTGTTACGCAGTTGCTGCCATGTGATGAGGAATTTTAAAGGGTAATTTAGTTTTTTTAACCTGGGATGTGTTTTCATCTGTCCTTTCAGAAGAAAAAAAAGAAGGGAAGGGAGGAGGGGAGGGGGAGGGGGGGGGGGCGACAAACGAAAAGAAGGGGGAACAAAAAGGTAAAATCCAGGGTGCGGGTATGACTAAAGGGGGGGAGCGTCCCGGCCTCCCCCCAGGGAGGGCAAAAAGAAACACGCCCACAGAGAAGGCAAAAAAAGTAAAAGGAAAGAAATAAAGCAACATATTTTATTATAATATTAGGGTGAGAAAAATATTTTAAGAAAAAGGACCCTGTGTGACTTGTGTGACTTGTTTGGGTTTATCTCTGGATTTGCAGGTGAAACGCCACACACTGATTTCCTTTTCCTGTTTTTGTTTTCACAGCAGTCCCCCGAGTACCCGAACTATCAATACTTATGCAAACTCTGTTCAGTGCACATCGAGAATATCCAAGGAGCACACAAACACATCAAGGAGAAGAGACACAAGAAGAACATCATGGTACGTGAGCGGCGGGTTGGTGCAGGCGTGTGTGTGCGTGCTGGCTGGGATGGCAGCGGTGTAACGCGCTCTGCTGTGTTAGGAAAAGCAGGAGGAGAACGAGCTGCGCGCTCTGCCGCCGCCCTCCGCCGCCCAGCTGAGGGCCGTGGACGCCGCCGTCCTGGAGACAGCCAGGCATCAGGGCATCTCAGAGGACGACTTCGAGCTGCGGAAGACGGTGGTGGCCAGGATGGAGGACATCATAAAGAGACACCTCTCAGGTTGGACGCTGTGATGTCACCACACTGACTGCGGCTTTAATGTGAAGAGAAAACCTTTCAGGAATGTCTGCAGCCTTAAATCATCATCTTCAGAGTCAGGAATCAGTTTTTTTGTCGTTGTTGTAGAGTTTTTAGTCACTATCCCTCGTCTGGTTGGTTTCCAGCTTGTTCTCTCCGTCTCTACGGTTCCTGTCTTACCCGATTTGCCTTCAAGACGAGTGATATCAACATCGATGTCACCTACCCTTCCACAGTAAGCCGCCTGCTCCCGTTCCACTAAACACTGATGGAGTTTTTCAGCACATGTGTGACGATTCTGGTCTTTCTCACTTCTTCTGCTCAGATGACACAACCTGAAGTCCTGATTCAAGTGCTGGAGATCCTCAAAAACAGCAGTAAGTCTTTCTGGGAGTGTTTCTGACCTAAGATGAGACGTGCAGTAGTTATTACTGTCTGCTTTAACTTTCTCACCTTCCTTTCATTAATCATCCCCTCCTGTGGTTTTCTCTCCTCTAGCTGAATTTTCTGAGGTTGAGTCGGATTTTCATGCCAAAGTTCCTGCTGTGTTCTGTCGGGACAGAAGCAGGTGAGTGTTTGCTTACAGGCAGCTTTTCTTCTTTCTTGTTGCATAGATGTATGAGACTGTGTTAAAGCATCGAGCCGCCCTTCTTCCACCCTGGCTTCAACTTTCTTAAAATCCTTTCAAAACTTGTCTCAAGCAGCAGTTCTCCTGCTCTCTGAAGATCGTTTTTCTTTGAGAACTTTCAGTTTTTTTCCTCCCCAGAACCTGGACTAT
>JALJCO010011815.1:0-45144 GCA_023101725.1 Atherinomorus stipes
GCTACGTAATTCATTTGCTCCAATTAGAGCACAGTATCAAGCAACCCCCCCTCCCCCTCCCATGTCTGACTGCATCAACATGGATTAATTCAGGTCTGAGTTTCTGAACAAATGGATTTCAAAGCAAACTTGTGCAGCAACACTGAAGGAGGCGACCACAACGTTGTCATCACCTGGAAGTTGATTTATTTTCTAAATGCTGTCTTGTCTGATAAACATCGTTCACTGTCTGGTGTCCATGATGCTAACAGTTAGCCTTTAGCAAACTCCGACCGTGACCTCGTTTCTCTAAATAAGTTTACAGCCAAATAAGGTGTAGCCAATGAAAATGAAGTCACCCTGGTCTCCGGGTAAAGCTGCATATCATCATCAAGTCTTTTACTGAGGAGGAGGTGGAGCTGCTAAAACAATCCCCCGCTGTAAAAAGTGACGTTCTTTTCTTCTGAGAACTGACATATGCAGTAATGGCAACTACATGAACTAGTTTCTACTGATGACATCACTCCTTTAATGGATTACAGACAGTTTTATTCCAAATGTGGAGAAAAAGGTTGCGAGCATCTGCTCATGTCTGGAACGTTGACGTTAAGCTGGAGTGGAAGGTGTTTTCTATTCCTTCATTTTGACGTTTTTGGGCCCAAAGAAGAAAAAGTCATGGAGGACAGGGAGATTATTGCTGCTGCAGACGGCATTGCCAACTCTTCCAGAAACAGCCGTGATGTCAGTTTACTGCACCACGGACGACTGTTGCTGATGCGTGAGGGTTTGGAAGGGTCGTCCCATTTCTACGGGGAAGAAGAAACTTCAGATGAGTTCCATAAAGTATTATTCAGATGTTTGGACACAGATATGTGAGACAAATGTGAACATTTGGAGTCCCATCAGCTCCCATCCTGATGTTGTCACATCTCCACATCTGCAGGATGTTTCTTTGTGTTCCTGTGGCTGAAGGCTGCAGCACGGTCCACACACTATACATATATATCCACATGCATGCATATGGTCAGCTGCTGACATTCCTGGAAGCTTTTCGGCCTTTTTCTCCTCTTCATAAAGGAAGTTCAAGTCTCTGTGAGGACGGGCTGTTTATGGAAGATGAACAGAAAGTGAAATGAGAGATGATCAGAGTCTGCTTCATGAGAGGAAGACCACAGGCAACAGAAGTGGGCTCAGGAGCACGTGGAGACTGGTTGGACTGGTGAGGAGTGGAGAAAGCGGGCTTTAAGCCGGAGGCTCTGATGGGGTGATGGACTGTAGAGACATCAGAGAGGCTGAACAGGACCAGCGAGGACAGCAGGGGGGCCACAGAGGCAGGGGGGTCCCGCTCCATGACGGTGACTTCAAAACTGATGAGATCAAGAAAAGATGCAGTGATGAATGAAAGAATCACATTCAAGATCAGAAAAGTCCTTTTTCTAACGTCTTCATACCATTTTGTCTCTTTCTATTCTTTTCTGGACTTTTTCATGCTTCTGCCCCGCCTGTGATGCGTTCAATGTTTGCTGGAAAGTACATGTACATGAGCTGTGATGGAGAAATGAACCTGTCTCCCCCCTCTGCAGGTCAGACTGAGCAGTTTTACATGATCAACATGTTTCCAGAAATATCCGAGCTGGAACTCTGAGTATGTTCACCCTGAGTTTGCAGCTCCAGAGACAGAGGGGAAGTGCGTTACCATGGCGATACCACGTGGCTGTTGATCATTTAGGCCAAACACAACACGCCTGCTTGTCTCTTCAGCTGCGTGAGTGTAGGTTGTAGCAGGGCGCGTGGAAGGGGATGTGGCGCGCATGCACGTCTCTTTCAGAAATCCTGGCAAGAAAAATGGTGAATAAATGGTTTCACCTGGATTATATGAGTTTGGAGATGGTTTGACATGAAAACTGAAATCACCATCACATTTGGATTCATTGCACAGCCCCATATAGACACATATGTTTATTTGAAATTGCCTTGATTCTGATAGATTGTCCCGTTTTTGCATGAAGAAAACGTGCACGTATATATTTCTATATGTATACATGGAAAAAATGAAGAGAGCACCCTTGTCATCCAAAATAATGGTTATGTAATGGAGGAGCAACTGTGGTGTGAATCCTGACTAAAAGAGACAGAAAAGAACATGTAGAATAGCTAAAAGCTGCTTTTGGCAGTACAATGCCATAGCTGTTGATGGAAGAACTTAAGAAGCAAAATCACTGATGAAGAAAAGCAGGAAAATGGCTGATATCAGTTCTTCAATGAAACTCTCATCAGCTAGTTTTCTTCTTCTCATTCTATTTGTCCAGACAAATGTACTTTTAGTAGTACCAGCTATTAAAATGAGCAAGAAATGGGAGAAAACGAGGGAGGTGTGTTCATTTTTTCATTGCTCCTCTGTGTTTCTTTCCATGTGAAAGTCCATGGTTCCAGCTCTGCTCCAGAGTGCTTATCTAGAATTATTATTAAGGCTCCAGTTTCAGAACTACATCTCTGACGTTTAGAACAAAGCAAACTGCTGGAAAATCGCTAGAAAACTCAGCAACTTCTGCTTCTGTAAAAACTACATGTACCATGATGCATTTCTACGGCCAGAGCCTCCTGGAAAAGAAGCATAGTGCTGCATTCACGGAGAAGCGGTAACACAGAGTTTCACATATCCTGACAGGAAACAGGTGATAAACAGCAACTCCTGGACTTCCTAAAATCCTCAAATAAAGCAACATGAAGCAGCTTCCACATGTTTCATTCTCGTCTTTCTTCGCTAATAACCGGATTCAATCGTGTTCAGTAGAAACATGATGGAACTCCGCCTTTAGAAGCCACTTTTCCTACGTACCTGAACGCAGCATGCAGCAAAGCAAAGCAGCCATTTTGTTGACTGCAGTCGGACAGTCGGAGCGGAGAACTGCTGGATTTCATGGACCAGGACCAGACCAGGACCAGAATGAAGAAGCAGAACCGGGACCTGAACCCGTCCACCAGGACCAGAACAGAACCATCCTCTGGTTCCAGCGACCTACAGGTCAGTGTTGAGGAGACGGAGAAAGAAAAGGAAACGAGGCTCGCGCCGCTCCTTTCCCTCCAAAACTTCAGGGAGGGTCGATACCAAAAGTTCTCCTGTCGATACCAAAGTGTTAGTTGATGAGAATCAGATGTTTTGTGTTCATGAGTTTCTGCTGTGAACAGCAGCGACTTGTTCTTATTGACTTTTACCTTCTCACGGCGTCTTCTCGTCTTTAAAACGCTGCGTTTTGTTTCTTTAACATGAAATGATGTGATAAAACTGCAGCAACAACTAAAACATGGCAGCCTGAGTAAACACAGAGCCAGTGTGGAACATGAAATGTGAACATGGCACTTTCTGCAGTTATTCTTCAGCTATTTCTCAGTAATTCCGAGAAAATCAGAGGAAACCTCAATATTTGCTTTGCAAGTGGATTTCACAGACAACAGCAAACATTTCACTCTCAGAGTTCATCATAGTTGTGAACTATAAACCTGCTTTTTCTGTGGAAAAAGGGATTCAATCTGTGTACAACACACAACATGTGCACGATAAGAAACGTTTCAGTCTCTCGGCTCTTTCTCAGAGACACTATTTGGAGTTTAGCTCCGAGGTTTTAGTGGAAAAATCCAGTCAAATGTAGAATAAGAGCAGTGACTTATGTGTAAGTGCAACATCTGTGGACATAAACTTGGAGCTTCTGCAGCTTTTCTGTTCAAAACAAACCTGGAAGTGGAACATAAACAGGCTACAGCCAAAATAATCTCAGAACATGATGATGATGATGATGATGATGATGATGAGCTCACTTCTGATGAGGGATGGAACCAGATGAAGATTTCACATCACGCTTATTGTCACCAAGTAGATCACGGTTATCATTTTTATCACGGTATGATAGAAAACCCCCCCAGCATGTTAAAAAATCTCCAGAATGGCTGTAAATGTCTACTTTGTCCTTTTTAAAGGGGGAATCTCCAGAGAAGTGTCCATGTGGGGGCTTCGCTGCCTTCCACCATGTTTTCCTGAATGAAACATTGGAAACTGGGACTGCTGCGGCTTTTCCAGCCAATCAGCAGCAGGACTTTTTGGATTCCATGATGTTTGCTGCACTGCTTTAACTCTTCAGTCCAGTTTTGATCAGTTTTACTTCTGATTTCACCGTTTTGGTAGAAATGTTGAAAATCAGCAAATATTGACTTATTTATTAAACTGTTGAGATCCCCGAGGGGAAATCAGGTCTCTGCATGTCACCATCTCTGTACAGTCGTACCAGAGAGCAGGGGGCTGCTACTTAAAGCAGTGGGGGGGTTAAGGACCTTGCTCAGGGGTCCACAGTGGTTTTACCTAGGAGTCGGGTCGGGGAAAGCCCACGACGCTCCCACTAGGCTATCCACCCCCCCTAAATATTAATATTAATGCAGGATGAACAGGAATGTTTAATGCAGACACACAATCATCTTACTCATGTCGATACGCATCACAGCATCAATTCAAGGCTGAGCTCAGATATCCACATATCGTGTATCGTCACATGCCATAAAAATATCAGGATATTACTAAAAGGCCATATTTAGATCCACTCCAGATCAGCGTATATCTGATATATTGGCAGTGATGGGGCAAGCGCGTCCAGCCTCTAAATAATCATTATCTGCCACAAACTCCTTCATTTCACCCATGTTTGTTACCAAACATTAGTCGGACCCCCCCTGTGAGCTTGAAGCGGCTTTTTCGTGGTGATCCGTCCTTATTTACAGACCTCCTTATTTTTCCTGGCTCAAATTGAGGTGGAACCATCCTGACCATGTGCCAGGGCTTGAAATTCACTTCTCAAAATGGGGGGGAATTCCCCTCTTACATGCTTCACCAAGGGGGATTTGTATATTTTGGGGGGATATTTACAGGGCGCTTTACCACAGGTCTTACAGCGTCCTACCCGTACCTCAGATTAATAAGGAGCATTATTTATCTTTTTCGTCCTAGTTTCCATCTTAACCAGCTCTCTTGTCCCGTCTCCGTTCTCTTTATCAGCCATCATCAGTTTTTACCAACTCAGTATAAAAAGTACATATTGCAGTAATCTGTTGCATCTTTCAACTGCATTATTCTGGTAGTTCTTTCTTCCAGTTCTGTTCTCTCTCCTCGACATAATCTCTTGCATTTGATAAAAGTTCTGTTAAAATCAAACTGGTCTTGGGGAGGACAGAGCATCTTCTACATGCAAGGCTGGAAAACTGTCAGAAACTTAATGAATATAATAATAACACATTTAAGAACACCCAAAGATACTTAATAGGAAAGAAAATAAAAACACAGAAAATATAATAAAGAAGATGAGATAAAAGATAAACAAGAACAAGTGAAGAGCAGTGAGAAAATGATGAGGAAACATTCTCCAAATCAGCTTCTTTCTCCAAAATAATACCAAAGTTAGATTTTTAATAGGGCATATTTAATGCTGTTTAGCCTATGCATCAAAATATAAAATGTATTCATCATATCAACCTATTACTTATCAATACTATTGTGGTCTAAGAAGGTTAGAAAAGGATACCCATCTAACAAATATCTGGGCCATACTGATTGATAAAGGCACAGTTGGATGTAAAACAGACATCCCAAGGAGGAATTTTGCTCAGAGAAGGACCTTCTCTGAGTAATCACTAATTTAGTTGAGAGAACTAGGAGAGGACCTGCATTTTGGTAAAACAAACAGTAATTGTTGAACTTTGAACCAGCCTAAGCTTGGAGATACTCCTTCACAGTATTTACGACCTGCTATAAATTGGTTCCTTATAGCCAATTTTGTTATGTGTTCTTAACATCCAAGAACTGTTTTATATTATCAGGAAAGTAAGCTCATGTTAATCTCATGATGAAGACTTTTCTTTTGATATGCAACATGACATACTTTGGTGATTAGAAACTAAATGTTTCTTCTCCAAATTCACATCACATGCATTCCAGGATTTGCTGCATAAAGGTGAAGAAAGAGACACTTTACCCAACTGCTGAAATCCACTTTTATGATAGAAATGGACTTCCTCATATCAAATGATGTCTAACATGTATTTTCTTTACAGGAATCTTAAATCATCAAGATTAATCCTGGTTTATCTGTTTAGCTGATTTGTTTATTCAATGTCTTTCTTTATTCATATAATTCAGATCTTTGCTTTATCTTATTTTATTGTGTTCATTTTATTTCATCATGTCTGAATAATTGATCCATTTTACACATGCCTCACTTAGAATTCACAGATGTTTATAACCATTACGCTTAACTGATAGTCAAATGATCATTTGAGATGTGTCTGACTATTGGATGAAACCTGACTCTGTCAGCTTCCCATTGGCTGACAAGCTGCAGCCACATTCCACTGAGGCAGAGCGCAATGAAAGGGAGTAAAAAAAGAAAAATTGAAAAGGATGTGGGGTGGGGGGGGGGTGTGGTGTGTGTGGGGGGGGGGATGGGGTGTGGGGGTGGGTGGGGGTGGGGGGTGGGTGTGTGGGGGTTGGGTGGTGTAATGGGGGGTGAGTGGAGAGGTTGGGGTGTGGTGTATATTGGGTGGGGGTGGGGGGGTGGAGGGGTAATGGGTTTAAGTAGAGGTGTGTGTTGGTGTTTAGGGCGGTGGGGGGGGTTGGGTTGGGTGGGGGGGGGGGGGGCGGGTTTTTGTGTGATTGGGGGGGAGGTGTTGGTTTTTGGGGGGTTGTTGGTGGGTGGGGGTGTTTTGGGTTTTTGTTGGGGGGGGGGGGTGTGTGTGGTGGTGTGGTGTTTGGTTGGTGTGGGGTGGGGGGTGGGGGGGGGGTGTGGGGTGGGGTGGGGTGTTTTTGGGGGTGGGGTGGTGGGGTGGGGGGGTGGTTTTTTTTTTTATTTGCGGGTTGGGGGGGGGGGGGGGGGGGGGGGGGGGTGGGGGGGGGGGGGGGGGGGGGGGGGGGGGGGGGGGGGGCGGTGGGGTGGGGTGGGGGTGGGGGTGGGGGGTGGGGGTGGGGGGGGTTTTGTTTTGTGTTGGTGGTGGGGGTGGGGTGTGGGGGGTGTGTTTGGCCGTTCTTCTTTATCTACGAATGATCTCACATTGCTGCTGTGAGCGCTGGTTGGTCTCATCACACCAACATTAAATGAGCAGCTCGGTTGGCTGGCTAAAATTTTTGGGTGTTGGTACCGTGAAGCCGGCGTCGGGTGGAGGATGGGTTGTGGGGGGGCGGTGGTGGGTGGGGGGGGGGGGGGGGGGGGTGACGGGGTATTTGGGGGGGGCGGGGTGGGTGGCGGTGCGGGGGGGGGGGGGGGGGGTGGGGGGGGGGGGGGTGGGGGGGTGGGGGGTGTGTGTTGTGGTGAATGGTGGGGGGGGAGGGGGCGGGGGCCGGCCGCTTACTTCAGGTGACCGAAGTTACATAGTATAAGAGTGAAAGTATCGCTACCGGTGGCAAATCCGCCAACTATGGTTGGTTTATAAACAAGGGGAAGCTGAGACATCTGAAGGTAGAGAGAGGGAGAGAGAGAGAGAGAGGGGGCGCGCGAGCGTGGTTATGGCCCGTGGGAGGCGACGTCATCGAATGAAAGGAGAAGGAGCGCGTGCATGTGTTGGCCCTTTGTCGCTATTAATGGCTCGTGAAATGTTCGCAATTATGTCGCTGATTGGGGAATTTGCATTTGGCGAGGTTTGCGGGTGTTGATGGTATTATGGCGATTCCCGCAATCCCGCAGTGAATTTAGGCCCTGCCACGTGCACATGTGCACGTGCACGCATATACGTACATGTACTAGTACTATTTCCAAGCAATATAATAGAGCGAGTACACCAGTATCTCTATCTGTTCAACCATATTAAATCAGGCTTAAATCGGTACATTAGTTTTAGTCTGAAATTGATTCAGATTGATCAAAAATTTCTTGATTAATTGTTTGATAACTACAGAACAGCCTCAGAATTGAGATTCATTACTAATAGTAACCAAGAAACTATTTACAGAACAGGTTTTTTAAAAATAAAATAAAACCATAACATATTCAGAATATACACATTTTCAAGTGGATACAACACATGCAGTATGAAATTATGAACTACTAAGTATACATGAACAGGTTTTCATACTCAACACAACTTAATAAAAAAAAAAAAAAGATTTTCTTTTCAATTTTATGATCAAACTGTGATTTAGTTTTCTCAATAATTAATTTATTTTCATTAGCTAACATTCTGGCTTTTTCCCCAAACAGAGTGTGTGTGGTGCCATGCAGCAGTTAAAACATCTAGGGCCTGATTTACGAAAGGTTTGCGCGTGTTAAAATCGATTCTCATATTAATGTCCAAAGATGGATTTTTCTCATCCTTTTTTTTAATGACCATTTAACGTCCTGCCTCCGGTTAAGTGCAGGGGATCATCCGCTCCGCTAGGGGGAGATAGTGAGCTGGACAGAGTGTAGGCTCCTAAAGCCAGTGCAGTACCAGAAGAAGACTAAGTGGTTCTGGTACAGTAGTTTCTAAATATTCAGTTTAAACAGAGGAAACATCTGCATGTAGGTACTTTAATAAATGCAGTTAATGTTCATGATCGAGGTGAAACTGATATTTGATATTTTCTATGTTATCTTGGAAGTTACAATGTAGATGCTAATTCCGTTAGCATGTCAATGGTATTTTCCATTAACAGTTAGCATTGAGCTAGCGGGATAGTCGCTAGTCATTTCAAATTTTAAATGCTGACTTACTTTGTATTTTGCTTCACTGAATCATAATTTTGTGAATTTTTGTCATTTGTTTCCTGTTATTTGAATTACTGTTGTGAATGTAGTCTCTTTTTTTTTTGGAGGGTGTGAATAATTTTGTGGACAACTGTATCTGTGACAACATGAAGGGAGGGGGTTTGGTCCTCACAGCCACCATTAACTACATTACTTCATTCATTCGTTGTTGAATATTAATATAATTCTAGCATTAATATGTTGCATTACTACAGAATTATGGAATTCGGGTAAAGGCTAAAAAGATTTTCAATACCAGCAAACCACATTGAGATGGAATTGAGATCGGATCGGACAGATTGAAAATAATTGATTCAGAACCATGAGAATCGGAAAGGAATCGATTCTTGGAATCTGAATCGATACCCAGCCCTAGTTTATGAAATGATTTAGACATAACTACTGATGTATATTGTAGCTACCAGCTGTTCACCGATGACAGTTCTGATCCGGTCGTGTGTTTGAGGCCGCGGTTATACCGGCTCAGTAGAGTTAGCTCACGTTAGCGGCCAATGCTAGTCCATCACTTCCTGTAAGAGCAGTGCTCTGTTTGGGTCAGCATTTAGAAACAATAGTGTGCACTATAGATGAAGTACACAGTGTGCACTATTTGGGCTGAAAGATACAGTATATCGTTATGGTATCTATATCGAGATATGAACATTCAAGATATTAATATCGAAAAGCAACTATAGAGAAGATCTAGATTTCCCTGCGCTTGTCCTGCATGTAAAGCTCTGGAAGTCACAAACAACACTGCACTTTCCACCAAAGTGATTGGTTTTCAACGAACCCGTAATCGTATCGTATCGATATTGAGATGTCTGGTATGAATATGGAGATATGAAATTTTGTCCATATCGTTCAGCCCTATGCACTATGCACTGAATTCCAGTGCACTCAGGGAAGTGTGAAGTTTATGACATCATCAAAGCCTTACGGGTGATTCACATCATCAGCTCCACGTTTTCTCTCCGTCCTCCACGCCGCATTACCTTATGATGCGTTCACGTGCATAGCAAATGTCTGACAACAGAATATCCTACTGCTCGCGCTTCTGGGGCCTCATTAGTGTTTCTAGCATGAATTTGGGAACGAGCCCTCGTTTCTCCTGACTCCTATTGGTTGATACAAGTGTCAGTAATAGAAATCAAATCTATGGGGGCAAGTCCAGCCTGCTCAGTGCTGGACTTGCTCTGACTTTCTGAACCGGAAAGCTCCGAGCATTAACCCTGTTGAAAACGTTTCCATGCTAACACGTTGATAAAAAATAATACCCATTACCAGTTCCAACATAAATATTAGTTCAAAGTTCATTTTTTAATGTTGGAATGACGAAGTTCGGAGTGAAAGCCCTAGTCAGTAGGATGAAGATACTTGATTCTTTCACTGGAAGCTGATGATCAACACCATTCAGTCCCAAAGCTTCACTGCAGAAACAAATCCGGAGAACTTTCTATTTTCCTTCAGGACATTTTCTAGTTCTCCTCATTTTTCTCCACTTCTTCTCTCTCAGTTAGAAGAGCAGCATCATTGATCCTGATGCAACATGTCTTTGCAGGAAACTGCTGATGTTGAGCAGGAAGAGTCTTGTGCTTCATCTGAGCAGATGCTTCAGCCAGCGGTATGCCAGCTTTGTCAGATGTTGTTAACATGTTGTTCATTTCTATCAGATAAAGTGGAGACTTGCTGCTTAATGACTTCTGGGACATGAGATGACTTTTGGATGATTGTTGTCATTTCCAGGAGCAGGTGGAGCTGAAGGAGTGCTCTGTGGTGATAAATCCCATCCAGTTTAGTACGGTGAGTCGTATGAAGACGCTTCATTCTTTCATTTAAAGCTGATTGTGAACATGATTCAGTTCCAGATGTTCCTGCAGACATGAACTAACTTAATATCTCTGTTTGTTTTTCTCTTTTATTCCATCAGACACCAGGAGCTCATCAGACGCCTGCTGCCTTGAAGAAGACTGTAAAACTGAAGGTTTGTTGCTTCTCATTTGCCACCAGCAGCTGCTCAGTTCCTGCTGCTGCTTCTCAATAATCAGATTAGCAGCTGCTTCACAACGTATACAGCTTCCTCCCACCATGAAGAAGCCTCCACCTGCTCAACATTCATGTTGGCCCCGAAGGCTCATTTATGCTAAAGACATATGTGACCTGGAATCTGAGCTCTGATGTTATTTATGTGCTTTACATGACGGTATGTCATGGCTGACCACCACTAGGGATGTAGCCATACTCTGAACCCACGCTTCAGTTCAGTTCACAATTCCCATTGTTTACAGTTTCTCTCAACTAAATCAGTTGGAGTTAGATTGTAAAATGATTTGTGACCATGAATAATTAGTTTGTTCTGTGTTAAGTTCTGTCAGTGAGACAACAGACAGTTAGAGTTTGACATTAAAAGAAAAAAGAGACATACTTTATGAATCCCAATGAGAAAACTTGTTCTCTGCATTGAACCATCTCAGGTTGAACCTGAGGGCAGTGGGCTGCTATTTAAAGCACCCAGGGAGCGGTTGGTGGGGGTAAAGGACCTTGCTCAAGGGTCCACAGTGGTTCACCTGAGTGCCGTGTCAGTGACTAGAACCCGGGTCTGGGATCAACCGTTACTGCAGAACAGTTTATACTGGAGATTGTAACAGAAATCAACTTTTCATTCAGGTATTTCTTTTTTCCTCCTTGTCATTACAGAAACATGGAGGCCAGAAGAGAGAAAAACATCACAGATGTCAGAAGTGTGAGAAAGTCTTCAAGAGTCCATCATGTCTGAGAATACATTGGAGGAAACACACTGGAGAGAAACCGTACAGATGTGATCAGTGTGGGGCAGCTTTCAGTCAGTCAGGTCATTTAAAATCTCATCAACGTGCTCACACTGGAGAGAAACCATACAGATGTGAGCAGTGTGGGGCAGCTTTCAGTCTGTCAGGTTCTTTAAAATATCATCAACGCATTCACACTGGAGAGAAACCATACAGATGTGATCAGTGTGGGGCAGCTTTCAGTCAGTCAGGTAATTTAAAAAAACATCAACGCATTCACACTGGAGAGAAACCGTACAGATGTGATCAGTGTGGGGCAGCTTTCAGTCTGTCAGGTCATCTAAAATCTCATCAACGTGCTCACACTGGAGAGAAACCGTACAGATGTGATCAGTGTGGGGCAGCTTTCAGTCGGTCAGGTCATCTAAAACGTCATCAACGTATTCACTCTGGAGAGAAACCATACAGATGTGATCAGTGTGGGGAAGCTTTCAGTCTGTCAGGTAATTTAAAAACACATCAACGCATTCACACTGGAGAGAAACCGTACAGATGTGATCAGTGTGGGGAAGCTTTCAGTCTGTCAGGTAATTTAAAAACACATCAACGTATTCACACTGGAGAGAAACCGTACAGATGTGATCAATGTGGGGCAGCTTTCAGTCAGTCAGGAAATCTAAAGAGTCATCAACGTATTCACACTGGAGAGAAACCGTACAGATGTGATCAGTGTGGGGCAGCTTTCAGTCTGTCAGGTTCTTTAAAAAGTCATCAACGCATTCACACTGGAGAGAAACCGTACAGATGTGATCAGTGTGGGGCAGCTTTCAGTACTTCCAGTTATCTAAAATCTCATCAACGTATTCACACTGGAGAGAAACCGTACAGATGTGATCAGTGTGGGGCAGCTTTCAGTCAGTCAGGTCATTTAAAAAAACATCAACGTATTCACACTGGAGAGAAACCGTACAGATGTGATCAGTGTGGGGAAGCTTTCAGTCGGTCAGGTATTTTAAAAACACATCAACGTATTCACACTGGAGAGAAACCGTACAGATGTGATCAGTGTGGGGCAGCTTTCAGTACTTCCAGTTATTTAAAATCTCATCAACGTATTCACACTGGAGAGAAACTGTACAGATGTGATCAGTGTGGGGCAGCTTTCAGTCAGTCAGGTCATTTAAAAAATCATCAACGTATTCACACTGGAGAGAAACCGTACAGATGTGATCAGTGTGGGGAAGCTTTCAGTCAGTCAGGTATTTTAAAAACACATCAACGTATTCACACTGGAGAGAAACCGTACAGATGTGATCAGTGTGGGGAAGCTTTCAGTCTGTCAGGTAATTTAAAAAGACATCAACGTATTCACACTGGAGAGAAAACATACAGATGTGATCAGTGTGGGGAAGCTTTCAGTTGGTCAGGCATTTTAAAAACACATCAACGTATTCACACTGGAGAGAAACCGTACAGATGTGATCAGTGTGGGGAAGCTTTCAGTCAGTCAGGTAATTTAAAAAGACATCAACGTATTCACACTGGAGAGAAAACATACAGATGTGATCAGTGTGGGGAAGCTTTCAGTCTGTCAGGTAATTTAAAAAGACATCAACGTATTCACACAGGGAAGAAACTTCACTCCAGTCATTAGTGTTGGATTCAGGGACACCTGGTATAATTGGGCTAGTAGGGCTTAGTCCTCAATAGATTTTTTAAGAAGAGGGAAATAAAGAATAAATTAACTGATAAAAACTTTGAGCAGATTTATTTAGTAATTCTCGACCAGCCCGTAGCAGCTACAGAAGCAAACCTGCAGGAAAAACAAAGTGCCCTATTTTAAACGGTGAAATGGAAACTGATGTAAAATGGTGTACGATTGGCCCACGTGTGATTTATTAAAACGTTGTTGGCCAATCTCGTGTACGAAAAAAGGTCTTGATAAATTCCACAGCTGAAGTCCATCGTATTTAAATGTCACGCCCACGGTTACGCCCTTAAACAGATAATGATGAGGCTTCACCAGCGAGGTTGAACCATGGAGAGGAGAGATTCTGCCAAAAAGAAACTTTTGGGGGATAAGACAGAATTTCTCATTTGTGAAGAGGGAAAGATTAAAGAGGTGTTTGGAGCTTAAAGGAGTAGAGACGTGCACAAAAAGGCAGGAAGAGGTCAGCAGCCCACGGTGTTGACAGCCTGCTGAGATATTATAAAAGTATTAGGCTGGCTGATATGGTTTATTCGTTTTATTAGCTATGAAATTTAATAATAGGCCTCCGATGGCACGTCACAATCTTTAGCAATGGGTCAAGAAGAAGTGGTCAATATGAAACTTACCACCAAAAGATGCCCCCCCCGCTGCGCTCTAAAGGTGAAGGTGGTGGGTCAGTCGAGCCTGAACGGAAGGGACAGAAAAAATATAACTTGATTTGAAAGCTAAGGGCAGTCCTGACTGAGCACTTATAAACTTTAAAGTATTGATTACTTATTAGAAATGGTAGCTCCGGTCTCCTCATAGCAGGGGGGCTGCAGAGCGGCTGGCGCATCTTTCCTGCGCATAAAACTCTCAGGGGGGGGAGCACTGCACAGGACAGGAGTGTTGTAGATTTTCTCAGAGTCTAAAGCAGCGTTTCATCCCGCCGGGTCCGAGTCGGACCGTCCGACACCCACCTGCCTTCCCGCAGCCGGAGCAGCCTCCACCTGCACCTGCACGTGTGTGCGTACTGATGCCTTCCCCCGCTCCTATGTGGCAGTTTTACCAGCGGGGTGAGGAGATGCACGAAGAGTGAAAAGCACTTGTCTCCTAGAACTATATGTTCATTTTTTTTTTTTTTTCATTTTCATGATTTATTTCATTCGTGGTTTACATAACTACAATCAACACAACATGGCCTTATCATTATACACCACAAATGAAAAGGATCAGGAAGAAGATAAACTTGTAATACCTGCCCCTTTCTGTAAAATATTTCTGTAGGTACCAAAAGTACAAATCATAATAAAAAAAGGAAAAAACTACGTATTGTTCTATCATCTCTTCCAGTGCATAGGTAATTTTTCATTTTTAAATTTTCTTAAAAAAAAAATATTGTGCAATCTTTAAGATAACATTTTGAGAATTCCATAATTTACATGCAAAGAAATGACATTTGTTTTAATGTTACCGACCAAACCTGGGTTTAAAATCCAAGGTTGCAGCCCTCTAATTAAATAGGTCTGTACTGTTGTGGTAAATATTTATTCTTTGCTTTATGCATTATTATCAAAGTCTGAGCTCAACTAAACCATTATTTTCAATAAGCCTGAAAAATAAAAAGTTTGTTTGTATGTTCTCTTACCCTACTTTATATATTTTCTTCAGCCCTTTTCTGTAAAAAAAAGTGGAGTAATACTGCTCTTATAAGTATTTCCCCACACAACAAATAGGGCTGTAACGATACACCAATCAGATTCGATTGTTCACGATTTTTGACCCACGATTCGATACAATAAAATTTAAATTTTTTCTAATTTAAAAAAATGTGTTTTGTTTTTTTCTTTAATTTTTTATTTTAAGTGTTTTATTTAAATGGCATTTATAACATTTAACTTAATGTAAAAATGGACGGAACATAGCTGAAGATAATAATCAAAATGATTGAATTAATAACCAAAGATAAAACATTTCTCTTTTCACTAATAGAATAATGCTTTTGAAAAATAAAAATAATTGAACTGTGCTGTTAATCAAAAATGAAGTTAAATAACAGCTTTCCTCATCAAACCTGTTGATTTAAAGCTGGAGTTCTTCAGGAACAGCATCATGTCCACATGTCGGGTGAGAGGCTGCTCTGCTCCCTGAGAGGAGAATTTAAGGGAAGATGTGGGGAGATGGTGGCGTTATGATGGCCGAGCAGAGCTGATGTTAACCCGAAAAAATGATGAATAGCAGCGCGTCTAGAGAGGAGGAAAGCATTCAGACCTCACTTTCCGTGGTGGAACAATTATTTTAGTTGATCGCTGGAAACTCCAACATGCTGAAAATCAGCTGTTCAAAGTTAAATCAAAGGGAAGGAGGTCTGGACGCTTTCACTGCTCCGCAGGGATCCGCCGTTATTGATCTTATTTGTTCAGGCTGGATCGAAGATTAATTAATTAATTAATTAATTAATTTTTTTTTTTTGGTTTATTTCTTCACACACGCGGCGCGCACACGCGCGGTATCCTGTTGGTCGTCTTGGCGGCTTTCACGGGAAGTCCCTCACACACCGACACCGGTCCTCCTCTTCGCGCTCGGAGGACGGAGCGACCTGCGGTGAGGGACCGGCCGGGACTCAGCACTCCAAGCGGGGGCTGGTCAGGACAGGATCACCGCTGATTAACCATCACAAGTCACAGCAAATAAAAACACCTAAACCAGCAGCGGAGCAGCGGTGGCTTCCCCACCATCCCGCGACGCGTCCACCACCGGCTGTCCACGCGCTCCATGCGCTTGACATCCTACGTGCGTCTGGCCTGCCGAACACGAGCAGGGTCCTCTCCTCCTGTCCTTTCACTGGTCTCAATGTCTGCAGACCTGCCATCGCTCCTCATCACACACTCCCGGTGGAGCGCGCGAGTGGCTCATCAGGTACCGATGGAAAACTGAAAGTTACAGGAAAAAACGTGACACTTTACCTGGTGCCTTTAAGCAGCGTGTTCTCTGGTTAGCAACGATGCTAATAGTCTGTGCGAGGGAAAGAAATTTTCCGTGCTGAGTTTTAAGCATCTGATGGGCGTGGAGGGTGTCGCGTCCTGCCTCTCCCACCGCGAGACAGGATCGAGGCTTGAGTGTCGCGTTCGTCGATACGGGTATGTTACAGCCCTAAACCAAAATAATAAATAGTTAGTGCATTAAATATCTAAAATATTGTATCAAAATGTACTTACTATAAAATAAGTTTTAGCAACCTTAGATTTGAATATGAATATGTTTTCCATTTAATTAATCATCAGCGCCCCCAAACTCCTGCTCTTCAATGTTCACTCCATAATGAAAAAAATTTCTTGTCTTCTATTGGAAAAACATAAGTCTCCAAATTAGAGATAATTTTCAAATTTTGTTTCCCTTTCATTTGTAGGTTTCTGTGATGGTTTTCAAATCATCCCCCGAACAAAAAAAGGAGTACATAGAAAAAAAGAGTTGAAGTACTTTGGAAACACAAAAACATTAATATATAAAATAAAAAGATTTGGACCAAGATGGAACCCTGTGGGTCCCACTTTATAATCTCATTATCAGAAATATATGTCCAACTGTACATATTGTTGCCTTTCGTGTAAATAACTCCGCAACCAATCTAATGCCCACCTTCACACATAATTATACATTTGAAATTAAAATGGATGCTGTTGGTATCACATGCCTTCTTTAAATCAATAAACACTCTGGTTTTTTTTCATTTATTGCTGTTGTTTTTCTTCTGTTATTTTTAGTGTGCATGGCGGTGGATCTATTAGTCCTAAAACCATACTGATTCTCACACATCAAATTATTTTTTCAATGTTTTCGAGTTTTTAGAAAAAATTTCTAGTATTTTGGAAAATTGTGAGAGAATGACATGGTCTATAATTATTAAATTCATGTTTTCACCTGATTTGAATAGTGGTGCCTTGCAGTTTTTCTGTTTGGAAAATGCCTGACTAACAGGTTTGATTATAAATCTATGTTCTTTTGACAATAAACATATTCCCGTCACTCGTTGTTTCTTTTCTTAATATTTGTTACTATTTTTCTAATTTCATTTTCACTACACTTCCTAAATACATGGCTGCAAGCCTTGCTTTCCCCTTTTCTGTTCTTTCAACATGCTTTATTAGGTCCTGGAAGATTAGGGCCAAATTAAAAAAAAGGTTGAACTATTGCCACACTATTCTGCTTTACTTCCTTAGTCACTATAGCATTTGGTTCGGGGTCCTTTTTGCCCATTCCATTTAAATTATTGTTTTTGATTATCTTTTCCATTTATATTTTTTTATTCTTTTTTGTTGTCTCATTTACTTTCATTTTTTGTACTTATATTGCTTTTCTGCTTTCTCTGTTCTGAATTTATAAAATATCTTATTTTTTTTCTTTTTGCAGGATTTGTAGCCTTGTTCTGGCTTTTTATTTACTTTGTTCTGCTTAAATTGACTACGGGAAATTTTTTCATAAAGTGAAAGTAAATTTAGAAATGACTCATTGCAGCATTTCCTCTTCTGTTTCCTTCCTTCTTGTTTTAATGTCACTTCTAACTTGTTGATTGCTTTCTCTGTTCTTTGTCTTGCATATCTAACACAATCTCTTTTTCTTCCCTTGTTTGAAATTTATATTCATGGTTGGTCTGTTTGTCTGTTATTGTACCCACTATTATATTTTTATCTATACATTTAGAATATATTTCAATTTGTTGCACTTGTTGAAGTTTCTATGGTTTGTGATTAAAGGGTAGCCACCGTAAATATACTTAAAAATCTGAGGTTGCTGTTGTTCTGCGTTTAGTAAATCAATATTTACATCTCCAAGCTTTTCTTATTTTCATTAATTTATTTATTAATTCTTCCAGCTATCTCTGAATAAGTCTATATGGCCCCGGGTTCTATATACACAAGTTACCACAATATTTTTACTCTTCTCCAACTCAATTTCTACAGTTATACATTCCATTAGGCTGGGGGAAAAAAAAAATGTGTCCCTTTTGGGGTGGGTAATAAAAATACGTTTCCCCCTGTTTCTCTCCGTTGCCGGGTGTGTGCTGAAAATGCGGAATGGGTGTTTCCCGGTGCTGGGGGATGGTCGGGAGAGGAAAGGGGAATAAGGGGTGGTTTGGGTGGTGAAGCTTAAAGTGAAGAAAAGGGAAATTTGTTTCCAGGTGGGGGCGCAATGAGTTCCGCTGTTTGTGGCGGGGGGGATTAAGGGTGGGTTTGCGAGAAGGATGAAGATAAAGGGAAGAAGAAAAGGTGGTAAAAATTTGCTTCGTTTGTGTCGGCGGTTGGACGGGCTGTGTTCCGAGGCAATGGAGGGGTTTTTTCTTTCTTGCCTCAAGTCCCTTTAAATCATCAATAACCAGTGACATGTTTTCTATTAGTCTGCATTTCAACATATTATCAACAAAAAATGCCACCCCACCTCCTATCTTATGAGGTCTGTTAATATAAAGTAACTCATATCCATCAAGATGAAAATGAACTCCTCTCTCCTCCTTTAACCACGTTTCCGACAAAGCAATGAGTTTAAATTCCCCTTTCAACTTTTTTAAATAATCACTTATCTTATCAAAATTTGTATACATGCTTCTGGAATTAAAATGTATTAAAGAAAATATTTTTTCCTTTTCAATTTTCAGTTTAATCTCTTCATCTGTGTAATATTTACAAGTGTCACCAATATAATCAAACACATGACTCTCTGGATCTACCTCACGATCAAAATCATATATTTTATGCTCCACATCAAGACCAGAAAAATAATCATAATTTTCCCCGCATAATTCAGTCATTTAAAACAAAAGAAGAGAGAGAGAGTAAAAAAGAAAAGAGAGAGACCAGAAAACGAAACAAACATGGCCATTGTCCATGTGAGATCCCCTTTGGATCTATTTTTTAAACCATATCTTAATAAACCTACTTGTCCTCGACTTTTCCGTGCATTTCCATGGAATCAAGAAGATGTTTAATCGCAGACGAAAGTGTTAATGATTTTAATAATTTGTTGAGATAAATGGAGGAATTAAATTCAGTCACAGCTATTTTTGTAATTTTGGGAATACATTCTACATTCACTTTTTCCTTTTTCTCTGCTAATGGGTTCATTCTTAGTGCTGATATGTGAATGCTTATGTTTAAATGACAGATTACGGTTTGGTAAATAAATATTTTCATGTTCTGCTGCGCTGCTACAAACCCTCACTGACTCAAACTTGCGTACACGAACTCAGAGCTGTCGTGAGGTTTGATCGTATCCTACGATCACGTTCAAATTGATAAATGCCGAGTCTTGCGTGGAAATGGTCGTACGCACAGATTTTCGTCGTACGATCGTTTGATAAATGAGGGCCAAGATCTGTGAACATGGGCTCATTATCTTCAGCCCAACCGGAGCAACACAGTTTCACTTGACTTTGCGTTGACACATGATTGACAGGTTGTGTGGCCCCGCCTCCTTCATTTGCAGCTCATGTAGGCTAAATCTGTGCAGCCCGATGCCAGACCATATGGACCAATGACCAACCATTTGACTTGAAAATTAGCTGCATTAATGTGCGTGTGTGCAACCAAACTTGTGTCGATGACGGACATCAGCGGGAACGAGGTGGATTATT
The DNA here is from genome assembly GCA_023101725.1 of Atherinomorus stipes. Classification (NCBI taxonomy): domain Eukaryota; kingdom Metazoa; phylum Chordata; class Actinopteri; order Atheriniformes; family Atherinidae; genus Atherinomorus; species Atherinomorus stipes. Next base: position 19,819 of record JALJCO010011815.1, read on the forward strand.
TGCTTTCAGATCAGTTTTTTCTTCCGTGTTTTAGCGGGAAAGCCGGAAGTATAGAAACTGGGGGCACAGCATCCAAAGGAAGGAAAAGCTCCAAAACTGCAGCTTTTGTGAAACCTGCTCTCAGAGAGAAGATTGGCTAACGGCTAGCCTAGCTAAAAGGTGATGCTTCTACATACTGAAGAGAAGTAATAAAGGACAGGAAAGACTGAACGCTGCTTTCTGTCCAGCTGGACTTTATGCAGAAATCACCTGACTTCCATGAGATGCTGATCAACCTGTTTGCATCCCAGTAAATCATCGTACTGAGCTACTATTCAGATAAGGTAGATCCTCTATCCGTGTCTCAGAACACATGCACATTATGTTTCTCTTTCTCAACATCCAACATTTTTATTGGAACTATTTTAATTTTGTCCTGATGTTTGTCTCAATGTGGTAAAAAGCAAGTTGGTAAAAGTTGAAGCTGATTTTGTGACACAAGTTCATTACTTTTGTATTTCCTGTTGCCTTTTTATAGTCTGTTTTAGGTGTTTCTTCTAAGGTGTGTGGATGATTTTAGTAGCCATTGTTAGGGCTGGGCGATATACCGGTATGACGAGGTAGATATGATATTTACATGAGAGAGATATGATATTTACATATAGCGTTATATCGGTATTAGCTGTGCAGATGCTTTGGTTTTATTTTCTGGTAATGACCCGGCTGCACCTGACAAACTCCGACAAGAAAAGGAAGTCTGGAAGTTCTGCGCGGTGATTGTGCTCTGCTCCGCTCTCCCTCTCTGCCTGAGCGCAGCCGGCTGCTCCCCCCCCCCCCCCTCACAGAGACCAACGTGCTCCCTGCACCCCCCTCCTCAATCCCCGCATGCTCACAGCTGCAGCAGCAGACAGAACTGAGACGCAACGGTGAGCGGTGACTTTTTCCAAAACAAAATAACACTTTTAAACGTCCTCACAGAAACACGCTGTTAGGGCGCAAAAGGAGAGCAGTCGGGTTTTATATGCGCTAGTTTTAGCGTTAGCATTTTAGCACCATGTAAGTTGCTTCTTTGTGAGGTAAACGGAGATAAATGCAACTTAGTTAGTGCCCCCGTCCTCTGTCATCTAATATCAGACCAGCATGCAGCGTTTTAACACCGTATAAGTTGCCTCTTTATGAGATAAACAGAGGAATATGCAACTTTTAGCATCATTGGCCACTATTAATATGAGAATATTATCCAGTGTCTGACTCCACTTCATGCAGGTTTTACTGCAGATCATGGATTCAGTAGTTACTGTTTTCATTTAGGCTCCAGCTTATAGGAGTAATTCTGTGTTTAGATGTTTTAAAAGCTGCTACATTGCAATCTACAGTCTGTATGTTCTTATTTTATATACACTGGTCCATGTTGGATACTAGCTGATATCAGCCAGTATTGGATATCAGCTTATATATTGGATATAGTTTTTTTTTTTTTTTCCATTGTTGTTTTGTTTTTTCAGACCCCAATATCAGTATCGTCATCTGCCCCAAAAATCCAACATTTAGATACTAAAAAACAGGTGCTTGATATGAAATGAAACATTCAGACAAATTAGGAGAAAAATACCGCGATATATCGTATATCGTCATCTAAAAGAAATATATCGTGATATGATATTTGGTCCATATGGCCCAGCCCTAGTCATTGTTGTGTTTCTACTTGTCTGTGCATGAAGTGCAGTTACTGATGGTCTGCGTGAAGATGTGAGAACCACATCATGCTGGACCGTGTTCCTCATTGTTTTACTGCAGTTACCTGCTTGTTGCAAAATGCTACAAAATAAATTCTGTCTTTATTTTAATAGTTGAGTTGGATTTTATTTCATGTGCTGCGTTTGCTGTGCTCAGAGAACACGGGAAAAATGCACAACTGCACACACACTGCTCAGAGGGAACATACAAGATAACACCATCATCTTCACATTAGAAGAAATGTACAAACTGATCTATTAACAGCTAAAAGGGTTCGGTCTTTAAAACGTGCAAAATAGCACCTCTTATCCATTTAGTACTTTTTCTGCAATGAAAATGCACTTTTGCATGTAATGGGAGGAGAAAATGTAAATATATTAATTTAGCACTTGCAAGGTGATTTATCATCCATGACACCATGGCCTTGCTGGTTTTTTGCATCTATTTTAGTACGTCTGAAAAGCAGGTGCAACTTGCAGCTTTGTGCACAAAAGGCTGCAACTTCTGAGAGGAACAATCCTGGACACAAACATCTGATTCAGAATCAGTTCTCATAGGCAGCGTGTTTAGTTCTCATTGTTGATTCAATAAAAATCACTACAGCAAACCGCTGTTTAACGGGTGTAAAATATTCTGGATAAATGAAAGTTTACAGCAGCTTAATAAGAACTAAAGCTGCATTAATTGTGTCTTTTTATTTCCCCCTTTTGCCAACATCACGTTTTAACTTGGATTTCAGCACCTGGACAGGATCACAGGACCACCTGGCAGCGCGAGCTCTGAAGCTGTTGGTATTGTGCCCAAGTGCTAAACTCCTGCCTGACAGAGACCATGTCGGAGCAGCAGACACTTTCATTTGTTCAGCAGCTCCTGATCCATGTCTTCATAAATTGGACATGTCTGAGGCTCTGCACAGATACTTATTGTATCATTTTTTAAATATTTGTCATACTTATTTTAAATTATTTTCGTTTATTTCAGCTTCCTAATATCTCCATCTTCATGTGGCGACTGGCGTCATATTTCCTGTTGCGCTGTCGGTTCTCACAATTCGCCACGCTGCAAACCTCGAAACACACAAAACCTCATTTATACGGGGCGTTTCCAACACGTTTGCACCCGCTGTCATTTGCACCTTCATTCTTGGTAAATCACTCCCAAACTGTGGTTCAGCCCCTTGCGCAAAGTTCCAGATTGCGTGAGCAAATTACCATACGTAGATTTGGATCTTGAGAAATCCGGCCTTAGTGGTGGAAGTAAACAGGAGTTTCATTCATTGTTCCACTCTGATGATTTTGTAATTTTATCGATGAACATTGACCCACTGTCCACTTATGAGGACATTTCATTTGTTTGACTTGCATGAGCATAAACTGATATTTTTGATTGAAACTGGGCACGAATCTTTCCTCTCATCTTGAGGTCTGTCATTTTTTCAGAACATGCTCAAAGTCATGGATTAATTTATATTGGATATTCAAGGGGCTGCACGGTGGCGTGGTGGTTAGCACTGCAGCCTCACAGTAAGAAGGTCACTGGTTCGATTCCCGGCTGGGGAGGGGGTTCGGCTGGGGAAGGGGTTCGAACAATTCCAACTGTGGCCTTCCTGTGTGGAGTTTGCATGTTCTCCCCGTGTATGCGTGGGTTCTCTCCGGGTTCTCCGGCTTCCTCCCACCATCCAAAGACATGCATGTTAGGTTAATTGATCACTCTAAATTGTCCCTAGGAATGAATGTGAGCGTGCATGGTTGTCTGTCTCTCTGTGTTGGCCCTGCGACAGACTGGCGACCTGTCCAGGGTGTACCCCGCCTCTCGCCTGATGATAGCTGGGATAGGCTCCAGCAACCCCCGTGTCCCTGAACTGGATAAGCGGTACAGAAATTGACTGACTGACGGATATTCAAGGTCCAATTAGCAACCAGCAATGGTGACATGCCCCAATCACAGTGTTTTCATTGGTTTAGAGCAACAAATATGTCATGTCCATTCAAATGGACGCAAGGACTGAAGGGTTAAGTTTAATAACTGGGGTCATCTAGGACAGCAGTGGAGGGCACTAAGAAAAGACAGGAGCTGTCGTTGACCTTGACATTGACATCTGATGCTTTTCCGATTCATGCAAACCGGAGGAAACTAAACCATCCTGAGAGGGTTTCAGGAGTTTCACCGAATATAAAAAGAAAAAAAATCCCCCATTGCTATGCTACGAGTCCAGACTCATCACAACTGCCTCATGTTGCCATCTTAGACCCTCTCCACCACATCAGGAAATGTGTCAACATTGTTTTAGTTTTAAATAATGATTTTTCTGTTCTGGCTCCACAGATACAGATGTGACTTTAACTGTAACTAACGCTAACCTGCTAATGCTCACCTGTTGGAAGCATGAGGCAAGCCGGCATTCCAGTCAGAATGAGCAGGACGGGCTCCTTCATAGCAGCCATGTTGTCTTCGTTAGCCAAACCAAAGCCAATTACACAGATGCAAATTAGGAACTGAGCTGTCATCTCCACATATCAAATGAACTTCCAATGTTTCTCAGAGGACGTCTCTCCAGTCCAGCGATGGAGGGGACAGGGTTAGGGTTACGAAAGTGTGTGTATGTCCACGTTATATCATCGGCACACGTGATTATTCATGAGTACGTAAGCAATGGAAGTGGCGTGAACGCGCTGAAACAAACATCGACTGAGATAACAACTTTTACGCGACTGCACCATCATCTCTGATCAACATCAGCATACAGAAGTCCAACAAATATCAGGTTCAATCTAAATGAAATCTGATTAAACACCAATATAATCTACATATTAGACCAGAAAGTGACTCAGAATGACTTTTACCTGAGAAGCTGGTGCTGAACCTTCTTCAATAGAGACATGGAAGCCTGTTATGTCCATCACCCTGATAAAAAAAAGAGAAAAAAAGCTTTGTTCCTGGTTGCAATTATCTTTAGGAGATCATTAAAAGTTTTCATTTAATTCCACGAGCTCAGAGGTACGATGGACACTCGCTCGCTGATACCTGCAGACTGACCTGTATTTCCTGTATTTAGCAGCTCTGTTTTACATGAACTCAAATGAGAACATGAGAACTAAAAAAAGAGCAAATTTCAAAGCTGAAAAAATAAAGAAATAAACGTCTCCACAACCAGCATCAGTCCTTCCACTGAACAGGTCTCTTCTGACCTGCATTCACATCTTCATCAGCAGTGTAGCACACCTGGCCTGATGATGCGACTACTAATCTGTCTCCACGTAGAAACTGGATCCTAAACTCACTGCACCTGGATTATAAAAGACCCAGATCGCAGACACATTTGGGCCGAATCCGGGCCACTTCTGCCTCAGTTACAGCACTTGCAAGTGTTTACATCTGGTGGTCACGTGGCTGCCAGACTCAGATGGAGTCAGCGCTGTAAGTCAGGGACATAAATGGACCAATCCAGACTGCAGAAGTGGGCCAGACTTGGGCCAGACATGCGTTGCTACCAGGCCATGTGCTGCAGGCGGCTTCCTGCTGGTGTATGTCATGATAACGATAATCTTTTTGTTCACTCCCATCCCCTAGAGGGCAGCCACATCCTTTAATAGAGACATAACATCCAGGTCATGTAAATATTGGAGCACATGTGCACTCAATCAGTGGCAAAAAGAGTGGGAGGGGGAGAGCGGAGGGGGGCATTTTTCTCAGAAAAAAGGAAGTCAGAGTACCACTAGAATAAACTCGACTAAACCACTGATTAAATGAAGTTTTACTTTTGTTATGAGTGCAAAGACCGCTGAAATTCATGATTGCAGTTATAATTACGTACAGATTCATCAGTGTGATCATTAGATTAGGTTACTTCATATAAAGGCTGAAACATTTGATTTGATCATTTGATTTATTTCTAAAGTTTAACTACCGGCTTGTTTAACTACAGGCAGCTGGAGCTCAGGTGGAAGAGCAGTCGTCCTTCAACCGGAGGGTCGGGGGATCGATTCCAGGCTTCCCCAGACTACATGCCGAAGTGTCCTTGGGCAAGACACTGAACCTCCCCATGTGCCCATCAGGGTGTGAATGTGATTTGTAGTGTGAAGCGCTTTGAGTGGTTAGTATGACTGGAAAAGCGCGATATAAGTACAGTCCATTTACCATTTAACTACCATATAACTGAGTAACCTGATTAAGGTTACTCACATGATTAAGGGCTGTCAGGTCAGGCTACTAATGACCTGATTAATACCTAACTTAACATCAAATAAGGGGTACCTGATATACACAGCACAGCATTAGTAAATGATTATCTAAGATATTAATAAATGGCTCATTGATGCCCATCTAGATAACGTACAGTGTAGAACGAAGGCTTTGTAGATGCATTAGTTAGCTGTTACTTAATGTTCATTCACTCCAAATAAACACCATTAATAAACCATTACTAGAGACATTATTAAGGCTTACTAACATACCTGACATGGTTATTAATGCTGAGTAATGCATACATAATGGTAACTTATTATATAATTCAACTTTTATCAAGGCTTAATAATGTATTAAGGTAAGTAAGCATTTATTAACTGCTAATTAACATATTAACCAATATGCTAACTAATGCAAAGTAATAGTTAATGTATTATTAAGCAGTTAATTAATGGTTAATCATGCACAAAGTAACATTAATTAAGGGACCCTTATTGTAAAGTGTTACCATTTTAATAGGGTCTGTGTTCTTGCAAATTCAGTGGAATCGCCCTTTACACACAGCGAATCGGAAGCTAACTTCAGCGTCGTCTGATGTGCGGCAGACAGCCAAGTAGTGCCAGAGGGTGAGCAACTCTATGCCACACGTTATGTTTTTACGTAGTTGCACGTATATGTTTGCATACATGTACACAGTTACTCTGTACCCAACAAAACCGGTTCCTCCTCTCTGGACCCGGTTCCTCCTCTCTGGACCCGGTTCCTCCTCTCTGGATCCGGTTCCTCCTCTCTGGTCCCGGTTCCTCCTCTCTGGGCCCGGTTCCTCCTCTCTGGACCAGGTTCCTCCTCTCTGGAACAGGTTCCTCCTCTCTGGACCCGGTTCCTCCTCTCTGGACCAGGTTCCTCCTCTCTGGGCCCGGTTCCTCCTCTCTGGACCTGGTTCCTCCTCTCTGGGCCCGGTTCCTCCTCTCTGGACCCGGTTCCTCCTCTCTGGTCCCGGTTCCTCCTCTCTGGGCCCGGTTCCTCCTCTCTGGACCTGGTTCCTCCTCTCTGGGCCCGGTTCCTCCTCTCTGGACCCGGTTCCTCCTCTCTGGACCCGGTTCCTCCCCTCTGGACCCGGTTCCTCCTCTCTGGACCTGGTTCCTCCTCTCTGGGCCCGGTTCCTCCTCTCTGGACCCGGTTCCTCCTCTCTGGGCCCGGTTCCTCCTCTCTGGACCTGGTTCCTCCTCTCTGGGCCCGGTTCCTCCTCTCTGGACCCGGTTCCTCCTCTCTGGACCCGGTTCCTCCCCTCTGGACCCGGTTCCTCCTCTCTGGTCCCGGTTCCTCCTCTCTGGACCCGGTTCCTCCTCGACCCGGTTCCTCCTCTCTGGACCCGGTTCCTCCTCTCTGGATCCGGTTCCTCCTCTCTGGACCAGGTTCCTCCTCTCTGGGCCCGGTTCCTCCTCTCTGGTCCAGGTTCCTCCTCTCTGGACCAGGTTCCTCCTCTCTGGACCCGGTTCCTCCTCTCTGGACCCGGTTCCTCCTCTCTGGACCAGGTTCCTCCTCTCTGGACCCGGTTCCTCCTCTCTGGACCCGGTTCCTCCTCTCTGGACCAGGTTCCTCCTCTCTGGACCCGGTTCCTCCTCTCTGGACCAGGTTCCTCCTCTCTGGGCCCGGTTCCTCCTCTCTGGACCCGGTTTCTCCTCTCTGGACCCGGTTCCTCCCCTCTGGACCCGGTTCCTCCCCTCTGGACCCGGTTCCTCCTCTCTGGTCCCGGTTCCTCCTCTCTGGATCCGGTTCCTCCTCGACCCGGTTCCTCCTCTCTGGACCCGGTTCCTCCTCTCTGGACCCGGTTCCTCCTCTCTGGACCAGGTTCCTCCTCTCTGGACCCGGTTCCTCCTTTCTGGACCAGGTTCCTCCTCTCTGGACCCGGTTCCTCCTCTCTGGACCCGGTTCCTCCTCTCTGGACCCGGTTCCTCCTTTCTGGACCAGGTTCCTCCTCTCTGGACCAGGTTCCTCCTCTCTGGATCCGGTTCCTCCTCTCTGTACCCGGTTCCTCCTCTCTGGATCCGGTTCCTCCTCTCTGGACCCGGTTCCTCCTTTCTGGACCAGGTTCCTCCTCTCTGGACCCGGTTCCTCCTCTCTGGACCCGGTTCCTCCTCTCTGGACCCGGTTCCTCCTTTCTGGACCAGGTTCCTCCTCTCTGGACCAGGTTCCTCCTCTCTGGACCAGGTTCCTCCTCTCTGGACCAGGTTCCTCCTCTCTGGACCAGGTTCCTCCTCTCTGGACCCGGTTCCTCCTCTCTGGATCCGGTTCCTCCTCTCTGTACCCGGTTCCTCCTCTCTGGATCCGGTTCCTCCTCTCTGGACCAGGTTCCTCCTCTCTGGACCAGGTTCCTCCTCTCTGGACCCGGTTCCTCCTCTCTGGACCAGGTTCCTCCTCTCTGGACCAGGTTCCTCCTCTCTGGACCCGGTTCCTCCTTTCTGGACCAGGTTCCTCCTCTCTGGACCAGGTTCCTCCTCTCTGGACCCGGTTCCTCCTCTCTGGACCCGGTTCCTCCTCTGTGGACCAGGTTCCTCCTCTCTGGATCGGTTCCTCCTCTCTGGACCCGGTTCCTCCTCTCTGGACCCGGTTCCTCCTCTCTGGACCCGGTTCCTCCTCTCTGGACCAGGTTCCTCCTCTCTGGACCCGGTTCCTCCTCTCTGGACCCGGTTCCTCCTTTCTGGACCAGGTTCCTCCTCTCTGGACCAGGTTCCTCCTCTCTGGACCCGGTTCCTCCTCTCTGGACCAGGTTCCTCCTCTCTGGACCCGGTTCCTCCTCTCTGGACCCGGTTCCTCCTCTCTGGACCAGGTTCCTCCTCTCTGGACCCGGTTCCTCCTCTCTGGACCCGGTTCCTCCTCTCTGGTCCAGGTTCCTCCTCTCTGGACCCGGTTCCTCCTCTCTGGACCAGGTTCCTCCTCTCTGGACCCGGTTCCTCCTCTCTGGACCAGGTTCCTCCTCTCTGGACCCGGTTCCTCCTCTCTGGACCCGGTTCCTCCTCTCTGGACCAGGTTCCTCCTCTCTGGACCCGGTTCCTCCTCTCTGGACCAGGTTCCTCCTCTCTGGACCCGGTTCCTCCTGTCTGGACCCGGTTCCTCCTGTCTGGACCCGGTTCCTCCTGTCTGGACCCGGTTCCTCCTCTCTGGACCCGGTTCCTCCTCTCCAGTTTAGTTTAGTTTATTAGTTTATTTAAAAGGGACAGTGTACAATAAACATTAGTCTTAAAAAGAAGAGATGTTTTGTACCAGAGTTAGCTATTGCTAATTTCCATCCGTTGTCCCTGGGCAGGTACACACATTTAAAAACACATTACATAACAAACTACAATTTATCTAAAATACAAAAAATACTGTAAATATGAGATATACAGTCAGTCATCAAAATGTTTGCAGATTAACAAAACTGAATTATCACATACAAAAAACTACAATTTGTCTAAAAATAAAAAGATACTTTGAATATAAAATATACAGATAGTCATAAAAATATTTACAAATTAACTTGACTGATGCTGACACAGTTGGTGTGCAAGAATATACTTCTTCAGATTAGTAGAGAACAGGTTTATGTCTACAGCCAGTTTCAGACTCTCTGGGAGCTGATTCCACTGTCTGATGATTTTAAAAGAAAAAGCTGTTTGGGCAAAGGTAGATGATCTTTGTGGAACGGCACAATTTCTGTGAGTCGTGGAGCGAGATGTTCGGGTTGTTTGGTCAGAATAAAGTTTGATGAATTGTTTCAGTGGGGGTGGAGCAATATTATTGATGATTTTAAAGACTGTTCTTAAACTTGTGTAGCAGATTAAATTTTCAAAACTTAGGATTTTGTATTTGCTGAGGATGTTACAGTGATGATAACGGAGAGGTTTTTTATCAAGTATCTTCAGGGCCTGATTATAAAGTGATCTCAGAGGTTTGAGTGCTGTCTCATTAGCCTGGGACCAACAGGACAAACAGTAGGTGATATGAGGAATGATCATGGCATTTAAGTAAGTAAAAGATGCTTCAATTGTTAAGCTATTTCTGATGTGTCTGAATCCTGATAAGTTATGTCTAACTGAATTACAGAGTCTTTTAATGTGTTTTTTAAAGCTCAGGGTTTGATCAAAGTAAGTCCCTAAATATTTTATCTCTGTTACAATGTTTATTTTTTTCCCATTTACATAAATGTTAGGCATTTCTTTAATTTTGTTTGTCCTGGAGAAATACATTCCTACTGTTTTTTTTAATGTTTAATGTTAGGCATGAGGAATTTAGCCAGTTACTTATCTTGTCCATTGCTAATGATAACTTAAGTGCCACTTGGTCCACATCCTTTCCATGTACCCAGATAACAACATCATCTGCGTACATGATGATGTCAACACCTTTGCACACAGCAGGAAGATCATTTACATAGATGCTAAATAACAGGGGTCCCAGAATGGACCCTTGTGGGACCCCAGTTGTGCAAGGTTGCAAGGAGGACAATGCATTATTTGCTCTCACACATTGCAGCCGATTTGCAAGATACGACTGTATCCACTGCAGTGCCTCAGTGGACAAGTGGTATTGACTGAGCTTTGACAGGAGGGCACAGTGGTCTACCCTGTCAAAGGCCTTACTCAAGTCCAGAAACACAGCCCCCACCGTGCCTCCTCTGTCAAGACTGGCTTTAATACTCTCTGTTAAATAGCAGCAGGCTGCATCTGTGGAATAATTGCGTCGAAAGCCAAACTGCATCGGATGTAACAAATTATTGTTGTTTAGATGTTCGGTTAGCTGCTCTGTAATAGTTTTCTCTAGGATTTTAGATAGTACAGGCAATATGCTTATGGGCCTATAATTACTTTTTTCGTTTTTGCTTCCAGATTTGTGGACTGGGGTTATAACCGCACTTTTGAAGACATTGGGGAACACACTTTCATCAATTGATTTATTGATAATTTGTGTAATAGCGGGTGTTAAAAAGTCTTTATGTTTCTTAATGAGTGAACTATTAAGTCCCCAATAATCTTTGGCCTTTGAATTTGATAATGAATGTATTATTTTATCTGTTTTAACATAATTAATATTTTGTAAGCACAAGACCTCACTACTTTGAGTGGGATGCTCGGGTGCTGTGGGAAAACAGGGTAATTCAGAGGTGCACTGAGCAATGTCGATAACTGAATCTATGAAATAATTGTTAAAGTAATCTGCAACTACCAGACCATCCTTATAACATTTTTTATCTACTTTTAATTCTATTATTCCATTTTTGGATGGTCTTTTCCCAGTTAATTTATCTATTGTTTGCCAGAGCTGTTTGGAGTTTCCTTTAGCTTGTTTGATTAAGTTAAGAAAAAAATTAGCTTTGGCTTCTCTTAGCTGTTTAATAACTTTATTTCGAAATCCATTATAGATTTGTCGATCAGTTATGAATCCTGTTTTATGGTACTTTTTTAATGCTAAGTCTCGGGTTTTCATCAGTTTCCATAAATCATTGTTTAGCCAAGGGAGAGGGATTTTTCCCTTACGCTTAATCTTTTTCTCTTTTGAGTGTTTGTTAAGAAGCTGTTGAAGCATTTGGATTAAGTCACTAGAGGCTGTATTGCAATCTTTATCATTTACGAGTTCTAACCAATTTACCTGTCTTAATTCATTTTCAAACAGCTCAATGTCTTTTCTGGGGATGTACAGTACGGATTCATTTGTGTCTTCCTTATGTAAATTTCTATAACGTGTTTTTGACAGCTTCCTGGCGATAAGTGTCAAATTGTGGTCCGAAAGACCAGTTATTAAATTATAAACTTTAGTGATTCGGTCAGCCTTATTTGTAAAGATTAAGTCTATGAGCGTTTGGGATGTCTTAGTAATGCGCGTTGCTTTTTCTATTATTTGAGTAAAGTTAAATCTCTGTGTGATTTCCTTTAGTTTCTTTCTACCACATTTATCCAGCCAATTTATATTAAAATCCCCCAAAAGAAGAGTCTCTTTAGCATTGCATTTTTTGAGCATTCCATTTAGATGGTTAAAAAATACCTCTGGACCCGGTTCCTCCTCCCTGGACCCGGTTCCTCCTCTCTGGACCCGGTTCCTCCTCTCTGGACCCGGTTCCTCCTCTCTGGACCCTGTTCCTCCTCCCTGGACCCTGTTCCTCCTCCCTGGACCCGGCTCCTCCTCTCTGGACCCTGTTCCTCCTCTCTGGGCCCGGTTCCTCCTCTCTGGACCCGGTTCCTCCTCTCTGGACCCTGTTCCTCCTCTCTGGGCCCGGTTCCTCCTCTCTGGACCCGGTTCCTCCTCTCTGGACCCGGTTCCTCCTGTCTGGACCCTCCTCTCTGGACCCGGTTCCTCCTCTCTGGACCGGTTCTGGTTCTGTGCCACATGCGCGCATTCTGTGCGTAATGTCACTTGCTTCAGCAGAAACTCCGTATCCGTGACCAAACGGGCCTCTTCATGACCAAACGGGCCTCTTCGTGACCAAACGGGCCTCTTCGTGACCAAACGGGCCTCTTCATGACCAAACGGGCCTCTTCGTGACCAAACGGGCCTCTTCATGACCAAACGGGCCTCTTCGTGACCAAACGGGCCTCTTCGTGACCAAACGGGCCTCTTCGTGACCAAACGGGCCTCTTCGTGACCAAACGGGCCTCTTCGTGACCAAACGGGCCTCTTCGTGACCAAACGGGCCTCTTCATGACCAAACGGGCCTCTTCGTGACCAAACGGGCCTCTTCTGGAGCTCTGCAGGGAAACCTGCTGTATTGTTTATATTTCATTTATAATTATTACTCATTTTGTAGCCTATTCTATGCTGCGTTTACATCTTCCATATATTTCTGTCTCCATAGGGTGGAATTTCATTTTGTTTACCGTATGTTCTCCAACTTTCCATGGCAAAGTAACAGTGCAGCTAAATCCTCATTTAAATGCTGCTGTTTGCGCCTGTTACAGATTTTTTTAAGAAATCTTAGATCACCAGCAAACAGTGAAGACGTCACAGAGAACTCTCAGCGCCGCAAACAAAAACCTAACAGACACTGCTGCCCAATAAGATGAGGTGAAATATAAAACTCCCGTGTGTACATACACTCTCATAGAGCCATAAAGTATCCACATTACGCATGATCATCAGCTGTTTATCTGAACACGTGGGGCTCAGCAGCAGAATAAAGGACACAATAAAGCAGCTGTGCGCGCTGCAGCTCTCAGTTTGAAGTTCAGAGACGGCCGCTTGGCCTTAACGCATTTATTATTTTATCATCAGAGTCCGGTTTGTCCGCGAGCTCTTTTTCAAAGATGTGCAGTGAGATGGTGTCCAGTCTCTCTGAGCATCATGGCTCTGCTGGTGGATTTAACCCAGTTTACAACTGGAAACAGACTCCACACAGCAGCTGGAACAGGCGGTGTTACCAGGATACAGTAAACGCTTCATGTTGGGAAACGAGTCCAACAATAATGGACAGGATCTGACTGCCTGCTCGGCGCGCGCAATGTTCAGCTGGAAAAGGCATCGGACAGGCAGCAGCTTCATTATTCCAACACTCTGAAAACTATTCAGGTCGTCCAGGTGTCTGTTTCATAGCTTTAAGCAGCAGTTAGCTTCTCCCAATGCTTGCTGGGAGGGGTCACTTAGCTGTAGTTAGCCATGTGTGCCAGCTGCCTCTGTGTGGCCCCCCCACACCCATAAGGCCATGGCGCTGTCTGTGGTGCTGAAATAGCGCAAATTGTGCTGCAGAACTCATCTAATCCACAATCTCTCCATTTCGTCCTTCTGTCTCTGTTGGACATTGTTATTCTACTAATTGATCAGCTGTGCCGTTACAGGCCGTCACTGCACATGTCTGATGTCCATTTACCTTGTTTTATAAATGATCTGCTGTTTAGTGAACAAATTAAATCTCATAAGAGCCCACTACAAGCCCCCGCCCCCTCTGCAATGTACACTTCCTCAGCGCCTGCCGCACATCCTACTTTTTTCACCCTGATGCCGTTCATCCGACATTTCTTGTGCATCCACCTTTAGCTAACCATGCGGGTCCTTGCAGCTCCTTCTGGATGGAGTCAATAACTGACCAATGTCCGCATACTGTTCACGTCTCAATCCGTTTGCTTTCAGCACCAGAATTAAGCATCTCTTACAAATGACCACCCTGTGTTTGATTGCAAGAGATCGCAGGATATTATTATAGTTCATTCCAAGCTTGAAATAATATGAAATCAAGTCTATATTCTCTACTTATACGACTCATGCTATCTCGTTCCCACGCATGAATAACTCGTGGCCACGACTTGACATCTTGCCAACTTTTTTTCTGTCCATGTCATCAGAGGGGCTCCGTAGGAACGTCTCAGGCCGCTCCGTCGGGTCTCTCTTCAACCCTTTAGTTACGAAAGGACAACAGTCGCTGCCTTTATGACTTTTTTCAGAAATTGAAAAAGAAAATCTCCCAATAAATTTTAGAAATTGTTCTGGGGAAAAAATTTAGAATTCTGACTTTTTTGTCAGAACAATATATAAATTTTTTTAAAAAGGACAATTTTCTTCTACCCTGAAAAATTTAAGAATTCTGAGATTTAAGTCAGAATTTCAACTGTTTTTCTCACAATTCTGACTTTTTCAGAAATTAAAAAAGAAACTCTCCCAATAATTAAAAAAAAATTGTTCTGGGAAAAAATTTCAGAATTCTGACTTTTTTGTGAAAAAATATTTTTAAAATGGGAGATTTCTCTTTTATGTCTGAAAAATTGCAGAATTCTGACATTAAAGTCAAAATTCTGATTTTTTTTTTCCGAATTCTGAGATTTGAGTCAGAATTTCCACTTTTTTCTCAGAATTTTATTTGTTTTTCTCCAGTGATCCTAATGCTCTTCCGTAGACGCCTGTCAGCGGTCTTAGTCGAACATTTTTTATGTAAATACAAATTCATAGAAATGGGTAACAAACTGTCATAAAACAGTGAATAGTGCCGGCAGTCGATGGCGGCAGTGCGCTGTGGCTGTAAGCTGGTCGGAAAATTTCCGTAGAAGTTGTCGTGGACATCACGCTCTCATTTCCGGTTAGTACTCCGCACGGGTGTTTGCGATTTGGGACAACACTGCAGACTCAAAAATCACGTACTGAGCCATTGAGTGCGTATTTTCTGGACTATAAGTGGCATCAGTTAAACAATGCATCATGAACAGGAAAAAAACATAAGTCGCGCTGGACTATAACTCGTATTTATCTATTTAAAATAGGGTGATTTTCGGATTTTTCATATCCTGCTTGTCACCGCTAAAAATGACCCAATCAGTCCAGTTCCAAAGTAAACGCCTGTAAATGATCAGCAATATCTTAACTAAGAAGGGTTAACGTGTTATTTAGGGGGTTTGTTCCACCGCACAGACAGAACAGTCAGATTTCCAAAATGAACTCCTCTCACTGAGATCAGGCTGTTTTGGGATTTTTGCCCTTGGAGCAGAATAAATCTGTAGATGGTAATATTAACTCCTTGTCTCATGTCAGTCAATATGAATTGATACTTAAAAATATGTTATATTGTATATACAGTATTTATGCCAAACTGAAAAAAAGTGTGATTCATAGTCCGGAAAATACAGTCGTATGGTTAGTGTACTCAATTTTGGATTTTGAGTATTGATTATGGAAGTAGGCGATTTGGGACACAGCACGTCTATGCTAGATGCTGCTACATGTGTTTTTCTACCCCTTATATTTTCCTTACAGAGAGACGAAGTGGGGAAAGCTTCAGAAAAACGTGTTTATTGTGATAACGAACAGGTTTACATTTTAAAGTCGCTGGGATGATTTGCGTGTTGTGCGGAGAAATTCGTTGATCTTATCGATGCAGTCCTTCAGGTCACTCTTCCCCATAGCAGGAAACTTCAGCACCAGAGTTGAAACCACAAACTCTCTGACATTTTGCGCGGCAGCGCACGCTTGCCCCTCACTCCATCCCAGTTGGTGGTTTTGCTCCAGGCCAGGTACTGCTCCTCTGAGATGATGGACCTGAAGAGCAGGCACCCGTATCTGCCCACCTGGCCGAAGCTCTGCTGGCGTATCCTAGCGTGGTCTTCGGCGCTAATATCACGCAAGGTCACGTCTGCGTGTTGACTAGAAACTTGGATGTTGTCGTTTATTGCGGCGGAGGTGGGGGGCGAGTCTGGTGCTGGTGTGGGTGTGCGGCTGGGGATTGGTCTCTCCGGGGTGGAATAACTTCTCTGTTCACGTAGAGTCGCCTGGATTTCTCCAATCCCAGCTCTGACCTCCTGTAGAAGGTCCAGCCCCCCCCAGTGGCCGGTCTCTCCGAGGCATTCCAGGTCCCGTTTCAGCTGGTCGTTCTCCGTTTTCAGTCGGACGATCTCGGCGTCCCTCTCGGCCGCTCGAGCCGACGCCGCTGCGAGCTGCATTGTTCTCTCGGCCAGCTGCACCGATATCTCGGCGAGCTGCCCTGAAATCTCGGCCAGTTGCGTAGTTCTCTCGGCCAGCTGCGCTGAGGTCTCCGTCCGGAGCGATTTCCAGATGTTGCACGGCCAGCAACATCGTCGCCACGTTTCACCTTGGTAACAGCTGCCGCACTTTTTTGTGACGAGACGCTTATGCTTTGCTTTCATCAGCGATGATAGCGGACGTTTGACCGTCGTCATCTGTAACAGAAACAAGGATTTCAGAAAAATTAGATGATGAATGTTTTCAGTAGCGTTGGTTTTGTTTGTCCGTCTGTCAGCAACTTCACAGAAAAAGTTCTGGACGGATTGACCTGAAATCTTCACCAGCCGTGCGTCTCAGTCCAAGGACCGAACCCGTTAAAGGTGCCATGACATCAAATTTCCCCTTTCTATGTACCCATTTGCTCCAATCAGAGCACACTATCAAGCAAACAGCCCCCCCCCCCCCCCTAACAGTCTATGCACCCTCCGCTTCGCACCCCCCTCCCTCACTGATTCAACTGCATAGTGGAGCTGAGTAACTGCTGAGCAGTCAGGTCTGAGTTTTTAAACAAATGGATCTAAAAGCAAACTTGTGCAGCAGCACTGAGGAGGGGGCCACAACCTTGTCATTACCTGTAAGTTTTTTATTTTCTAAATGCTGTCTTGTCTGATAAACGTAGCTCACTGTCTGAAATGCATCATGATGCTAACAGTTAGCCATTAGCAAACTCCGAACGCAGCTTGACCTACTTTCTCTAAATAAGGTCATAGCTAAATATGGTGTAGCCAATCAGAATGAAGTCAACTTGGTTTCCGGGTAAAGCTCCATATCATCACCGCACCCAACTGTTTTGCTGAGGAAGTGAGGTCTGGCGTTTCAAAACAATACCATATGCAGTAATGTCAACTACATGAACCAGTTTTTCCGCTATGATGTCATCACACTCCTTTAAATGTTGGTGGTGATCCGGATCACCTTCTGGATCCAGGAATGTTTTGAAGGATTTGAAGGACAACGGTACTTGTCTGATTGCATTGTGTCAAAGTGTAAAGTTTGGTGGAGGGGGGATTATGGTGTGGGGGTGTTTTTAGGAGCTGGGCTTGGCCCCTTAGTTCCAGTGAAAGGAACTCTGAATGCTTCAGCATACCAAGACATTCTGGACAATTCCATGTCCCAACTTTGTGGGACCAGTTTGGAGCTGGTCCCTTCCTCTTCCTACATGACTTTTCCTCATGCTGGAACCCAACAACCAGATCTCGCGTGAATTCATAATGAAACAAGATGTCACATGAATCCATAACGGATCAAGATCTTGCGTAGATTCGTAATGGGACTAGATCTTGTGTGAATTCATAACAGAACGAGCTCTCATGCAAATTCATAAAGAATCAAGATCTAGCATGAATTCATGATGGAACGAGATCTCGCTTGAGTTCAGAACAGAATGAGATCTCATGGGAATTCATAACGTAACGAGATCTCAAGTGAATTCATAACGGAAAAAGATCTTGTGCGAAGAACCTGCTTTGGCGATCTTGTTAACTAGGCTATTATGAATCTGACCTGAACTTTTCTGTCCGTTTAAGCGCCCCTGAGGGGACATTGTCATGAATGGACGCTATACAAATAAAGTTGAATTGAATTGAATTGAGAGAGAGAAATGGATAGATTCAGATTCTGCTTATTCTTGTGAGGCCAGCGCCCATTAGTCGAGGTAGAGTGACCATATATCTGAAAACATAACCGAAGATCCCGTGTTCGAGGCCACACGAGGCGTGTCGTCTCAAAACCACAATGAAACTAAAGGCGAAATGGGAGACCCCGTAATCGGGACTATACAGCACACTATTCATCTTCATTTACAAACGGAGGTCGGATAATTGAATTTCATCAAGGTTATATTCATTCCATATATGTGTGTACATTACCGAGATCAAGTACCACATGATTAAACCAAAGAGCGATCAGGTGAGTGAAGGAAGGGAACATAAGATTATACATTCATTTTCAGTAAATGCACGCACACACACACACACGATATTGACACCATTACTTTCTGCTGTATGATCATTTCTAACAGTACTGTAATATTTATTTTTCTATAATTTTATATATATATAATTTTATTTTAAAAACAGTTAAGTTTGACACCGTTTGATACAATGAGAAAGAGTACACACACACACACACACACACAATATATATATATATATATATCTCCTCATTTATTGTCCAGCTAGTTTACTTTTGTTTATATTAATTTGTTTACACTTTTCTGTTTATCCCAAGTGTACCAGTTGTGTATTTATGTTTATCAGATTGCATTGCTGTAACATGAAATTCAATAAAGTACTTATCCAAGTTGTATTTATGTATTCTTCAGCAAGACACAGAGGTTAAAATGACTACTGTCTAGTTAATGGTTAGTTTTTTAATTGTAAGGCCATTGCAGTGACCACCATCCATGAAAAGGTTAAAGGTCTGAAAGAACCATGAAGCCCACCTGACTGCTCTTACTTCAGGTGCACTGTCATAAAATGCAATTTTTAAATACTGAAAATGTTAAAAAGACAAACATTTTTAATACAGAAAAAAAACAACTATTTACAAATGGAACAGAGACGATAATTATAAAAGATAATTCCCAGTGAAAGAGCTAAATGAAGCACCAACAAGATAAATAGAAATCCCTACAACAGCATTAACAATAATAATTATAATAATAAAAACCAAACTATTTACAAAGGAGTACGGACAATATAAAATAGAAATCCCAATAACAATTATAATAACCATAATAATAACCATAAACTCTCTAGAAAAACAAGTGTCATAAAAAATAAATAAATGTAAATAAATAAAAAAAAACACAATAAAAATAAAAAATAAACAAAAATAAAACGGTACAGAATAAGATAATACAGAAAAAAAAACTTCCCATCACACAATGAATGCTACCTGTTATTGGGGGGGAAGCCTAAAAAACAGAGTGGCTGCATACTGTGTACAGTGCAAGTACTGAAACTGCACTTCTATGACAGCCTGCATGTTATCTATTTACCGCTTTTTTTCCCTTTGCTTTTTTCCATAGTCTCGTTTCTCCAGCACTGCCCTCCAGTCATCATATGACTGCGTCTCAGTTTCTTCACAGAACCAGTTTCCAAAGTACTGGCGATGTGAGGGAGGGGTCCTGTTCTTATTGCACTTGCTGCAAATGATAGTGTCAGTCTTCTTCACATATTTTCTTTTGAAAGTGCCTGCCTGCTCTGCCTCCATTTTTCTCCGTCTATACTGCTGTGTAGTGTAGGGAACAGATTGAGGAGCTGACTGAATTTGAGATGACAGTGGCAAAGATATGTAAAGGGGTGTGTTTGTAGGAGGGAAATGTGAGGGTGTGAGTGTAATATTTGGAGGTTTAGGAATTGCTGGAACCTGGGAGGGGGAGAGAGCAGAGGAGTAGGCTGAATAAATAACACTCCCTGAGGTAGTTTCTGAAGTTGTGGCCTCCCTTTCAGATGTGCCTGCCCGGCTGTGTTTGGAGGCAGAACAAAAAGGTGAGGCTGAGCGAAGGTGCCATGTGTCAGCATTTGTCCTTTCTGCAGAGCAGCTGGAAGTTTAGCTGTGGCTGCCATTGGGGGTTTTAGAGCTGGAATACCCTGCTTCTTGACGTCCTGCTCCTGTGCTTTGCACCCGTCCTGCAGTACCTACAGGGGGAAAAAAAGAAAAATCATTGATATGAAAACATGATTTTTCATATAATAACATGCTCCAAAAACAATCTTTCTTTTGATATGATTTACAATACCAGTCAAAATATTTGACACATTTTTCCTATCCTGTTTTACTTGTCCAAACTTTTGTAGGAACCGTACATTAGACATAATATTCATAGATGTAATCACATTAAAAAAGTATAACAACTGGTGGTTTACAAAATTAGCTCTACATACAACATGTGTATCTATATAACTCCTACTCACCACTGTGAAACCGTTGCAGCATTCACTTCTGGCAGCTGAATTGTTGTGGCGGCCATCAGCCTGGCGCTTTGAGATGACACTCCCCGGATGTTTTTGTAGGCACGCACCACCACAGTATAACGGGACAGTTTCCTCCCCCTCACAGCGCACAGTGGTGGGATGGGAGGTGCAAAGAGCTTCACAAAGACAGCCTCAACCACTCTGTTGCAGTCAGGCCCCTGTGCAGGAGCGTGAGCCCCAAGGAAACTCCTACAGTTAGAAATGACATACACAAAACAAATGGTGAAGTGTGACTTAAAATAATTTCTCCTTTTACATTATCCAGATATTGTGCTTTATGGAGTTAACTCACCGTTTGGTGCCTCTCCACACCTAGAGCCACAATCTTCTTGGTAGCCCGGTACCCCCTCACTCAGGCTGGTCTGGTGGCGTGATGGGTACGACGTTTTCTTTTTATGTGCTCCCCCAATGCCTGCCACAGAGTGATAATCTGAGCACACTCCTCTTGAGTCAGTGCAAAACTGTGGTCTCTTATCCAACTAAGAAATCTGCTAAATCTTGCACTGCTCCATAACCTTCGATGTTATCAGGGCCAACCGAATCCTGAAAAACAAACAAACAAACAAAAAAAGACAGTGAAAACAAACAAACAAACAAAAAAAGACCACTGTTAACACCAATTCATACTCAGCAATGCAAACTGTTGCAAGATTTGTTTTAGGTAAATGACTTACATGGCATGAAGAGGAGCGTGTAGACGGGTCAGTTTCTGAAGAGGAGCGTGCAGACGGGTCAGTTTCTGATGAGGAGCGCGCAGACGGGTCAGTTTCTGAAGACGAGCGTGCAGACGGGTCAGTTTCTGAAGAGGAGCGCGCAGACGGGTCAGTTTCTGATGAGGAGCGCGCAGACGGGTCAGTTTCTGAAGAGGAGCGTGCAGACGGGTCAGTTTCTGAAGAGGAGCGCGCAGACGGGTCAGTTTCTGAAGAGGAGCGCGCAGACGGGTCAGTTTCTGAAGAGGAGCGTGCAGACGGGTCAGTTTCTGAAGAGGAGCGCGCAGAAGGGTCAGTTTCTGAAGAGGAGCGTGCAGACGGGTCAGTTTCTGAAAAGGAGCGTGCAGACGGGTCAGTTTCTGAAGAGGAGCGTGCAGACGGGTCAGTTTCTGAAGAGGAGCGTGCAGACGGGTCAGTTTCTGAAGAGGAGCGTGCAGACGGGTCAGTTTCTGAAGAGGAGCGTGCAGACGGGTCAGTTTCTGAAGAGGAGCGCGCAGACGGGTCAGTTTCTGAAGAGGAGCGTGCAGACGGGTCAGTTTCTGAAGAGGAGCGCGCAGACGGGTCAGTTTCTGAAGAGGAGCACGCAGACGGGTCAGTTTCTGAAGAGGAGCGCGCAGACGGGTCAGTTTCTGAAGACGAGCGTGCAGACGGGTCAGTTTCTGAAGAGGAGCGTGCAGATGGGTCAGTTTCTGAAGAGGAGCGTGCAGAGATCGGGTCAGTTTCTGAAGAGGAGCGTGCAGATCGGGCTGCCTCTGAAGAGGAGCGTGCAGACGGGTCAGCGGCTTCTGAATCGAGATGGCAGACGGGTCAGTTTCTGAAGAGGAGCGTGCAGACGGGTCAGTTTCTGAAAAGGAGCGTGCAGACGGGTCAGGGCCGGAAGAGGAGCGTGCAGACGGGTCAGTTCTCAGAAGAGGAGCGTGCAGACGGGGCTGCCCCCAAAGAGGAGCGCGCAGACGGGTCAGTTTCTGAAGAGGAGCGTGCAGACGGGTCAGTTTCTGAAGAGGAGCGTGCAGACGGGTCAGTTTCTGAAGAGGAGCGCGCAGACGGGTCAGTTTCTGAAGAGGAGCGCGCAGACGGGTCAGTTTCTGAAGAGGAGCGCGCAGACGGGTCAGTTTCTGAAGAGGAGCGCGCAGACGGGTCAGTTTCTGAGGAGGAGCGTGCAGACGGGTCAGTTTCTGAAAAGGAGCGGGCAGACGGGTCAGTTTCTGAAGAGGAGCGTGCAGACGGGTCAGTTTCAGAAGAGGAGTGGGCAGACGGGTGGTCAGTTTCTGAAGAGGAGCGTGCAGACGGGTCAGTTTCTGAAGAGGAGCGTGCAGACGGGCTTCGGCTTCTGAAGAGGAGCGCGCAGACGGGTCAGTTTCTGAAGAGGAGCGTGCAGAAGGGTCAGTTTCTGAAGAGGAGCGGCAGACGGGTCAGTTTCTGAAGAGGAGCGCGGTAGACGGGTCAGTTTCTGAAGAGGAGCACGCAGACGGGTCAGTTTCTGAAGAGGAGCGCGCAGACGGGTCAGTTTCTGAAGACGAGCGTGCAGACGGGTCTTTGTCAGAAGAGGAGCGTGCAGACGGGTCAGTTTCTGAAGAGGAGCGTGCAGACGGGTCAGTTTCTGAAGAGGAGCGTGCAGATGGGCTGGCTTCTGAAGAGGAGCGTGCAGACGGGTCAGTTTCTGAAGAGGAGCGTGCAGACGGGTCAGTTTCTGAAAAGGAGCGTGCAGACGGGTCAGTTTCTGAAGAGGGAGCGTGCAGACGGTCAGTTTCAGAAGAGGAGCGTGCAGACGGGTCGTCGTCTTCAAAGAGGAGCGCGCAGACGGGTCAGTTTCTGAAGAGGAGCGTGCAGACGGGTCAGTTTCTGAAGAGGAGCATGCAGACGGGTCAGTTTCTGAAGAGGACCGCGCAGACGGGTCGGGCTCTCAAGAGGAGCGCGCAGACGGGTCAGTTTCTGAAGAGGACCCCGCAGACGGGTCAGTTTCTGAAGAGGGAGCGCAGACGGGTCAGTTTTTCTGAAGAGGAGCGCGCAGACGGGTCAGTTTCTGAAGAGGAGCGCGCAGACGGGCTGGGTTTCTGAAGAGGAGCGACGAGCGTGCAGACGGGCGCGTTCTCTGAAGAGGAGCGTGCAGACGGGTCAGTTTCTGAAGAGGAGCGCGCAGACGGGTCAGTTTCTGAAGAGGAGCGCGCAGACGGGTCAGTTTCTGATGAGGAGCGCGCAGACGGGTCAGTTTCAGAAGAGGAGCGTGCAGACGGGTCAAGGTTTCTGAAGAGGAGCGTGCAGACGGGAAGTCAGTTTCTGAAAAGTAGCGTGCAGACCGGGTCAGTTTCTGAAGAGGAGGAAGACGGGTCAGTTTCTGAGGAGGAGCGTGCAGACGGGTCAGTTTCTGAAGAGGAGCGCGCAGACGGGGCTGCTTTTGGAAGAGGAGCGCGCAGACGGGTCAGTTTCTGAAGAGGAGCGCGCAGACGGGCTGCGGTCTTTGAGGAGGAGCGTGCAGACGGGCTTTCGTTTCTGAGGAGGAGCGTGCAGACGGGTCAGTTTCTGAAGAGGAGCGCGCAGACTGGTCAGTTTCTGAGGAGGAGCGTGCAGACGGGTCAGTTTCTGAAGAGGAGCGTGCAGACGGGCTGCTTCTGAAGAGGAGCGCGCAGACGGGTCAGTTTCTGAAGAGGAGCGTGCAGACGGGTCAGTTTCTGAAGAGGAGCGTGCAGACGGGTCAGTTTCTGAAGAGGAGCGTGCAGACGGGTCAGTTTCTGAAGAGGAGCGCGGCAGACGGGTCAGTTTCTGAAGAGGGAGCGTGCAGACGGGCCGGCTTCGGAAGAGGAGCGCGCAGACGGGGTCAGTTTCTGAAGAGGAGCGTGCAGACGGGTCAGTTTCTGAAGAGGAGCGTGCAGACGGGTCAGTTTCTGAAGAGGAGCGCGCAGACGGGTCAGTTTCTGAAGAGGAGCGCGCAGACGGGTCGGTTTCTGAAGAGGAGCGCGCAGACGGGTCAGTTTCTGAAGAGGAGCGCGCAGACGGGTCAGTTTCTGAAGAGGAGCGTGCAGACGGGTCAGTTTCTGAAGAGGAGCGTGCAGACGGGTCAGTTTCTGAAGAGGAGCGCGCAGACGGGTCAGTTTCTGAAGAGGAGCGCGCAGACGGGTCAGTTTCTGAAGAGGAGCGCGCAGACGGGTCAGTTTCTGAAGAGGAGCGTGCAGACGGGTCAGTTTCTGAAGAGGAGCGTGCAGACGGGTCAGTTTCTGAGGAGGAGCGTGCAGACGGGTCAGTTTCTGATGAGGAGCGCGCAGACGGGTCAGTTTCTGAAGAGGAGCGCGCAGACCGGTCAGTTTCTGAAGAGGAGCGCGCAGACGGGTCAGTTTCTGAAGAGGAGCGTGCAGACGGGTCAGTTTCTGAAGAGGAGCGCGCAGACGGGTCAGTTTCTGAAGAGGAGCGCGCAGACGGGTCAGTTTCTGAAGAGGAGCGCGCAGACGGGTCAGTTTCTGAAGAGGAGCGCGCAGACGGGTCAGTTTCTGAAGAGGAGCGCGCAGACGGGTCAGTTTCTGAAGAGGAGCGTGCAGACGGGTCAGTTTCTGAAGAGGAGCGTGCAGACGGGTCAGTTTCTGAAGAGGAGCGCGCAGACGGGTCAGTTTCTGAAGAGGAGCGCGCAGACGGGTCAGTTTCTGAAGAGGAGCGCGCAGGCACGGGTCAGTTTCTAAAGAGGAGCGTGCAGAAGGGTCAGTTTCTGAAGAGGAGGGTGCAGACGGGTCAGTTTCTGAAGAGGAGCGTGCAGACGGGTCAGTTTCTAAAGAGGAGCGCGCAGACGGGTCGGTTTCTGAAGAGGAGCGCGCAGACGGGTCAGTTTCTGAAGAGGAGCGCGCAGACGGGTCAGTTTCTGAAGAGGAGGCGTGCAGACGGGTCAGTTTCTAAAGAGGAGCGCGCAGACGGGTCGGTTTCTGAAGAGGAGCGCGCAGACGGGTCAGTTTCTGAGGAGGAGCGTGCAGACGGGTCAGTTTCTGAAGAGGAGCGTGCAGACGGGTCAGTTTCTGAAGAGGAGCGCGCAGACGGGTCAGTTTCTGAAGAGGAGCGTGCAGACGGGTCAGTTTCTGAAGAGGAGCGTGCAGACGGGTCAGTTTCTGATGATGCTTTACAAAAACAACAAATCTCATGACACATTTATAGCAGTTAGCACAAATGTGAATATTCTGAAACAGATTAGAAAAAACTCACCAGACATTTCAGGAGGAGAAACCCTTGGTGTGGAGTCGGAGAGCAGGGGGGTCACAGCAGATGACGGAGCGGCACACTGGGAT